>OZ012656.1:3876882-4285622 GCA_963942575.1 Priocnemis perturbator
AATAGCAAAATCAGTAACATACGAACGTAGAGCAAACAGACTAACAGTAGCAAACGCAAAGAGTCTACTCCAAAAAATACATATACGCTCACCACCACACGATCACCCCCTCTTCTTCTGCCTTCTCGTCGTCGGTCGGACCTAAGGTCTCTGCTTCGACCGTCGTCTCTACCAACCAACCCGCGTGTCTCCAACCCAGGCCCGCCTAATGTTCGTGAGACAACGAATTCGTCGTCTGCCGGACCGAGCGTCGATTCTTTGTCCATAAAACGATACTTTATTGTACACGAACGCCACGCTAACCCGCCCGAGGATGATGCCTCGTTCGAATCTTACTCCTTCTCAGCAGCCTCAGTACAAATTTAGTTTTTAAGAGGAAGGTCTATTTGATCGCGGGCGGGTGTGCGTGCGATATCTCGATCTAAGGTCTACCTAAAGTTCAGTGGCGCTTTTAACCTCGGGTTCAGATTATTTATAGGCAAACAGTGAGCGCCTCGACTCTATTTGCCCCCCGTCGTCAGCTCGAATTTGAAATTTGCAGACAATGAATTTCGAGCCGACGAGGATCGGCGAACAGAGTCGAGATGCATATTCCGACTGTGTCATGGAAATTCTCTGTATCGATCACACTGTCGCTCGCATAATTTCTTCTGGACCCCGACGCATCGGTGTTTCCGGAAAACGAACGATGATTTTCGGGAAGTCACCGATTCGGCATATCGAGCATGGAACACGCACAAAATTGACTCGTCAGACACGACACATAATCTCTCAAGCTTCGAATCTGCGTAAACGCGCTGCTGGACTGTGAGTCGCAAGGTCGATACGTCAACGAAGATCGATCTCGACGCACGCTTGACACACACATTACGATGTTTCGTTTCTTTGTTCTTTCTGGCATGCAGGGCGAATCAAACGAGACGAGGATACAGGTGGCCAACGAGCGAGCTCACCAGCTACTCAAGTAAGGCCACTCGACGACCACCCGCACGTGTCGGCCACCACCACCGTCATTACTACCACCACCACCACCACCACCACCATCAACATCGTTACAATCCAACAGTGACACAACAACTACAATACCTACACCGACAACAGAAATGGTACACTTCTCCACATTCGGCTACATCGATCCCTCGTTCGTCGGTCGCTTGTTATTAGCTTACTCGCTTGCCGAGGGCATCCTGTTCACTTCTTCTTACATGTGTTATGAAGACACTTCGTGTACGCGCCAGAGAGAGGGTAGGTAAATCGCGGCAAGTTTCGAAACCACGGAGGGAAGCTTTTCTCCGTCGTTTCGGCGTCGTTCCTATTACCCTTGTCTCTGAACCTGCGTCTAGAATAAATCTATACCTTTCGTTTGGATATGAGATTGTTTTCAGATCCTTGGTACCCTCGTTGCATACGAACATACATTGCCGATGCCTGCTCTCCGACCTGAACGACATTCATTAGCGCGTCACACGAAAATGAGTGACACACGACCCCTTGCCTATTTGTTGTTTTGCCATCGAAAAATCGTGCAATCCCTCGAGCTATTGCGAGTTGAGCGGACAAGTCCGGTGGTCTACTTTCGGGGCAAATGATGTCCTGTCGAATGGTGTAGATCCGAGGCATATAAACGACACCGTGGTAATAGCCGATACGGAGATTATTTTTGTTTTGCCGTCCTATTAGTTTTCCGACGCCTGTACCAGAGCGCCTGCATCGTACCTCGACTTACGGTCAATCCGATTCTCACTCTTCGGGAATTCTTTTACCCGTGCATAAAGCAATATCTGAATTCTTGCTCGCTAACACACACGCTGGGATCGACGATTGATCACTGACACGCGCAGAAAGCACACTCGAAAGCGAAATGATTCGACCTGTCAACGGGCGCGCCTAATATCTAAACAGTCACGATGCGACGACTTTAACTAAGATTTGTATAGCGACGTTCGTAGAAGAGATGAAGACGAAAAAAGCGCCGAGCTCCGTTGTAAATACACGCTCCACTAGTGTCCATTCTTATTGACGGCACTCCGATACGTAGCACTCCTTTGAAATGAACGATGTATGCCTTATGCGCCTGTTGATGGGTCGAAAAGCGGAAAAAACGAGGAAACGACGCCGAAAGACAATACGGGAGATAAAGCAACGACACACACCCACACACACGCGCTACACTCATCACACTTATGCCACCAACCACAATCCTTCTTCCTTTTCGAATCTACTCGCACGCGTACGCGTACGCTGTAGACAACTGGGCCTGACTCATGGCGCGTACGTGAAAAATCGACGAGAATCCTCGAGTATACTTTACAAGAGGCAAGCTGTCGATTTAAGTGGTACCGATAGATGAGAGAACACGTTCCGGTAGCTATGGCTCGACGTGGATGCGATCGAAAAAGATATAGAGAGCGATGGAGGGGAAGAGAGAGAGAGGGAGAGAGAGAGAGAGAGAGAGAAAGTGAGTTTGAAAGATTGAAAAGATAATGGAATGAAAGGTTGAGAGTGTATGAGAGATCAGACAACGCACAGAGTCCCCTCCGAAGATACACGTAATTTGTTATCAGAATTTGTTAGCGTTTTGGAGACCAAAAGTCATGTAACATATTAGAAACACGTAGGAAACACTGTTATAAGAATTTAAGCAATAACTACGACCATCTGCAACATCTGCACCGAGCGTGGAACGAGGCTGACTAAAAAACGGTCGACGAGGATGCATCACGAGGGTTCACTTTTCGTTCGCAATTGAGAAACCAGGACGCCAATGTAGAAGACGCGGATAACGAGACAAAGAAGAAGTAACATTCCCAATGAACCGATATTTATTGCGACGAGCGATCATCCTCGAACGAGATCTCGGGGGTACCGTGAGGTTTATCGTAATTCGTGAGAGGAGAACGAGAAAGCAGAAGAAATAATGAAAGGCGATCGGAGGAATTGGATGAGAGGGAAGAGGAAGGTGGAGGGAGAAGAATAACGAAGCCACGAAGAGAAGAGCACCGCGAAAAACAGACAGGATCGGGGAGGAAGAATTCTCGATGATGGAGAAACGGGTGGAGTTAAAACTGTAGATATAATCTTTTTCATCATTTTACTCGATTCACCGTTAGAGCGTAGGTGCCCCTTCATTCCCCTAAATCGCGCCAGCGCGCCGAGATCACGGTAAGGTTTAACTCCAAAAAAAAAAGAAAAGATTGTACATTACTGTATTTACACGAAGCGAGAACGAGAATGAGCGAGAGAAAGAGAGAGAGAGAGAGAACGTACTTACGATTCGTATCATACGAACGAGAAAATCAGTAGAAAATTTTATTGTCGTCTGTCTTGCCGCGGCGCCGAGGACTTAGAATTAGTGATTTGCCGTTTCCGAAGCTCCGATTGCGCTTACGAATACTTCTCTGCCTACTGAAAGCGACGTGGGGTGAAAAGTTTCGCGACGATTCGGAGCTCGGAAATGGGAAGGCGAGCGCACGGGGTCCGAGTGCCTTCGACGCCTCGCGGATCTTCCTTGTCAGTGAGTCGGCAAACATTATTCTCCCACTTCTCTATATTATCGCCGGGAATCGGCAACGAAGCGCTGCGACTACAATCTTTATCCCTCTCAAATCGTTTGCCTTCGAATTATTATAGTTGTGAACTCTTCAATTTCGGAATACATTCGACTGTATCGAAGTGTGTCATGTTTTAACGACGTTAAATGTAACGGAATTTAATGTACTACGGTTCTGCGACAGTGTACTGAATTCGTACGATTGAAATAGTTACGAATGGCAGCCTTTCGTTCCGAGTTCCTCGTGTATCTCGCGACGTAGGAATTAACGGATGGATAGCGCCGGGTGAATAACGCCGTAATAAAGAGAGGCGTTCGCGAATTTTTCTGCGACACCCACCGCGAGTCCTCGAGTCGCGCGCCGTGTCAGAGTCGAGCACAAATATTACGTAGTCTTTGCGATTTCGCTTGTCCTTTGCTTTTTCTCTAAATGTCGGTGTAGCCGCAAAGTGAAATCGCGGCTCTCAATCCTTGAACGCTTCGCCGGACGAACGTACTAAGAGGAGCGAGAGGGAGAGAGTGCGTGGAAGAATGCATGCGTGCGTGAAAGTATGAGATTAAAGAGAGTGAAAGAATAAGAGAGAGAGAGGCGCAACTCGAGATCGTTAGGCCTATCATAAGCGACTTACGTTGAGAGAAAAATTAAAGATGATTATATAAATAGATATATAAATTATAAATATATATATTATATATACGCATACACGTACACATACACACACAGACACACGTATAAAGTGAAACGAGCGCGGTGAGCCCTTTCTTATGTAGCTCCTTTTATTATAGTAGTTGTTGAGCGCAGAAAAAGTGAGAAAAGAGAAACAGAGATGGCTAATTTATTCGCGAGTGGAGCATCTTTATTATAGATACATACGATTAATAATATTAGGAATAATGAAAATGATAAACGATTAATATTAATAATAATGGGATCGAGCAATATTGTACTTGTTAATTCGTCGTTAATATTTATCATACATCAGCCTATTGCGACAAAAGGATTACGTACTTATTTTACAAAATACCCCCTTCCCCTTGTATTCGAGGAAAAAAATGAACAAGTAACTCATATCGAGAAGTCCCCGCGTCGTCGTGGTCTATGTGGTACGCGTAAACTTTTAAATACCTATTCACGAGTGTATACATAAAACGCAGACATAGCAAGATAGAAAAACGTAGATAGAGTGTGATGATGAGAGTGTAGAGGAAAAGTGCTGGAAGGCAGAGATGAAGAGAGAGTGTGAGAGTGTGTGCGAACGTGCGAACGGTAGAGAGAGCGAGAGAGGCAGAGTGTATGAGAGTGTGAGAGCGAAAGATTAGAGGCGATTAACCAGCGAAACGAGGAGAACGGCAGGATGAAGTATCAAGCGATTAAGAGTCGTGGGAGGAAAGTGGTGCTTAACGTTCCGTGCCACTTTTATCCTGCGTCCGAACGATCGGCTTGACGATCTAGTGTCTTAACTTCTTTTGACTGCCTGGCGACACTGGTAATAGCGAGTTAATAATTAATAGCGATGAGACAAGGGGATAAAGTTAGGTCAGATGTCCCGCGACGACTGGCCTCGACAGCTAAACACATTTGAAATCGACCGGACGATATTGAACGATAAATAATCAACGGGGAGAATGATCTGCTTCGCACCGTCGAACGCGCCATTGATATAATAGGATCGTGATGGCGACGTGTTTTCTTTGTTTTTAAATTGTCACATTTTTAGGATGAGGGTCTATGCTATTATAGATTCTATTTTTGAAGACTGTTAAGTTATTTCGGCCGCCGTCACTGATGGCTAATAATTAACGGCGCAACCAGCGATTATTGCACGTGTCGAGCAAATGTCGAGGGGCTTCGGTTAGGTCAGAGGTCGCGTGATGGCTGGTCTCGACAATACGCAAACGCGCTTAAAAACTCGACGTGACGAAAAAGGGCGACACTCAACCACCGCCGCCGCTTGATATAAAAAACATAGTTCACGCTGTAAAGATTTGCTATTGACAGAAAACAAAAATGTCTGTGAAATATAGATCGCACACGTCTGAATTCGAAATCGATCGGTACGATCGACGTCGAGAATCATTCTGTTAAGGTTCAGCAAAGAATGTCTAAAATGTGGAATGTGCGCAAGGGCTGCAGGTAGAGAACAACTTTTAGTCTCTGAACAATTTTCAAAAGAATACCACGTAAGCGATATTGCGAACGCGTTTCACTGTCTTGTCGATGATAGTACGTAGAGTAAAAAGGAGATATTTTTTTTACAAGTGATGGGGAAAGTTAGAATCCGTAGATGACGACGGACCTTGGCACATTCTTCATTTGGAGGACAACGACTTCTTCGCACGTGCAATTCGTCCTGATCTTCGCTGATTTCACGACTGCGACGCGCGTGTAAAGATAGAGAGAGACAGACAGAGAGAATAAATTACCAACCAATAATCGGGACCATCGTGCGAAAGTGTGAACATAATGCGAGTGCGAATACGATGGCGAACGAACACATTTTTTGACCGCGTGTCTCCAGGAAATTTTTATTCCGGGATGGAACAGTTTGCGAAAGACAAGGAGGATGAGTTCGATGACCGTCGGATTCTTCGCGGAATTAGAGAGACTAGAAGCACGACGGACTCGCTAAAACGACACGGGTGGCGGTGTGCGTTTCACAAAAAATGGTCAAACGTAAACGAAGAACGTAGGATGCGAGAGGTGGTACTATAAAAAATTGTAAAGTTGATAAGCAAAAGAAATAACAGAACGAATGACAAACAAGCTTCTCTCTTTTTAGTACCGATGTATTATCGCTAGATGTATTTAAACAGAGACAGTCGTAAGGAGTATTCTTCGGCAGTATCATTATAACAGATGCCTGTGTATTTTACTTCTCGACAAATAAACCATCACGTATTGTACGTCGCTGGCCTTTTTGGCATCCACGATAATACCATTATTCCAGTTGAAAAAGAGTGTTCTGTTCCCTCAAACTTTTATTGCGTGCGTCAGACTTTAAAACATGTCCGCGCCCCAGTTTCCGCTGAATTATGCCTTACGATATGTTGTGCGCTACCATCTGTGCACCGAACCCCTCTGTTTTACCTTGCCCTGACCATTCGGAAATATTCACGAGTTAGTCTGCATGAGAAACGGTCTACTTCCAGTCCCAACGCGACAGCATTAAAAATTCAATTCTACCCCGACGGAAATTTACAATGACACGTGCAGTTCGCACAATTGTTCCTCGTCTGCTCGTGGTTTCGCGGAAAACGACTACAACGTGGCCTGATCGTAGAGTGGACTGTAACGAATTCCGAGTTTCCAACTGAATGGTTCAGAGGGCTTCTACGGTTCCAAGTTGCATATTGCTTATACTGTCGCAACTTCAATTGTGGAAAATTTAGGTGCGAATTGTAGAAGGGCGGGGGCGGAGGGGGTGGAGGCGGAGGTCGTACAGAGAGTGACTTTAACGGGGGTGGCACCACACCCTCGAAACTGGCCAAAAGTCGATAACAAGGAGAAACGTCGTTGGAACGTGCAAGTCTCGCCACCAATTTACTTTTCTCACTGCCAACATTAATAGGCGCCAGGCTTGGTTTCTGCATCATTTCTCTTTTATCTGTAGCAATCAATTTGACTTGTCTGAATTTTTTCGTTTCTCGCCTAGCTAATGTATCCTGGAATGATCCTTTGAATCGACCGTACGCGTCTGACGGGTCGAATCTCGACGAAATTCGATTTTTAATTCCGCTCATTCTCGGTGAATCAAACGTTTTTTCGGTGCACTCAAAAATCAAGCACCTGCGCTGTCTGATAAAGGAAGAGTACTTGTTCAGTTTCAGCACAATCATTGCCTCTTGATTTACCGAAAATTCTTTTACCTGATCGTTGGTGTTTCTGCTGAATCCGCACCGCCAGGTTCTCGTGCTTGCCATCTTCGGCTCGAATCGTGTTTATAATCTTGCTTATCGTATCTATTTAATGCTTCACGATAAAGTTGTTTTGGATCATTTATAGATTCGACGGGTTTATCGATATTTGTGATCTTTGAGAACCGACGAAGAACTGATAACGGCTTTGACGTAACAGTGGAGTGCTCTTGTACTTTTTCATTAGAGGCTTTAAAAATGACAAGATTTTCGCTATCTTCATCTTGCCTGTACTCTTCTAACGTTTTTTCTATCCTTAAAATGGAAGAAGCAAGGGGTATGGGGCCAGATTTAATTGGTTTCGGAGATGCAATAATTGCAGGACTACTCGGAAGGCTTTTTGCGCCTTGAGTCAATTTTGAACATATTTTCCTTAAAAGCTGGACCTTGCTCGGATCCTTACGAGTTGGAGTCACGATCTTTTGCTTCTCCTCCTGATTAAAACCATTATACTGAGATGGGGTTGGAGTGAATGCGTTCAATATATCAGCTTTTTCTTCGTCTAACTTATTGTAAAATAATGAATCGTTGGAGTCATGTCCCTTGCCAAATATCCACACATAATAATGCGTTTTTTCTGGGCCAATATATAATTCATTACTGTACGCGGTTTGAAGGAGTCTCGATAAAATGGAAAGGATCAACTGAAAGGATTGGAAGTGTGAAAATGTAGCAACATACGTATTTCTGTGTCTCATCAAGTTTCAATCCCACCGTATCTAACTTCTCTGCTCACCTGATACAATGATAGGACGATCAGGAAAGTTAACACAAAAAATGCAATAACCTTCGCACGATGGGTGATTTTGGGCAAGCAACCCAAGGTGGAAATCGTGAGCTTATGGTCCAGGCCATGTTTGTACGCAGAATTGTGTCTCAGAATATCATGATGAATGCAGGGCCGCAGAATTTCGTTCGCACAACAAGAAAAGGGGACATCTTCATTCTTCTCTCTTGGTAACGAACTTTTGAATAATCGAATGGTACAAGTATCCAAATCTCGGTACTTACTATCCTGGTTTGATATCTTCTTCTTCATTCCTGTATTCATCTTTGTATCCATCTTCTGCCTTATCTTCCATTGCCTTCAACCAAGGCACTTGAAACCAATCCTTGTAACTCTCACTCCCACAACAGTGGAATTCTATTTGAACAGCATCTATCCTGGCCTTAGCCATGATATCTACTCCATAATTCTCGATGGCCACCATAAGCCCATCTCTGATTTTCTGCTGAAAAATCTCAGAGTGCAAAAGGCAAATTACGATAGCTATTGCAACGAGGCAGGTGGAAGCAAGGCAGATGACCGCATGAAGGTACAGGAGCCTATTCATTTCTTTCTTGCCATTGAATGTTAATTGGGTTGGTCTAGCCTCTTGTGCACTCAAGCTCAGGTAGATTTTGACTCCCAGCAGGTAGGCAGGTGAACACAGAAGGCTTAGCAGAATTATAACAGCAGGCCAAAGATGACCATCACCTGTTCGTTAATTACGTTTGTGTGCGGCATACATAAGGGTAGCTATAATTACAAACTGCAAACCTGGCGCAACTAGGGTAAGATGACGACCGAACCCTCTGTCAAGTTTAATGGCCCAGACGAATGATATTACAGCGGACAACAACCCTGCACTATTCATGATGAAAATAGAAATGCGTAGTGCTTTTACAGAACTCCAACTGTAAAGGGCACTGGGCAAGCCCATGTGTCGTTATATGTAATTAGGGGTTAGGCACTGATGAGAGATTAAAAACTGACGGCCGCTAATAACATGTCTCGACGTCGCTCGGTCCTTTCCGCTTTCACCTAAAATTGCATTCATTATCCAGAACGTTCGATACTGGCTGTTTTAAAAACATTATTTATTCCAATATGATATCCAAATAATTCTTGCGACAGTATAGCAATCTGTACCGATACTGTAAATGTACGTAATCGATTAATAATCATTTATAGTAAAATAATAAAATCATACTAGCACATGATATGAATAAATTGCGGTATATTAATAAATTGGCGGCATCGACAGCACAGTGGTTATTATAGGTAAGTATTAATGGACAGATATAGTGGTAAATATGTCCTGTGCATAGAATGATAATAATCATAATAACAACGGATTGTCGGGTGTGGCGTGGTAAAAACTATAAAAACAGTAACAACTGCGATTATGATGATCGACTATGATCATCGTTATCGCGCGAATGCTGCGGCGGGTGATAGAAGTGAAGTTCGAGAGTCAAAAAGTTCCCTGCCGGCAAAGTGTTACCTACGTTTTTCGTCCGTAAACTTGCAAACTCATTCTCGAGACCAGCACTCGAAAAATCAGAAAAATTTCCGTAAACGCTCGATCGCACTGCAGCACCGTAAGTTTGAGCAAATTTAACCCACATTACCAAGCTAAGCATATTATGCCACATGTTACACATCAAGATTAGAACCCTCTGATCTCTGCAGTCTCGAGCAGAGGATCCTAACCCAGAGAATCCACTCACATTCTTTAACCCTGAAGACTAGCGGTATCGCGGTATTAAGCGATCTTAACAATGGCAATATCCATTCACAGAACCCGGGAGAAGAGTCTAGCCATCAATTTCCACTCTTTCCGAAATACACGCGCTTCGGAACATTTACGAAATTTTTAATCAAAAAAGGAAGATCAACAATTCAGGAGTATAACTCCTCCCGAGCACACAAATCCCAAGAAATGTACTCGACCTACGTACAGACTTACGACGATGCATCAAAAAAAGGTAAAAATTGCAGGGGCAATGTTACAAAAGAAAGAGACAAGAGGTGCCGGTCTCGACGTAGGGATTCATATACATTATCACGGATATGGATTGGCACTCGAACCAAAGAGGCGTCTGACGCGGAAAAGGCAACCCGCACACATACAAAGCGACATACAAACGCACCTTTCTCAAAGACGTGCCTGCAGAATCCTCGCCAAAAAGGTCAATCAAAAAATATGAATCGAATCTAGACGCTAACCCTTCATTCTTCTTTTTTTTGTGTATCCTTATAGTTATATTATCTATACTAACGTACCCCCGGATCGCGATTCGAGCTGGGTAGAAACGAAGTAGAGAGTCTAAACCCTGCCATCGACCCGTTAATTGTTAATACATCTGTTTCCTCTTTCTATTCCATCCCTTTTTGCCCTTCTTTGCATTTTTATGTCTCGTTCATGGGCCCGTATGATAAAGAATCACTCGCTTAAACGAGATTCCGGTCTAACAGAGTGCTGAACAGATCTGTGCCGACCTGAAGGAGTCCAGGACTATTGCCAGTAACATCGTAGTCAAAATTATCAAAGGACATCATGGTGGACGATGGCGAGATCAACGAATTGCCTGAACTCATCATAGGAGCGAGTAATTGTTTTCTAACGTCCGGATTGAATTGATCAAGGGATGATATCGTGCCGTTGCTTGGACATTGTGGCACCATCTGATTATCAAGCTCCACACTTAACGGAGCTGTTAAATCCTTCTGTTCCAATAACGGCGGCACGCTGCGAGAATCCAATATGGTATCCTGCAAACAGAGTTACATGTTATTTAAAGTTCTAATAGTGGGAATGCCACAAATATGGAAATCAAAGCCGAAAAAAATATGTTCCGTCAGGTATTTGATCGACAATTTCAGGAGACCATTGGAAAATTACTAACATAATCGATTCTCATGGAATGCTGATGTTGATGCCAAACGTTATGTACATTCAATCATTTTTATCATAGATTTTGATGTCATGTATTTTTATGCGTAGAGTACAACTGCTGCGTTTTTAGGAAAGGACCAGGAATTTGCAAAGTATAACTGATCATGAATGATGAAATTTGCACGCTGATATTCTTCACGGACAATATGAAGTCTTTATATAATCTTACACAACACTGTTGCTTTGTATGAATCATCAAGAATCATCATGTTGTGAGAGCAATTTATGAGATCATGGATTTTACGATCTTCAAAGTTAGCGCCTGCGAATTATCGACATGAACACTAAGAAGCTATTGTATAACTATCTGGCATTGCTACAATACTTCCACCGCGTATTATCGATCACATGTATCGACAACAAAATCGATCAATGTCACTACATTACCCCGCAATTAACAACCAATCATATAGTCATTAGAAAAATGTATGATTATGACGTGACGTATATGTAGCACCTTTATGTTCCATTCAGTTAACGGAACATTTGAGTTCAATATTGTTAATGTTCCTCGATATATAATTATTTACCTGTCGTGACTCAACTAAGTCGTTGAGCCCTTCGTTGTAACGATGATAAAAATGATGTAGGCGAGGAACATAGGGATGACAAGAGATAAAGGGCCGGAAGGGTATAGAACGTAACGCAGCAGAAGATTTGGGCGATTCGATGTTCAATGTTCAATGTATTTCGACAATATTCAATCAACAATTTCATATACTTTGTATTTGTGTACATAACGTGGCGTTAAACGAAGTCGGCACACGATCATTAAAATGATCGTAGTAATTAATAGTAATAGTAACTTCTCCCTAAACGTGTCCTTTCCTATTCTGGCGTAATTGATATTAGCCATCTATTCACCATCCAACGCCTTTACAGCCTGTCTCTTTTCAGTCTCCGCATTTATCTCTACTTCTGTCTTTTCATCTTTATCCCATGCACGCATACATATATCCTCAAGTACTATATCGTATTCTCTGAATCACTTCTGCATTCTATAACAGAACGTTACTTCTGTCAGATGGAATCGATGATAGAAAAATCGGCCACGACGAGAAGACCAAAAAGTTCAACAGCACTCCCCGACTCATGTGAGACTGCCGTCTATCTTTCAAAGCGCATATTCCAACGGAATCGTCTTTTAATTCATTTTTCGGGAACCCACGGCTACGATTCCTGACCAACGGCCTCCTGAAATCAGCCATCGTCCTAAAAGCCCGAAACATTCTAGAAGACAAGAGAACTGCGAGAATATCGCGCTTCACGTGCTCGCAATACTCTTGGACGGCTTCGGCTTCGCTAAGCAAACGTATCCCGCACTCACGTCGCAGCCAGAAACCAGGAGATTCATGAGTACGCTGCTACAGGGTGGATTGCGTTGAGACGTTGTCCCGTTCTGCATAATTATCTGCATCTCATTATCTGTATTAAACACACGGTCCCGTCCTCCCCCACCTCTCCCGCCTCCTCCACTGTCAGCATCAGCATCCTCCTCCAATCTGTCACCAGAGTTCCTTATTTCCAGGTGACGAGAATTATTCTTCATTTCATTTCTCATCTCGACTCCGTATGCGCTTCGCGGAATTGACTGCTGTGAAACGAGACGGCGTAAAAGTTGGCTGCCCGACATGTTGGACGATCTCCGGGAAGAATCTTTACTGAGAAGGAGTTGGTCCTCCAAACGGAGAGATATGTTTCGGTTGGATGTATCTTCGCATCTGATGCGTTTGTTCTCGCTTTGGGAGTCTGTTGTTGGCGTGTGAATTCGTTTCGTGGCGCGCTCTGTGCGATCCATCTTTGAAGACCAGCGATTTGAGTCCAGAGGTGCATCTGTGGGTGGAACGTGGTTGATGATGAGGGTATGGTTTATAAGTATGCAAAAAGTCTCTTAACATATTTACTGCTGTGTAAGTTTTGAACTTTGATCATATTTCATCGTATTTTGCCATGTATATGGGCAATTTTGACTATTTTCTGCTAAATGATTGAAAATACCATGCCAAAAATGAATGGAAAAGGATGAAATATTCATATGTTACCGAGCCTACTGTAAACGGGTGCAAATCATCATTGTTAATTATACTATAATCATGTTCAGGAATGATTATACATTCCACCATACCTCACCGAGGTACTCATTATCAGCTGTATGTGGCTGACATGGCAGTCAATGTGCTAAAAGTGTGACTACTAAGGCTGACGTTTACTAGAAAGTTAAACGGGAATGGATGTGGTCCGACTAGAAAGGATAAAGGAAAGCAATTGGATCAGGAATATTTTAGTAAAACAAAACCTTGTTTAAGAGATACAGCAATAACACTTACTTTTTCTAGGTATTTGACCAAGAACTTGGGCGGGATTTACAAGGCCACCTTCATGGTCGTTGTACCTTCTTTGCGTAATCTGGTCAGTTCTTAATAACTGTGCGAGGCTGGAATCGGATCCTCGGTCCTCTCGCTCGTCCACGAGCCTGAAATTAATACACATACATGCGGTTTTAATTCAACAACCATACTTGCGCTGTTTCGAGGATGTTGCCGCTTTGCAGCCTACCATTTTGAGGATCCTTTGTCGTCTGCGCCCCACATAACCATGTCATCGCTAATTAAAAGTTCAAGGGCCTCGTCCTGGTCAGACATTGGTATGTAGGGTGCACGAAGGGCTAACTCATCGTCCCCTATGCTATCGCTGATGCCTAACATCAACATTTCATCTTCTGACAAGCCCTCACCTACGCTACCACCGGTTGGACTACCTCCTAACGAATCTACACTTCGCTCTGGACTCTGAAAAAAACCTCCAATCAATCGATTCTTTCAAACGACAAGTATCATATGTGAATAAAATTCGAGTTCAGGAGTGCCATTGATATATAACAAATCTGCCTACCTGACGATATTTGGTGAGAGCTGGTGAAACGGAATTCGGGTCTATGCTACAAGGACTTCCAGGGGAGTCTCCATACATGAACGGATCACTATCTGCTAGTGAATCCCCAAGACTCTTTCCACGTGCTGAGTCACCTAATTCCGAACCTTTCAAAGGTTCTCCTAGGTCGGTGACACGTAACTCTGGTGTCAGTGCACCGCTTGGACTCAAGAGAGGACAGTAATTATCGTTGCCCAATATAAACTCGTCCAACATATCGGAGAGAAAAGGTGTATCCTCGAGAGGCACGCACACGTCGCCAGGAGTGGGCGCAAGATGCGTCAGATCCTCGGGCTCGTCCTTCAACACTGCAACATTTCATAATGCCACAAATCACCTCCCTGCGTCCATAAAACTGAAGTTCGTTCGCCTCTGGTACTTTCGCGACGACGCATCCCACGATTTGATCAATTCGATCGATTACATTTTACGAACGAGTGCCTCGTTCCGTTTTTATCCACTGACTGTAAACTACGTCTCGTTAGTCTGCTCGACGTGCGTCTTCGTGTCACGCATCGCCGCCAACTTTTCAGCCGCCGCCCACGTGTTTTCACGATATCGCGCACGTCTCCCGGCGCGTGATGAGACTCGCGCGTGATTTTCGACCGTATCTTCGGACGTCATCGATCTTTGATCTCTAGCAGTCTGCTTCGTCAAACTGCACGATCAAAGAGTTTGAGAAAAGTCAGGCCCCGTACGTAATCAGTAGTCGATTTAACGAGAGTAGTCCACAGAGTAATCCCATTAATGGCACAAGCCCATGGAAAACATTTCGTTCAATTTACACGCTCTTTCAGGACAAACGAACCGATCACTCCTTATCAATCGAACGACCAGAGGCAAACGAACACTGACACAGATCTGTACACACTGGTAAGGCCTGGCTGATCCTCGCTGAACGTCAGGAAGCCCTTGTTCATGTCCTCGGTACGAGGCGCAAAAATGCTTGCCGTGGCCGTCTGAGGCGGTGGTCTGCAAGGGATCTGTTCTTGTTGCGGCTGCGGAGTGACAGTGGCCAGAGGTGCGAATAAATGCCTGGTGACAGCCTGCGGACGATCCCGACGGACAGCTTCCGGATCGTATTCCAAAGCAGGTTTGCCCTGAAGCAGTGAAAATAATGATCGCACAATCCAAGCATACATCCCGCCTGCGCCCATCATCGTCAAGATCCTGTGAGCAGCCTTATATCTCTTTGAAAGGAACTTCGTTCCACGAGACTCATGAGTTCGGCTAGCGCACGGCTCCCACTCGTCATATTCACAGGATTCTGACGCCAATGTCTCTTTCTTTGTCCACCCTCCTTCGTCGCTTTCATCCGTACCTGGAATATGAACTCCGTCTTTCGCGTGGGTCTTTTTCTCGCCGGTTCCTCGTTTTCCTTCAGCACTTCCTCGAGGGACTCCTTGAGGGACTGGATGCCAGCAAAGCTCTTTTCTGCGACTGGGACCGGTCTCGGGAAGGTGTGATCCTTCCGCGAGCCGCCCTCTACCCTGGCAACCTCTTGTTTCCCGTCCTCCTCTTCCGGGTCTCGATCCTTCCGCTTGGAATCCGGATTCGATGATCGGAAGATCGACGCGGTAACCGCCAGGGGTCTCGCACGATTTTCTTGAAGGATCTGCGGATCCTGCTGCACGCTGGCCACGTTCGGATTCTCCTCGACTTCGATGTCGGTCAGCTGACTCTGCGGCTTCAGTTCCGGAACCGGTTCGGGGGAAGTTTGAGGCGACAGCGACGGCGGCGATCCGGTGGAATCGGACAATGGCGACGCTTGCGCTTCCTTCAGGACCTTTGAGGACTCGCGCGCGGCCACTTGGCGCGCACTGTACACCTCATCCTCGTGCTCCACGCCGCTGAAATCAAAATGTCACGGGCCTGGTCACGTACCTGCCTCGAATCGCTGTCTGAGGTTCGTTACGTTGGCCTGTTACGGCAGGCGTAAAATAGTGTCATGGCTGGGGAGTCTTTTTAGACCCAGAAATGTGGAGCAAGGCGCGTTTGGAAAAACTTGAAATAGCAACGCCGAACGAGAGTAAAGGAACAGTGATCCAGCATTGACCGGCAGAATGCAACAAGATCGAAACTCCGTGAACATTGAACGTGATAAGTTGCACTTATTCAATTTTATATAATGCCAAACGTCATACCCAGCTGACCCTAATTCCAGATCAGTTACCCTATGCAAAGTGCAACAAGTAGCCGCACCCTCGATCTCGATTGGCGGGCAGAAAACATCGAGATCTAGGCCACTGTCCTTAACGGTTTCCCGATTATTCGATCGACGATCAAAGACTTATCACAGAGTCGCGATCCGTGGCAGAGTCTGTTTTCGCTCCAACGGACTCGGGCGCCGAGTATTTCACGTTGCACTTGTCCGTTTATATGCTAATGCACCGCGTGCGTGTAACGCACGCTGCACCAGTTGCGGCATTACATAATGATATTATTCTCGATACAGTAGAGTCCCGCAGGCCGAATCAGCGAGCGGACATCGAGCGCGAATTAATTCATGACCACGCTCGCGGCACCGCACAAATATTCATCTTTCACCGAATCGTCGTGCCTAAACAAGAAGAAGACGACTCGGCACCTTGGACCACTGGACAACTTGAGAACTAAGCAGATGTCCATTCCTGTCATGTCTCATGCTTATCACATTCCGATTTCTGTATCGATCGAAGGGCCATCAAAATGCTTCTACTGTCACACACACGCACACATTGTCCTTAAAAGAGCCGACGACTGTTTGGCCCCGAAACGAGAACGTCTTTGATTAGGTAACTACGCTCGACGCGGTACACACATTTCAGGTTTGACGACTGTATCGCAGAGGCAAGATTTCGTGAAACGAGCCCGACGCCAGCGGCCTTTCAACAATTATCTTCGAACTAAACTCGAGATCCTCGGAGTATCATCGGCCTCGTTGCATCGCGCCACTTCTGCTTCCAACGTCGACGTTCCCTTACGCCACTTATGTTTTCTGCCCGACGGGTCCTGACCCGCTTGAGCGCGCTCACTCGTATGAGACCCGCGAGAGAGCACATGGCCAGTGCTCTCCTCTCTCTCTCTCTCTCTCGCTTTAGCTGTAATCGCGAGACATCGACTTACGTAATCCCGTCAAGCTGTTCGATCGAAACACATCTCTCTTTCCTCTACCATTCTATGCCTTTCTCGATTCGTCCAATCGACAAAACGCTATACTTCTCTGCGTCCGCGGCTAATGACAAAAGTCTAACTATTCTTACGCAGGGACCAGAATACGGCATGACTTAATACTTTGCATCATGAAGGTTCGTCGAATGCTCAGAAGTCACGGCGAAACTATGCGGATGGCGTCTGACTTGGCGCAATCATGTTTCCCTGATGGGGAACTAAACTCCGAAAGGTCACCGCGGCCATTTTCGTCTTCAGGATTGCGGTTTGGAGATCAGTGATGTCGAGGAATTTTATGAGAATTGCTTCCTCGTCACGTGTGCCTCAATGGGCAGAACAGTCGTAAGCTCGTGGTCGTTTCAAGGTATACTTTCTTACTTTTGCGTGTACATCGATCGTCTGTCGTTAGGGCTTTATTCAATACCGATCGATTTTAAATTAAAGCTGGCCGCCAGTAATTTATTCCCTCACATTGCTCGATCAAAGTAGGAGGTTATCGCAAAGGGTTAAGGCCGTAGCTCCCAGCTCGATCGCTCGAGAAACCAAGGAAAAGTCGTGCGCAATCTTGAAAGTCGATGACGACCCAACGGCGGCGAATTTTTATGAAAGAAGGATGGCTTCGATAAATTGATCGCGTTCGGTCGAAAACGGATAATACGATTGCGATAAGCCGCGGGCCTAGTCGAATCGATAGAAACTCGCAATCAGGAGGCTCAAGCTGATTATTCATGCCGCCTGGAGCCCCGGCCTTGTGCTACACCTCACGCTCGAGGCGAGATTTTCATATAAATTTTAATTATACGACTCACGGTAACGCCGATAACTTACATCGCTTGAAATCGACGGAAACAGTGTTCGAATAATAATTAGCCATTTATTCCCGACGCTGCCGGCTGAATGAGAAATTGAAGATCGGATTTTTCCGATATTCGGCGTTCCTACGATTGCCCATTAACTCTTGCGTACTCGAAAAACAAAGTCTTTACGAAACATTCATTGTAGATGCGTCCATGCGGCTGGAGGCGAGCGCTAACTGACTTTAACCGGTCACAACGGCTCGGTAATTGCCACAAATTGACCAGCGGGGCCCCAAACGCACGTTTATGTACCGTGGGCAGTGTGCGAGTGTGTGCCAGCAAGTATCGCGCCACGACGACGACAACGGCGACGAGCAAATGTAATGCAAATGTGCAAGTAGTATAATGCGTATACACGCATTACGCGCCGCTGCCGTCCAGCACGCCTTCCTCGTATTTACATATGCATGGGCCCATTACGTTGACATAAGTGGAATGTAGTGTGAGGGGGTACACGTATTGCGTGTGTACTTTCGTTTATCGAATGAAGCGCGCCCGTCTATGAATACTCGTATATGTATTTGCCAGCATAAATTCGAAAACGATGCATGCCACTGAACCGGAATGCAAATTGCGAACGGTACTTTACGCGTTTGCCTTCTGCAAATCGTACCCAATTCTTCTGACCATTATACAATGCGTTGTCCGCGGTATCTAATGACGTATGACGTGATAAGTAATGTCACGTGGATATTGCGGACAACGAGGTGTAAATGTATTGCTATATTCTGGCACGTCCCGGCACGACGTTATTTGCAGTTTATAATATCTCTTATGTAATTATGTACTGGCCATGTGCATGCACTCTCGGGATGGAACTTTGTAAGCTGATGATCTCCGCGAGCAAAGATGCACTAGTTTAGTTTCGGGATGACCGTTTGCATGGTCGATGCATCGTTAATTTCGTACGAAATTGATCGTCTCTTTCATCAACTACGCTGTCAGCCTGTCTGCTTCGGGATCTCTGACGTCTCTGAAGCATGACACGAATCGCAGTGTGTCTACATTCTGTTCTTCTCTTAATAGCCTCTGTCAAGTATTTCTCCATTGTTTGACCCATTCATATACGCATTGCACCCAGTTCTGAGCCGGTAATTATAAAAGTGGTCTAAGCAGGAAGTCTGAAACCATTAGAGTTTCCACTGATATTACGATGTAGATCGATACAACTAGAAATAAGTGAAAAATTACATTTTTCCAGATCTTTGATTTAAACCACTTTCAAAATTCCCAATACATACATCAATCTGAAAATGAGATTACCGTACAGACAAAATGATCGATACATGATTGATTTACGCATACGCATGACAAAACTCGAAAAAGGCGCGTCAGGAAAAAACAATAAAAAAAAAAAAATAGCTTGTCACGGACGATGACCCGGATACACTCGACAAACACTCGCACACAAGTGAACTCGTTCGCGGCCGATAACGTCACGTGCTGCATTTCCAGCGTTCATCGCGCACTCTCTCACCAGGTCCCCCGTGCTCCCGAGAGGCATCAGCACGTGGCTGCGAAAGCGAAAGAAGAAACCGACTCGGCCGCGGCAAGAAAATCGCGACCGACTTGCCCGGCCAGCGGACGTCCCGCAGAGCAGGACGCTCTCTCATTCGCGGAATTTCGCGTCGGGCCCCCGCGTGACAGGTGAATAATAATGACGCGTCGGAGCGGTCGATTTCCGCAACAATCCTCGAGAGCGTGCCGAAGTCAGCCGGTCGCTGGCTACGGATTAGGTTGTGTTAGGTGCGGGTTAAATATGCGGCCGGTATCGTTAAAAATAGAGTGACGGCCGACCGCCGACCGCCGACCGCCGGGTTACTTGTGCAATCGAGCACGTGGGAGCACGTACGCGCCCCTCCACGAGGATCGAGAGGCCGTCGGAGTTAGCGAACGGCAGCCTCGAATGTTACACCCCGTCCGCGTGCAGATTTTCCGCCCACGTCAATCCCTGCCCGACACTCCGACACCCTTCTCGGATCTCGCGCGTTGAATCTGCGTCCGAGGTCTGCCAACGAATTTGGCACGTACCCTTCCGACGCGAGGTCTTGAATGTTTCTCTTCTCGCCCGCGCGCGGACGTGTGCCGCGAATGTCCACGCGAGTGTGTGCGGGGGACACCTACGTTCGACTATCTCGCGTCCTAAGTTTGCCTCCGCCAATGTGTTCGCTGCTCCCCCTTACGTGCGAGTGCATATCTAAGTTGGCCTGTGTGCGTACGCGTTCATAGTGGCCTGACGTCTGAACGCTGCGTGTGTTGTATATGCGTTTGTGATTATGTGTGCATCCTATACGCCGGTTATCGCCGAGCGTGCACGTCAATATTTGTCACTATCTGGCCTGGTGCACGTCTTCGCGCACTTATTTTCTTTTTTGCCACCCATCATCTGCCTCTATTTATCATGTTTCTGTCTCCGCTTTATCGGCCTAGTTCAGTGTCGGCATCCTTCTTCGCCTCGCCGATTACGCGCTCATCTGTATAATTATTCGAGCTTCTGCCTACAACCCTTTCAAGTTTCGTTCACACTTACGTCTCGCTCTATTTACCTATCCGTCGATATCTGTGCTTCTTTCCGTTCGCGACGGTGAGGCTGAACGCGAAAAAGGGACCGTCGAACGTCCTAATATTAGCCCGGCTTGCCTTGCACGCCGAATATTTACTTGCGTTTGCCAATTGAGAGCGTGTGACGACAGCGATGCATCGGTGAATGGAACTCGCGTTCGCAATCAATCGAAGACAAAACATTAGAGATACGCAAAACATCTAGCGTTTCTAATCGAACAAATTTGATCCAACAAACGTGTTTTCCTATCGCATCACCGATAACGCTTGCCTCCGTCACTGGAGCGTGTTATCAGTCAAGAAATCCAATATAAAAGTGCCCAACTTTCGGTATTATTCCGATTACTCCCTGACAGACGGCGTTGAAGTGAATTGAACTCGAGCGAGAACTAATTTCAGGCCGAGCCGTTTTCCATTTCTCGCCGAACAAGAACAGAGTCTAATTGTAAGTCGCTAGATAAGACGGGGAGCTGACCGAAAATGAGTTGGGTTCGCGAACGCGTATCAAAGGCGAGCCGACTTGTTATCTGCTCTAAGGGGTTCGTCGTTCCTCCGCCGTTCTCAGATTTAGCAGCGCCACGCGGCGTTACGTAACGAGAAACTGAGCCACGATAAGCGCCCCGAGTAATCTTGGATCGAACGTCGTGCGTTGGCAAGTGCGTGTGTGAGCGCTGCAGGAAACGTACAGAATTCCCAACCCGTCGTTCAATTAATTTCCTCGATGAATTAATTCCACGACGTACCCCTCTCGCTAATGTATCGATGAATATGCCGCAGGAAACTCGTCTATTGACGTATTAATCCTACAACAGTGAATAAGCGAGTCTTCGCACAATGCACGCTTGAATCAACAGGTCTATCGTGCGCTGAGCTGATCGTATAATCACGTCAATGGACCGATCGATTTCTACGATCATTCTCAGACGCATCGACGCATTCCATGAAAGCATCGCGAGTGCGAGGATCAACGACGATCCATCGTCGTGTACTAAGACGATCCGCACGCATGGGATCGCGGGCGTTTGTTCTGGCTAATTAATTGCCACCCACGCAGATGGTTTCCGGATCTCTCCAGAGAGACACACGGAAGAGAAGCAGACAAGAAGATCGTTACGCTCGACAAAGAAGCTGTCACCATCGAGACAGACACCGAGCCGCAGAATTTGGAAAACAGATCGTCCGGCAGACGATAAACCTCTCCAAATGATTCCGTCTCACGCCGTGTTGAGGTAACGTTGCAAATAATAGAATACGCAATGCCACGCCCGCTGCGAGGCATACGCAGGCAAGCAGACAGACCGACAGAATATGAATCCAGAATTCTCAAGATCGAGGCTTCCCGAGGAGCCTGATTATCGTCCGCGCGAAATCAATTCAGCTCACGTCGCTTCAACGAAGTTTTCGATCAGGACCGACTCTCATCCTCCTGCTCCTCGCACTTCTCCGCAGCGCGTCGTCCTTCGTCGCCACTGGCAAACGTATACGTTCTGAGCCGCGCGACGTCTCGCGTTACGCGTTGCTCACGAGGCAGCAGCGATCGATTTCGATCGAACTCATCGATTGATCAGCACAATGCCGTTCGTCCGACCGTTTACGAGCCGTTGCGAGCAGGCATACGCGAGTCATGGACGTCTGATTACCTTTCTCAGTCAGGCGAAGTGAGGCTTCGGCCGCCGAACACGCACACGACGAGCGAATATGAGCGAGTGCGGGCGAATTTGAGCGAGTATGACGAGCGGAACTGGCACTGGCACTAGCACTGGCATCGACGCCGCGGCACGAGGCACTGCCAAGTTGCACCGTTGCAACCAATAGAGAACCCCACCGCCGCAGCACCGCCTCGGCCATTTGATTTGCAAATCGCGATTTCGCACGGCCGCGGCCGCCTCTACTGCTGCCTTGAAGACGGACGCGCGGAATTTTTCGACGCACGACAGTCGCGCGCGAATTCTCGCTCGCGTTAATGACTCGAACGTTGACGCCTCTGCGGAGGTCTCTGTCGCACCTCTCGCAGGCTCCGACGTCGAATTCGTCAATGGTTTCGTCGATTCGTCGATTGTGCCGACGCGCGAAGGGCTGATCAATGAAGTATCGGGGAAAAATGCGAGGGATGCAACGCGTGACAAGTCGCACGCGGCTTGTGCTAAAGAAAGTCTTCTATGACAGAGACGTGTGTTTTAGGGGGTTTTTTTTTTTGGAGCTGAATTTTTTGGAACGCATGCCACGAAACTGTTTGCCGTTTGCACTTGTGCACAAGGTTATTTACTCGTCGATTTTGTTCAACCGTTATATGTTCTCTAATATTAAAAATACGGAAATAAACCTCAGCAGATATTTTGTTGTTGTGCCTTTTACTCTAAAAAGACATCCTTAATAAACAATAAACTGTCGGGCATTCACCGGTTTAGAATACGGACGCGAACGAACGGGGAAGAAAATAAACGAGACGCTTAGAGCGTCTGGCCAATTCACAAACTGACTATCCGATACGTTAACTTACTGAAACTTCGCACGACATGACGGCGCCCGTCGACACCATTTCAGAATCACGCCGTAAACTTGCTCCGACAAGTGTCGACAATTAAAGATCGAGACCACTGAATGAGAGCGAACAACGCTCGCGGAATCTGTGCAGCAGCGAGCGCTGCTGATAAATCCGAGTGTTTAGGATGAACTCGCTGACCAGGACTGGCCCGCGCCGTGTTGTGAAAGATTTCGGCGTGGGAGGGGTTGAAGTTACGAGCCAGATGATGCTCTAACAATGTTGCTGAAGCGTCACGACGCCTCGGACGTCAGTCTAACAACGAGTGCCGGGAGAGAATGAGTGGGAACGAGAGAGAATTGGGCGTCGAAAGAGGCAAGGCGAGACAGAATGGGACAAGCAAGGCACGAAGAGAGGGGAAGCGAACGACAGCATCGTCTTCCGGCTCGCGGAACGAAAATATACCGGTGTCTCTCCCACGTTTTCGCATTCTCTTTCTCTTTCCCTCCTCGATACCTGCGCAGTTCGATGGCCTCTCAACGTTTGTCCATTACCCCGAGCCGCCGGGCGCTGCATGTTCTTTAATTGCCCGACATTTTCATAACGCGCAACGCGGCAGATTTCCCCAGATGCAATAAAGCGTAATGAGACGTCATTTCGGGGAACCCTTCCAGAAGGGTTGGCCCGCGGGTCGGATTACGAGGAAACGACAATGGCCCCGGAAGTTTCATCCGCCGAAAAGTCGGAGGGTTCTCGCTCGGTCGAAAGAACTGGAACATCAAGGTGCCCCCAACCCTCGTTTCCTCGGCGACCTCTCGCGACACGTGTAAATGATAATCCATCCGAACTTCCACCCCCGCGGCCAGGGAGAAGACGAGTGAAGAAGTTCGCGAGGCGTCACATGTCGGCCAACGGCTTCCATGGGTTGGAAGTTGAGAGAAGTAGATCGCGTTACATTGTGGATCTTCTCTCAATTATCGCGCGGAAGAAATTTCCGCGCTACAATATTTCCACCTCACGGGTCATTCGCACTTGTTTACCGCACCTGCTTTATATAGACGTGTGTATGTGTGTGTTTACAGCCCTCCGATTGCTTGCCACCTAAGAGCGCTCGCGGTGGAAAAGAACTTTATGGTAGCCGGCAGGCTCGTAATTTCGCGAAGAAGTCGGCGAACTTTTAAAAATACACGTCCCACGATTTTTCGTCCGTCGAAACGAGCGAAACGGTGGGACGAAGGATAAAAGGAGAGCCCTGGGCGGCGATTTAATTAGGCGGCGTGCGATTTGCTTACAATCGATCGCGCGACGTGTTACTATCGGGACAATTCTCGTGTTTCCTGCCACTTTCAATTGCCGCTTACAACTGGTCGCGTAACCGAACGCGCACAATGGCGTCACGTAAAACTAGTACAGAATAAACTGCGTTACCGTGTGTATTGCTTTCAGTCGAGCGAAACAGCGAAGAGACAGAAAGATGGAAGTTGACCACGCACGGATCTGTCACGATAAATGCGGGAAGATTCGTTAGTCCCAGAAACTTACTAGTGAATGTATAGAGAAAGATTTATATGTTTTTTACCCATTGAATTATGTAAATGCATAATTTAATTAATTCTGTACTATGATCGACGTTCGGTTTTTTATTTACTACATACAGTACTGACTGTATTCATATATATCGAAAATATGCTAAGGTCATGCTTCCACCGTACCATATGCAAAATAATCAAGTAAAGAAGAGAAATTTTCCTCGCTTACGATCACATTTGCAGCAACAAAGAAGCACACGCGATAAGAGAGTTGACGGTAATTTCGAACATGCAAATTTAATTTCGTAATACTGAATGTAACAGGTGATAAGCTTGTAATGTGGTAACAGACGACCAGTATCCGATAACTCTATTCTAGCCGGCGGCAACCGACTCGGACGAAAATGCACCGGCTGCACTCGACCACGGTGGACTCACTGTACTCTATATACCTCGTGCCAACATCGAGACCAAATTCAAATCGGCCCTCACCGAAGACCATTGCTTTAGATGACTATAGCATAGCTCCCGCTGTGAACCGGCCATTGTCAATGTGCGTACTGTTATTGTGCAATGCCTAATAAGTATAGAAACCGTGTACTGATCAGAAATAGTCCGGTCGACACACTAACAATACTCAGCATCTAATTGTAAGTTCAACAATTGACGGATGCTACAAATATTCACAATGCCTGGATCTCTTCGTAATTACTACACAAAATAGGTCTCGTGTACTTAGAATAATATTTGCGTTAATTATACTCGTCGCACAATGCTCTCACGTAATAAGGGTAGACTCCCGTCGAAAATAGTCCGTCCAGCGAATCGTACGATCGACACGTAACTAATAAACCGTCCGCTGGTACACAATGCAAGTGAACTGAAGCCTAGAGTCCGATGTAATTCGAGGATCAACCCGGAATCGATCGTAATACGTTCATCAAAGTAACTAAGCTCTGTGAGCACAACGGCGTATCGTTTTAGAGTCGTCTTAAGTCGATTTATGGAACTTACGTGCGAGATAACGACTGTAAATGATAGCGAATTCTTTAAGTGATTCTGGGTCGTCGCGTATTCCTTGAATCATTTTTTACATTATCTGGAAAGTGAACTATCTCTTAAACGCTGGCATTCAATGTATTAATGGAGAGGAGGAAAACGAAGCTGTTGACAGACACGCAAGAAGAGTAACCAACTAGTAGGAGGAAAAGGTAAGCCGCTGACTCGTGCATCACGAGACAAGGACTCTGTGGCACATACGAACTAATCTGTGAAATAATCGCCCGTCGTAAATTATCCTGCGAGGAGTTGCCGTTCGCGCACCGACAGATCTGAAAAGGACGGAGAACGAACAAAGAGAATAAGAGTCACTACTACGTATGAGCTTCTAACAATGACATCTTCCTCTCGGCCAACGGATAGCAGACATATAGCCCGCAGCATTCCGGAGTGTGCGGAAAAGTGAGAACTGAGAACGGCGAGCTTGTCGACGCAGAAAAGAAACGGCATTAGTCGATAACTCGTCGGATCGTTCGAGAAGCCGAAGAGATAGTCCGCGGCGAGAGAATATAATTTTACGACCGCCGATTGGAAAGCGATAGTAGAGAACGCCGCAAAGGACTGGCACTGATAACGGATGACACTTTCAAGTCGGAAAGAAGCGAGCACGTGATCGATAAACGCCGGCAACGCTCCGTAAAAACCTTATCAGAGATGCTGCGAGCGCGAACAGGCTCACGAGACGAAATTCTTCTATTCCTCTGACGCACCGAACGTGAATTCCGCTTCCGGTTGAGGCGAACGTTTTATTTCACAGTAAACCTCTCTTTTGTGAGAGCTCGCGCACTCGTGAAGAGCGAGTCGCGGGGCGTAAGATAGTATCTCGAACGAGAGACCGCATAATGCCTATGAGACTCGCGACACCCAGGAACCGGAAACGGTCAGCGGACCAATATCAAGTGACAGCGAGTCCTAGGTAGGCCTCGCACGAGAACGTGGGTCCATTGAAAGCAGATGAACGCTGCCACGCAAAATCGCACCTCGCACTCCATCGCGATCGCATCCGGAACAGCAACGAGACTGAAACAGCTGCAAAGAAAACTCGGACGAACGATTATATGCAAACACACGGACGCGATAGTCAATGAAACACACTCGCAATACCTCTGTCTCGCGTCGACAGCAAGCTTGACATATACAGAAACCGTCCGATCCTGAATCTCCTCGATGCGAAGTTTTCATGAATCGTCCAATTTACACCGACGCGGATAATTGTCGAGGCAAGCGAACTTTTCAGTTACAAAACCTACACGCTGCGGCCGGAAAAGCGAACGCGTATCTCGAAACGGCGCACTTGGACGGGGCGAGAGTTGGCGCCCCTTTGCCATCCGCCCACCAGCCGGCGTTCCAACAATTTCGACCGAGTTTGCGCGCCACTCTGCACTTTCTCGCCCCCCGACCTCGCTCTCGCTTTCGTTCGGGGTCTCGCACTCGCCGAGACTGGCCGGCGAGGAGAAGAGAGTATCGACGAACACCTTCGCGTACACATTTGTTACGCGCAAGCGTCGATCCTCCACCCCACCCCCCCGGCCACCCCACACAAATTCCCTCTTACTCCCTTTCTCTTCTCTCCCAGCGGCGAACAAATAAACTCGGATTTTGACATCGCGCTTTCACTCTCGCGCGAACGACTTTCAAGGGGAGCGCACCGTGCGCCTCAACGGTGGACGTTTGCAACATTTCACTTGTTTTCACTCCGCACCGAGTTCATCAGTATCGAGGTTCCGCTAGCGTGCAGATATTTTTATAGGAAGCAGCGAAAGTTCGGAAGTATACTATATCGTGTATGATGATACTTTTCTTTGTTCTTCGCGGCCCAAGCTGCGAGCCCGCATGGTCACTTCGACCTCACCCTGAGACGAGATAGAGGACGGTTCAAACGCGGGGGGCCAAGGTAATGTCGAAGACTACCAACCGCCCACGAGCAATCCACTTGAAGAGGGGCGTTTTATGTGGGCCACGAGATTCCAGTTGCTCGGGGCGAGAGGGGATCGACGAGAAACGCGCGCGTGTTACGCGCCAACTTTGCGAGAGAAGAAGCGGAGTAACGTCCCAAAATTGCCGTGGGGATCAGAAGGGTGGAAGAGGGCCAGAGTTTTATTTGTTTCCCGATAGCGAAAGTATCCACGGACTGGCTGCACAGATCGGATTAATGAAACGGATCTGTAGTCTACGGCACGGCTCCCTGTGGCGATACAGACGTACCCCTCTGGACACGTGAATCTGTTGATTTTGCAATCAATCCTGGTACACGCTACACGAAAAATACAAAAACAAAATATAAAAATGTGTCAACCGTTCTTAAGGCTTTCACTCAGCAAAACCGATGACGTCTTTCATGAAAAACGCCGCGCGCGAGCGTTTACGATGTATCGCGGGATCTGTCACAAAATAGAAGCCATTCAGTGGCCAATTATAACACAGTGGACGAGGGGACTGTTTGTGGATAATTGTCCATTTGTTGTAAAGCGAGCCAGCGAGCGAATTCCGGATTGCGTCATCGTCATTAGCGTTCGCGAACGGAGATTTCTCGCGTGCACGGTTAACAATACCAACGATCCCGTCGTATTAATCGCCGGCGAGGAAATTGTTGCACGTAAACGCCGGGCTATTGCGTAACCGCCGTCGATTCATCCTGATCCGACTCATGGATTAACCGCAAAAACACAGAGACATACTCTCCTATTACGCTCCGCGTACTCGCGTTTCAACTAAGCAGTACATATAAAGTTATACCATGGCGACAGCACTCATTCGCCAACGGTGGGCGACGTTCGAGCATCCAGGAAGCGGCAGATTTCTCGTTCAATTTAGACCCCGCCAATTTACGGGCCGGGCGATCTCGTAAAACGCGGCATAGGAAGAAATTTTCCGACGAGTCGGAGTGTCTTTGACTGAAAGCGAGAGTACGTGGTAAGTAGTCGACAGTGGGTGCTAGAAGAATACGACACTGAGAAAGAGAAAATGCAGAAAGAAAAGTAGAGTGCTATATACCGATGCCGTACGCTCGAGTGTCGTGCGCACACAGGCGCACATCTAGAAACTGAAACTGGGCGAAGCGAGGCAAGAGGGTCGAATAAAAGAACTGAACGTGGAATTACATAGCGTAGTCTGGCATTCTCGCCCCGCTGTTTCAGCACGCAGTGGTGCACCGAGATTAAATCTATCCTAAGAGAGTAACAAGACGAGCACTTACCTTGCGTGACCACCTGCTACAAGTTTCGGAAGTATGCGGAAGCCAAGGCGAACTTTTACGGGAAATTGCCCGTTCCACGTGAACGGACGCGATCAATCGGAATGACATGATTCGGTCGGTCGCGAGATTTCACGAAACTCGGGTGGGGCAGCGTGTGGAATTATTCGCGAAATTGACCGCGACCGGCACGAGGCCTTTCACCTTCTTGAGAATGAATGACGCAATGCAACGTCACACGTAATGATTACGTTACACCGTAGATCCGATTACTGGGCTGATTGAGCAAGATTTTTTGTTAGCACTACAGTAGTGCACGCCCCGCTTGCAAGGATGTAGAGTAAACTGCTTCGCGTAAAGTTTGGACAGTAATTAACTGTAGGGCCTTGAGGACGCCCCGTCAAACGCCATGCACATATTTAAAGCACGAGAACACGAAACATTCTGTAGGCAATGAATAGCATCCTACCTTAGAACGTAGTTGACGCAAACGACGGATAAGGGCTTGTGCTGCTTAGAACACTGGATGAGAGTTGCCTGTGTGACGACCCAAGCGTATCCTCCAGTTTTGCCCAGGAAGCGATAAGCCACCGTCTCGCACTGTCCTTTGCTGAACACTGAAAACGGCAAACGAGAATGGACGATGAGTGATTGTGAGTCGACTCCACGCGTATCGTGAAGGATGACGAAAGTTACGGAATCGCTGAGGAAATTCGTGCGTCAGGTGCTGCCGGAAGTTTCAAGCGACAGCGATTTTTTGGACGACCAAGTGCAAGCGGCACGACCTACGGGAATTCTTCAACCCGGTATTTCCACTACCGGCGGAATTCTGCTTTATCTCTCCCGAAGCAATATTACGCACGATGACGAGCGATACGCACGATTATGTGCAACGCGAAATTCGACGCTTAATCTTTCCCGGAAGGTGATAAGGCAGAAGTCGTAGGCAGCTGCAACGCGTTGGACGTTTGGACAGAATCTAACGTGCGAGCAAACTGGTTTCTGCATTATATGCGCGCGGCATTGCGCACATTTCGCGCAGCATCCCCCTGGATGACGAAAGTCAGAGCGCTGCATTACGAAATCCTCGTCCAACGTGAATTCATTCAACTTCGTTCACAGAACTGCCGGCAATCGATGGAGTACAAAAATGTGATATGTCTTATATCATGGACGCGAAGTATTTTTTACCGAATGCCGTAAGCCATTTCTTGTGTCATAATGTTAGTATACTTGAGACGAACGCAGGAAAACCCTAACATTCCGAAAGCATTTCTAAAATTCACTACACCGTCACCAGCCCTAATTCATCTCACCCTCATCTCGAAGCTGTCTTTTTATTCCGCCCTATCCCAAGAGGGTCCGCGAGTTCTCGTCTGTTCTCGTTTTACCCCTAATTCGATTCGATTTTCTATTCCGCTCCCGAAGTTATATCGCTCAGGCACTTCCGGCATGTACTTCCGCCACAGTTACTGTCTAATCTCGAAAACGCGCGATATTTTGACGAAGTGGGCGGAGAGGAAGCTTTGGACTAATCAAAGAAGTCAATTCGCGTGTCGGCTGGATATTATGATAATTTGCATAAAATTACATTATGGAATGTTAAATAGCATCGGTTGAAAAAGGGAAATCTTTGGGTGCTTAAGGCGTCTATGCAGGTTTGATTATGTGGCTTGACACAATTTATTTCATACACTTTTCCCTTGAACCGCGCCGATGCGAAACGAGAGCGAAAGCAACCCCCGAGAATGAGCTTCCAATTTCCAATCCAACCCCCGCGCGCCATCTGTTAAAACTTATTCTTTGCGCTGGCTCAATGTGAATTCACCGACTGGAAAATCTCGAAGTAACATCCAAAATTAACATAAGGCAATGCCTAGCCGGAAGACGATAATGGTAATGTGTACGCGAACGTGTTAATGTATTGTATGATTACCATGTGCCATGGTATATAGAATAAAAAACTTCTGCATTATACAATATTTGCTTCTTTCTGAGAGTTCATCACGAAACGGTGTCGGTCTGCCACGTCGAACCACGACTGTGTGTAACATTGCACTAGTGTAAAAGTAAATATGGATTCTTTGCACCTCATGTTTGAACACTTTGACTGCCACGTCACTCAGATATATGTGATAAAAAAACTTACCGCAGGACACCGGCACTCAAAGATTACTGACCGATCTATTTACGTATGTAACGATTTTGTTACGAATTTTTCGAAAGAACTTGAACAGTCAAAGTAGAAATGCAGAGCCCGACATTACTTACACACACAAGTTTTCAGCTTACATTTATGTGTGCAGCGTTACGCGAGTGTCGATTAACCCACGAAGTCGTAAAAAAAAAGTCCGCTCGTAAAGTCACGATAAGAAATACAACCGTCCTTTAAATCTTGCCCTCGACATCGTGTGTCGTTCACCCGAACCGATCCACGTTATCCTACATCCTCTCCCCCGCTTCCAACATAATCCTTTCCCCTTATACGTTTTCCCATCTTCATCACGGGTACCGACCGAATTACTGCCTTTAGCCTTCCTTTCCTTTTTAGCGGTTAGACCCACTTGGATACCACATCGAGCCCTACTTTCGCATTATCTGCGTAGCATTATATGGAAGAGACGTCCGAGTAAATTACGAATTGAAATACGAAAACGTACATACCAATATCTAGTCTCTAGGAAGTATGCCCATATATCGATCCGTGCTATGTCTAATTCGCAATAAAAATAATACGACTCTGGAACGAGAGTGCACTTAGTATCTAATATACTACGACTATCTATTGCTAAGAAGTGTCTAAGATTCTAGTAACAGAATATTTCGAAATACTCACAGGACTTGAAAGACTTGTCGAGGGTCAAATTATCCAGAGCGTGATGGAACTCGAAGAGTGACTGTCCTACCAGCTCATCACTGTTCCACCCAAGATATTCAGCCAACCTATAATCACAAAAACAAAACGTGCCCATAAGAATTGAACGTAAAGTAGTATATATGTGCTCCAACACCGACCACGGACTCTATTTACGAATAAACGAGACTAAAACGATTGAAAGCGTATAAACATTCGAAGGGGCATTCATTCTTACTTACTTCTCGTCGGCGTAGGTGAATTTCATACTGAGACTGTGTTTTGAAAGAAAAGTATCGCGTCCCAACGGTATTTCTATATTACTCGGATGTGGTATGGGACATCCAACTAGCACGAGGGAAGCCCCAGTGCTACGTTCAACGGATTCATCGTCCGAGCGTCGCTCCTCATCGTCCATCTCATCAGTGTTTGAATTTGCATCGCAGATGTACGCCAAACGGCCGGTGCAATGTATCACCTAGAATAAGCGCCAAACAAAACTGCCTAAAACCGCTCCGTAACATATCGATATCCTCGATTTACAAGTTGTGTAATATCCGACATTCCTCTTCCTGGCATGTTATAAAATATGATGAGAAACTGATTCCGACGTACCTTGTAGGAAGCACTCTTCAGATTAACTTTCCTTCCCTTGTTGGTAAGGGTGCACTTTAGTCTGAGGAAAAAGCTGCACATTCGCTTCTCGTCAGAATCGACCAACTTGGACGACAGGCACTCTCTTAATTCATCGTGGTCACAGGGATGGCTGTACTCGTACACACTCTGACCCATCATATCCATCTTCAAGGAAAAAAAAAAACAAGAACCGCGCATGAGGCCCAGGTTTGTTCGACAACGGAACAGCATAGGACTCCAAATTTATGTTATATACAAACCTGTGACACGCCAAGATAATCGCTCACATTCTCCGACAGATAGACCATGTTCCCGTCGCTGGACAGCACGAACATAAAACCGTTCAAGGCTTTCGGAAATAGTTCGTCCATTTCTTCAGATGACTCGGACTTTGCCAAAGGGCCTGGAACTGTTGCGCAGGTCACTGTGAATGTTATTAACCTTCCGTGTTCGAGCATGAATGGCGTCGAAAAACAAGGGTAAAAATGAGCGATTCAATGTTTGAGTGAAACTCACCAGAGTCAACGACTGCTCGTACTTTGAGGTAAGCAATCGCCAGTCTCATAACACTGGCCTTATCTAGATGTGCCGCCTGTTCCGGTGGAATCGGAAGTGCGGCTGCTAAGTCAGTAAAGATATCGGTCTCGCGACTTCGACGACAGCGAGCTGCATCGCGAGATCTCTCCTTGCGTTTCTCATTGCTCCTGCAACATAAAATGCACAAAACAACTTTAGCTGCTGCTTCAAATCACCCTATGAAATACGTCACATTTGAGCACGTTTGTGTCCAGTGCAAAGTATAACATTGTGCTCCACGATACTCCGCGTATCTACTAATATTGTTTAAGTTGCTTGCTTAAATTTCGGAAAACTTTGCGATCCTTTCACGAAAGCAATATGACAATCTGTTATTTTGGAATTAATCGAGGATACGAAATCTAGATTACGTTAGGCAAACATCCATATGTGTCTGGCCCTGAAAATTGTTTTGTCGGTGTCTTCTGGCGAAGGTGACCACAAAGTGCGCAATACGAAAATCTCGGACAGAATTCGCCAGTGAGGTCGAATATCGAGGTTAAGGTCTACGAATTCCGGTAGGTTCTTTGCATGTGTGCCGAGGTACGAAAGACAGGGACTGACGTAAAACTTTCTTGTCAGCGATCGACAGCGTTATCTCCATTTCGGAGCGACCTTCGAACAGCGCCGCTTTCGAAATCGATTCTATGATCACGACGTGTTTTTTGCCTTTCAAGAGGGTCCATTATTTTTAGCCCATATACTTAATACAGTATAACGAAACACTACTGGTAGCAAATCTCCTACGAAGATCGTTAAGCATCGCTCTAATTCCTTTTAGACTATTTGGGTATTTCGGCCTATCCTAATGCCTATTTATTCAGTGTCGATCACCATTAGTCAATCCTCTATCAGCTTCAATTAACTAGTTACTGCACTTTGCTCTACGGACGTTATCTACCAAAGATGAAGGAATCGTGTCTTAGCGTTCGTTGACGTCGACTTACAAGTACTCTTCGAGAAGCTGACCATCCTCCACACAGACATAAGGCCAATATTCTTCATCGAAAGCGTGTCCGTTCTGAGAATTCTCGTAGAGGCACGGCGGTAAGTCATTCTTGTTATAAATGTAAGGAGCCTCGTTATCGTATAAAGGACAACGATCGCTGGCCGGACACTGAAGCCAGCGTTGCTCGGTACAGAAGCTAAAAGGCCCTTGACAATTTCCGCAGTAAGGATCTGGGTTGAACATCCACGGAACATTTTGCTGCCTCTGGTCGTCATGCCGGTTTCGAATACTCTGATCAAGCTTGACCTTTGAACAGCGGCTTTGTTGTTGCTGAGGCTGCGCCGATGGACAATTAGAGGAAATCTTATTGACATCGAAGTAAAGAGCTAAGTCCTCAACGTCGACTGGTCCCAGTTGGCACGCTCGATTATTAATACCCGACGCAGGCATTTCGGGAGAGTGAAAAGATGATAAGGGTCCGGTATCACAAATCGGCGCCGGCATAACGAATTGCATTGCGGCGTCGCAATTGGCTGAGAGAACGTTACGTGATAACGGTGCACTGTGGCCCGTCGGCAAAGGCAGTCCGCTGCAATTGGCTGCCACATTGTGACGAGATAACGTTAACGCACTCGCCGCTCGTTCCATATTGCAATTGGTCGAGGGAAGATTTTGTTGCGACGTTAAATTGCAATTGGTTGGCATATTGTCTCGAGATAGCATCAGGACGTCGCTCGGTATCGTTCCATTGGTACACGATACCTTTGTACCGTCTTCGCATCCCATTGTCGGATCGGAATATGGCGCTAGGCCAGCGAACGGCGCCTGGAAATTCTTCGGTACACTGTTTACGCCGCGACTCGTGCCAGTCACGTGCTCGTCCGCAAAATCGGCGTAGCCGGATTCTCGGCCGATCCAATCGTTCGCCTCGGAGCAACGACCCAGCCGCTGTCGATCGTAGGGAACCATCATGAATCCCTTCTTTCTCTCCTCCCACAACCGTTGAGAATTGATTACGAGTGTTCCCCCTTTTCAGCTGCTATTCCGTGGGCTCGTGTCTCCTCGACGACCATGCACTCGAGCCTAAATTCTACGTTGACTCCCCTAATGCTAGCCGTTACCACGCGTTTATCGTGGGCATGAGTTAATTACATAAGCATTCGGCGTGTAACGCTCGATAATCAGGCTTCGCGTGTAATACAGAAAGCAAGCTTCCGGTCTCAGTTATAGATGCCTCGGGTTCTTTATTGTCCGATTTCACGGAACGTTGTGGAGACTTAATTAGAGAATATATTGTCCGTTTAATACGATATGCTTTCTATTATTAAGTGTCCACATGCCTGAGAGATAAGTAAACGAACATAAAGGCGTGTGGACCGTTCACGCCTCGTGCACGTGTGTCACGGCGGTGCCTCGCTGCTGCGGTCTCCCACTGTTACCAGCTTCTTAAAAATAAAGACACCGCTCGTTCTACTTTCTTCAAACGCTCCGGCCTCTTCACACAGGACCCCGCCCCGGTCGTTTCTTTATTTCTCCTCCGTTCTCGTCGTCTCCGAAGATCGAGAGCTCTATCTTCTATTATTATCGAAGCACGTCGCGCGCTCTGTGCGCACGCGCGCCTTTTCGCCTTGCTCTTCCCCAGACTCTCTCCGTTTGTCTTCAGGCTTCAGATATGAAAGCAATTCTTCGATTGGCCCCACAATCCGATTCACCCGAACTCCTCACAGTCCTCTGTGCCCGGGTGTTGCTCTACTATTTTTCGTGTCGTTTTCAGCCACTGTTTCGAATCGATGTATATCGGAACGTCTTCAATGGATGGATTCGCGCCGAATTCAACTTTCGCTACCACGACGGCCCGTACGCTACTAAAACATCGCTATAGTCCCGTTGCCCCTTCTGGATCTTGTACATCACGAATCGATCGCTATCTGGTCGATGATAACGATATTTCCTATCACCTGCGTGCCGCACAACAGCGTGCCGCGGCCTGCTACTTTGTTCGACGATTTTGATTAACTCGCCGATGTCCATATTTGTGAGCGACTACGAATTCTTGAGGATAAGGAGCGTATAAGAATAATGCCAGGTATTTGCTCCTGCTTTGGAATAGTAGATTTGCATGCTCAACCGCCTGACTCTAAACCCAATGATTATAGTCTAGAAGTCTAGACTCTCCTACGGCTGCATACAATAGAGGGCAAAAAACATGAGCGTAGAATGCTAAGATCGCTATTGTACCAGGTCAATGAAGGCATGTTTTGATTCGTCGCCGCTTATGTCTGCCGACTTGGTTGGTGTTTTCAGAAATATATGAGACTTGAGATCGACTCAGAAGAATCAGAAGTATGTCGTGACTGAAGTTCACAATAGTTTGTGACGTAACGAAAAGTCGGTGAAGTTTGGAGAAAAATGAAACTCTTCCGAATCAAAAAAGAGCGAGAAAAATAAAAATATTATACTGCAAAATTCAAGTGATGCTCTTATGTGCCCCACACCTGCAGCAGAGACAAAAAGAGACCATCGAAGATAGACAACCGACATACATCCGACATGATGCCATGAAGATAGCGTGGAGGAAAATAACACTGGACTTGAATACGAATGTAAACGTTTCGAATGAGGAGACTCCAGACAAGATAGCCTTATGCGCGATATTCCAAATCGCGTCGGCTGCATAATGTTGCTGCCTCGTACGTAACCTTCAGTCTTGAGCTATCACGAATGCGGGAAACGCGCTTGGCATTTGCGAATTTCCGGTCGTCTCCGACGTCAATTGATGGCGAAGAAAACTATTTCATACCGGCTGCGAACTTTTAAGACACAAGTTTATCAGGGTATAATTTGCTTATAAACAAAAAAACCTTAAAACAAAAATTAACACCGACTTCAGCCACGAAGAGGGCATCATTAACATGAAATATTACAGCGGCTGTCTCAAGAAACAATATTCGTAATCCTGACAAATTCATCCAGGTAGGATATCTTCAACCGCCATCGATACGAAGTTTCGGATAGTTCTATCACGACGGAGAAGCAAACACTATTGAATTAGGCAGTCCAAACAAGAACACTGTGGAGGCAGGTGGCAACATGTCATGCCGCCGCGTCACAAGAAAAACAGTCACGGATAACGCTACCACCTTCTTCCAGGAGATAAATCTGAGCCTAACGGCTAGACCGGCACTCACGTGTCTAAGAAACCTTTCATAGCGTCGATGCATTTCAACGTTCAAGCGCATTTTCTAAAGTCAAACTAGGTAAGGTCATAATGCCAGCTATGCGTTCGCCGATTGAACAAAGTAAACATGTATATATGCAATATGCAGGTTCCACGTGATCCTTGATCATCAGCGGACCGACCTTGATCCTGTCTTATTATACGCCTCGCTGCAATCTGAGGTGTGGTTTGAAGAAGTAGTGTAAGAATTCACCGAGATCAATTCTGCAAACGCGAAGCATCGTTTTTTTCCTCCACGAGCGAAGACCACTACTTGTTCTCGGCTCATGAAGGTATCTATCAACCGAAATGAAGTAATTACCCGAGTGAAGCTAGTTAGTGTTTGTCCGTACATGGAATATGCGGATAATTATCGGTCCGCCATGCTGAATGAAACGTCGTGGCTTAACAAACGACAGACATCGAAAAGTCGTTGTGTCAGGGTATAATTATTATTGCCATGTTAACCCCTTTGAAAGTTCGCAGTCCGTACTGCGTCAGCGGCTTACAAACGTCGCAAAGAGCATTAAGATTGAAAAGATGCAATCTCCTACCCGACGTGCGTGACTTCCTACAGTAGTAAGTCGTGCTTCACAGATAACTCTGTTGTTACATTTTAACGACGCATGACAAAGTTCGCGCAAAAAGACCATGACCTACATGTTGACTACGAAACGATCGTTCTAATGTCTACTCTATTTCTACCAGCTTGGTAGAAGCACCATCGGCACAGATACTCAACGGAAAATTAACGTTAAAAATAATTGCTTCCAACTAGCATGCAAGTGTTTCCGCGAAACCGATCAAGGCCCCGGAATTTATTGCTTCTAGTTTACTTATAATTACTTATGTTCACTTCGAGACCAGCATTGAAACATTATAATCGGCCGTACACCGCTGATATTCGTAGGCCTACGAAGACTCTCGCAATCCATTACCACCAACTTACGTACCCCATATCGTCTACGTGCGACACAAATTGTTGCAGTGCCTACAATTCCATTTGTACACGTCAAAAAGTAGCCGTAAACAACGTAATGGAAACCTGTTCTTGGTTCGATGATTGCCTTCGTAACGGACAGTCACTGGCTGATAGTGTTTATCACGCCGCAGAAAATAACGTGCCACGGGCTTCTTTCAAGGCCCTTCGACGATGCGCTTTCACCAGCAGATATTACGAGCACGAGATGTCGATGACTGAAATCCTAATAGTCCTCCTACGGGTACCCACATCGACTTTTACGTTCGACCTTAATTCAAATGGCGCTTACACGTCCGGCGATACAGCCGAATCTTTCTGAAAGATGTTGGACTAAGCCGACGCGACCTTTGCCATCATTTTTTAAGCGAGCCGCACGCAACGATCTAAACTCGGGTGTAAGATTAATGTTACGTGGCCGGACGGACCATTGAGTGGGTCTAACGTGTTTCTTTTCGTAGCGGACAGATGTAACGGATCTCGGAATGATCAATGCTTATGGGGGACGATCGATTGCTCCTCTCTTTTTCTCGGACCGGCCTATGACGCGGGGAAGACATGCTAATAGCCAATCTGCGAACGAGCAATTTAGAGAGGAAACTTTCCAGAAGGCCATTGTCCAGTTCCACCATATGTGCTCGTGCATGATCCAGCAATCGGCGCCAATCACACGTACGTATATGTATATATAGACAGATAGAAGCTGTGTGCACGGGGAGATATAGATTTGCCCTGAAGCGATGAGAGTTCCCTCGCCGTGCCATAAAGTACACGAAAGAAGAGTGTCGTAATTATAGGGACTCTCATTGTTGTAATTAACACGACGCGCAGGTGTCTCAAGAATATATATGTAAGTATATCGTCTGACGCATTATGTAACGCACAATTTGCTAGTTTATCAGGAGAAATGTTTGCGGTGGCGCGTGCCTTCCTCGAAGCACCTAAGCACTTAATATTACAAAGAAGATACGGCGCGAGAATAACAACACATCGAATACATATAGTGCACCGGGATTGATGCTTGATGAATGAATCTTTGATAATGTTACATCGTGCAACGAGATAGCGTGAAATTTTGCCAAACAGACATAGTTCATGTGCAACAGAGATAATCCTTGTTCTCGCCTGAAACGCCTCGAGAAAGCCTCACTATAAATACATCACCATCGTGCGAATAAAGAGAGAAGCTCAGACGGCTGTTGCTCGGAAAATTCCAACGTGCAAATCGGGTTTCGCGGCGATAATGAATAATAACGGAGTTTATCTGGAGTATCTGAGTTAAGGATTAATTAGAACGAGCGCATATGGGCTGGCATACGAGTCAACTGACTGCCGCAAGGGCGTCTGCTTAATTTCTGCATATGTTCCATGATCTCGCGGTCTGACTATGCGCTCATAATCATTATCTTATTCAACGTAACAAAGTATGCCGAGAGACGAATGAAAGGCAATGAAAGGGAGAGCATTAACACGTTGACTGCCGCGTCACCCATATTCGGGTGACGAAAACACTTGTTCCATGGGACTTTGAAAAATAGATTTTTAACGCTTTACTTGACACGACTAACATCAATTTCGTTACGCATTTTTTCGGAACATTTTCGGCGGACAACGTGTTAAAGGGGCCTTCTAGTATAGAAGTCCGAGAAATCCATTGCTTGAAATATTCTTGAATCTTTGAAGAAACACGTCCTACAGTAGAAGACCGGAGAACATCCCATGATTTCTCCGTCGTTTTCCTTGTGTATTCATTCGGCGGGCCGGCATTCTTGATTTCTCGCCATTTTCGCCGATTCTGCATAACCAGCATCGGCTATTATTGCCGGCCGCCGTTTTATGAACAGACGTCGACGATTATCCTCCTCTTGGTGAGATTTTGCTTGCCGTCGCTGATATGCGGCCCGATACCGGAATCATCGCACCCGATACGTCACATTGCCACGCGCGGCTGATTTTATAAATGTGCGCAGCGAAACATATACAACCTGCCTGTGTGTATACATATATCTGTGTCAAGTATCTCCGACCGGGCAGAAACCGTGCACATTTTGCAAATATGCGTAACAGACGCCCTTACCTAGATAAGACCTCTCGTCGTTCTGTTAAACTCTCTACTTCTTAACATAAACAACGAACGACGACCATTCTGTGGCTATCAAATCTTGTATGATGCAAGTACGCTAATAATTACGTCCGAGGGTGTTCCACGGAAAATTCCTGACAAATGCGCTGCCGCTGAAGAGTACAATCGTAAAATGACCGATGTCACAGTGAGCACGGTACAGATTTCGCCGAGTAATTGTTTTGCGCTGAAACAAAAGCGTTTCCCTTATTGTCAATATGCGCTCTCGTCAACGTCTTATCTCCCAGCGTTACTCCTTCGCTTGGGAACCGAGCACGAGCGATTCTTGCGCCTAATAAGGTGCTCGACGATCACTTCAATTGTGTCATTCTCGCCAATATGGCATTTAACCTCAGACTCAACGGTAGCAGGCGTGCGCAATGCAAAACATTGTTACATTTCAGGAAGCAAGCTTCGTACAACTGCGTCTGCATGAAGCAGCAAAAGAGAAATCGGCCCCTGAATCCCCGCCCACAGAATGCCTTTGCCGTATGGGTGTACACATATGAGATGCACGCAACACACGCACATATGTATACATAGTAACTCAGTAGCTGGGTAGAGCGCGTCGGCCGACGGGACATTCAAAAAACATTGGTTTAGCCTGGCCAGCGTGGGGTGAATTACAATATCGTTAGATTTGCTAATGTACAGAAAAGAATTCATCGTCCGCTTCGTATGTATAATATTCATCGCTGGAGGGCAAGTCAAACGAAAAGAGAGAGAGACAGAAGGGGAATGGATTGTGTGAATTGAAGCAAGACCGAGTGAGGAAAGAGAGAGGAAAAACGACAGGCAAGAACAGAAGAGACAAGCACGAGAGAAACGATTGCGTCAAGCAGGCACTGGTCAGTGAGACACAGGCATAGAGACTAAACGATAGCCAGCTAGACAAAGATGGAGAGAAAGAGAGAAAGAGGGAGAATGAGTGAGAGAGACAGACAGAGACAGCGAAATGCCTCGTGTGCCCAGATTTTGTTTCGACGCACAGTGACGATGAATGAATAAACGAGCATGAGCGTGTAGCGCACAGAACGAAGCAAAGACTTAAATCGGCACTTTAATCGCAATCGTGTGCCATATCGTGTGGCCATACGGATGCGTCGGCTGGTCGCTCGTTATACTCGCTTTCCTCCCGACGGCAGTGAGGTTATACTGCACCGAAGCACTCACCTTCGCTTCTCCTTGTGCTTCTTCTCCTTCCTCGTACTCTCCATTGCAGCAGGGCGCTGTGAACGATCGCAGCCGAAGCTTCGGCGAAATATACACAGCGGCACGACACCCCGGGACACTCTCGGTCACTGCCAAGGAACGTATCTCCAGAGTGCACGGCGCGTTCACCGAATTACGTACGGCGCCTCACTCGAAAATGTTCGCGACACTGAGGAAGCGGCCGCTTCGGCGTTCGACCGTTTCGTCGTTCCGTCGCTTCTTCGGTCCTCGCTCCTGGCGTACTTTGCTCCGCACAAAGCGCGCGCGGCCTCCTTTCCGCTTTCGTGTTATCGGGGATCGATTGGCGCGGCGGCGATGTTTTTCGAGATCGCTCTCTCTTTCTCTGCCGCTCGCTCGGCACAAGCCTGTTCCTTCGACCAGCGGACTCGTTCGACGAGAACTCACAGCTCTCGCATCACCTCGACACTCGCGATAAAGACGTTTCGGTGAAAACACATCATCCCCGTCTCCAAGCAGGAACGCAACACGACGCGAACGCCAAGCTCATGGTGTGTGATGGCGATGACGATGACGCGAATACCCCGGAGTAGTGGTGGTAGTGGTAGTGGTCGCCGAACGACCTAGTGGTGGGGAAAGGTAGCGGTTGTATACACGGGACTTACGGCCGGGTCGGGGACGAGGGGGAGCGAAGAGTTGCGAACAGCTGACGTCACATGGAGGTCGTCGTATCAACGGTGTTTACCGCCACCCAGTGGGCCTGACGTCAACCCGGCATCCCCGATTGATTGCTCCGGCGAATAAGTAGAACGCGCTCCGATAATTCTATCGGCCGCGAACCCTGAGATCTCTTTCCAGGAACCTTATCGGCGCGGGAAGAATTACATTGTACGGCGGCGAAAAAAAGTTTAATTGAACCGCCTCGACCGAAGTCAGGTCCACCAGCCGCGATAACTTCGGGATCATTCGGGATCAACTTGTAATAGAATGTTGAGGGAGAAAAAAGTGTGGAGAAAATAAAAAACGTCGAGAATTTGAATAGCGACCGCGCGACGTGGCGAACATGGGCGTAAATAAGTAGCGAACGACACGGGCAAAATAAGGATAACTAATGGTGATGAGACACATTCAGTATAAATGTTGATTATCGTCATTCCTGTCTTTTTGTTTGTACCTCTGCAAGCAGCAAGCCTCTTCTTTCGTTGGGTAGCTCGCCTTCTTTTTGTTCAGACGTTGAATCTTTTTCTTTCTTCAATATTATGTGCCAGACATACCTTAAGGCTTAAGGGCATCTTTGGTATATATCATTTTGTGAAATAAGTACATTTCAATATTTTAAATAAAAACGGAACGAAGGATTCACTGAACGTTACATAAAAGTAAAAGTGGTGCCAGCAGTCATATTACATATGCATACTTTGAAAAGTTCGAAGTGACATGTGCAATAATGCACAACTGGTATCAAATAAGGTTATGATTCAATGTAAATTTGTAAAAATATATGAGAAAACACAGAGTCGTGATAAATCGGATCAAAGTTATCTTACCAACGTGGCTAATGAAATCATTGCCAACGACAATCTGTACGTTGTACAATATATTGCACAAGTACGAAAGAACTTTGCTTCGGCAAATTTCGCAAGCACGCTCTGCTACAAAAATCAAGATTCTGATCGAAATACGTTTCCTGCTGTCCCAATGCTCTGCATTTTGTTAGATCAGTATATTCCGCAATTAATTGTAACAGATTTAGAATCAAACTATTCCTAAGTTAACAAACAATTGAATAAGAACGAGAAACGATCTGGAGAAACTCCACTTGCCTGTCAGCTCGAGAGTTCGCGAGAAAGGTGACAAGGGGGAGGATGCATTTGATTGGCTGTTTACAATGATGCAGCGCCACCACTTCCAATTTAATTTTATAATTTGAAGTTACCGCGTGGAAACGATGATCGTCAAAACAATTATTTATAAGTGATTTAGTTGGGCACTGAAATACGATTGTGAGTCACGCAAGTTGCAAATACCTGACCAGGCTTTTCATCATCACTGCACATTCGTAGAACTACTTGAACGCCGAATCGTAGTTCCTAATTGACATTGTTGCCGGTATGTTTGACTCAATGTTGGATATTCGTTATTTTAAGAGAGCATCATTAGTAGAGAAGGGAGGTTACATAAATCTTTATACTCTTCGTGCGAGTATGCTCTTTACTTGAGTCAACTGGTGCGACTCCTGAACGTGTGCTATTATTTATTCATATTAACATTACAATTACGCAACATTAACGCGGCAAAAATATTCATGCAGCTCTACGCTAAGATGAACTTATACGTAATAAACTGCAACCTATTTTTTTTACCATTTTTCTTTAATAAACAACCTTATATGAATCCTGAACAATATGGAAACATTTAAGACCCATTGCACCCGGCCTACAACGATCACTCTGTTTCTCGTTAACTCGTTTAACCGTCATAAGCCGCGTTTGTGTTAATCAAATGACTATGAAAGAATGACAATGGCCAACGAAAGAAGGATAAGAGTATGCGCATAGCTTTGTCCACGTCAGCCATACGTATGCGCATATCCTCGCCCAGTTACGAGATCCCCTGTTTCTTGTTAAGTCTCAATATCATTTTGCCCTGCCTTTATTCTGCTTGCTGGTATTGACGAGACGTTATGAGCACCACAATGTGTCGATCTCATTGTTAATAGATATCTAAGTTCCTGTTTCAGTTAGCCGTGGACTGCATTCCTTCTTTTTGACTACTTGATGTGCTACTTTCTTCTACATTTGACAATGCGTTGCCCATTCTATCTTGCTGTCTTTCCGCCGTGTGGTCACTGTCTTGAAGCTTATTCGTGGCATCTTCATCCAGAAGATCCATTTGATCTGTTTTCTTTCCGTAAAGGGATGGGTACTCCAGCATGCAAACCTGCATGGTTTTAAATGCTTCGTAACAGTCTGACCCCTTAGGATCTGACGTTGAGTAATGGAAGCAAGAAAAAGCTTCCCGGAACTCAAGACCGCAAGGACCCGTTGCCATACCACCCAGACAAGGGCAATTCCAGTTAATATCTCCATTGGGCAGTATAAGACCAGGACCTGGTTCTGGCTCTGGTAGGTCAATTTTACTAGGAGTTGCGTGATCTTCTTTCGACGCAAATATAATAGTATCTTTGCCCTCTTTGCGTACCAAAGGCATATTGGTTGGCAAGAATGCACAAAACGTATATAAAAAATACACTGAGATAATATCTAGGGTCAATTAATTAACTAATGCAGAGTAAAGTAAATACTCTGCGACAATTTTTACTCCTTAATGAACGTAGTTTCTACTGTCCGCGGTAAATGACAACAGGTTAGGAGAAGCCCTGTGAACTATGTACACGCACTCTTCACCCTCGTACTTCCCAGATAATGTAAGTGCTGCCCTCAGACGTACATAGGAGTCAGATGGACAGCGTAGTATGAATCTGCGCTCCTGCAAATTATACTTAAGAATATCAACGTTCCTCTTGGCTCCTTCTTCACCGAACAATTCTTTCACACTTTGAAATATATGCTTTTTCAAGAAGACAGGTGTCACTGTTCGGTGTGGGCTCTTTGGTAATTCTCTGCAAACCAGAAAGAGTTTCCTTATTAGATATGTGCTTAACATAATTCACATCATTATGTTATGACATATGACTTTGCGAAGGAAGAGGTATGAGTTAAAATTAAAACAGAAACGTAAATACTGATGTAAAACGAACGTGAAGTAGTCATACAGATCGATGTCGAAAAGAAAACTGAAGGAAACTGCATTATGACCCCTGATACACGTACAATGTGCATTTCAAAATCTATTCATCAAAGTTCGCAACTAACAACAATCGGATACCACGAAATAACTAAGAAAGACACGGCAAAATGTATAAAATATTAAGTTCAAACAAAAGTGAATCGATTTACAGCGAGCAACAAGGTTTGATTTAGGTTAGGTTAAGCAGTCGGGAACGAGATCTAAGAAACATGTTGAGTGTACTAACAGAGACACATCTAAGTAATGCATATTACACAGAAGCGTTGAGCCACGACTCACATTGGCAGTGACGCCTATGTAACGAGACAATTCGCGGGATAAAACGTTTCGTTGGACGAAGGTTACAGGCAAAAACTTGCGGCATTTCATTCACGCCTTCATGATAGCCAAGCACAGCAGACGGAATCGCACTTCGTGCCACAGAGGGCGCCGACGTCAATCTATCTAGCGCGTTTATATCGAAGTTTAAATCGATCTCACTGCTGCGAAAAATTTCGACCGGCACCTTACATAACCGCTTTTCAACGAAACAAACCAATTTTCTCCAATCACATAATATAATTACAACCTCCACGAGAGAAATTACGCGACGTTTTGTAGATGTCACGAAACGATATTTCTACCTGATATGGCGAGACCGCAGAAAGCGGACAAACGTAATGCTTCCTGCGGGAAGTCTTGAGACTACAACCAACTACGACAGACTACGGTGAAAGGAGTCCAATAAGACGACTGGATATCTACGAAACGCTTGCCCAAACAGGAAATTCAAATATTTTGTCCAGAAGCTACACGCGCCGTAGAAAACCGGCCTTAAGATAGTCCAACTTATTGGACAAAAGTGCTGAGTCGCGGTCTGCGTAAGTGTCGAAAGCGATGTGCCTAACAAGAGACGAACTAATGGCTTTGCCAGCTGTCGTCACAAGCTGGCACATGGCAATTATCAAAGGTACCCTCCAGCAACAGAATAGCTAAAAGTGCTGCAGCTTAAAACCGTACCTAACCCGGTTCCTCGGACGGTTATGCGTTTCGGCCGCGATTTGTCGAGGCTCGGGAAACCTTTCGTTAAGTCAATTCGTTGAAGGAAACGCCTAATCCTACTAGCCATGTAATCCTACCGCGACTTCCAACGTCATTCTCTTGAATTTCCACGTCCTTCTTATAATTCTATCCTCTATCGGTTTATGCAATCGGGTCTATAGTCTATAGGGCATTAGCGGCCGTGTGTTCTAATGAATGCCAAAGTGGACAGGATATTAACCGAAACATTAACCGTACATAACTGGCACGGCTTCGTGCAATATGCATCGGGGGATGCGCGTGGATGATAAATCAATTGATGCATTTAACGGAACGGACAGTTAAAATCTTATCAATGCGCTCTTAATACTTTTACCAATATCCAGCGTGGAATTCAACGCGGGTGCCGTCGATAAGAGTTTAAAAATATCCGTACGCCTGCGAGAGACATCCCAAACGGTGGGCGCATTGTGTTTTAGAAAGGAGATGGGCGCGCGTGTAACAAGGCTAATGAATATTTATAGTGCGCCTTACCATCATCGTCGCCATTCTTACTTCCCGATAAAACTTACCGTGAAGGCCCTTCGACTTTACGCAATTGCCCGTTGCTCGCGGATCAAACGATCGGCTACTTAACGGAAATTGGGCGAGCCGAGACGACGAATCGCCAGTCGCACGAGCAGGATGCTGGCCGTAAATCATGGGGGTCTAGAAAAATCACGACACTGCGCGGTGAAAAATAGTGACCCAGTAAACAATCGCACTGTCATGGCCAGGCAGTGCACGCTTTATTTCGCGCATACAGAGAACAGAGGCAGGGACATGCACGAGCAGCGATTGTGTGTGTCGGAGCGGCGACAGATACAAAGCGGAACGGAGAGAGGGCACGCACATGCCGCATGCATGCATCGGACGTCACTTCTTTCATTTGAGGAAGGCGATCGATGGTACGATGCTCAAGTACGCGCGTCACAGGCTTTTTTGCCTCGATCGTGCACATGATCGGTAATTCAATTAGACCCACGCCACGACCATCGCGCCTCCAGTCGCGGAAGCAGGCAGCGAGAAAATGATTTGCCAACCTCGAACTTCTCTGTAAATGGAGTCGCAGATTATATCCTCCCAAACTTACGGAAGAGCCGCGGCGTTGCTGTATTGACGTCAATGAGTTTCGGAAGTAAGGCGGTGGTAAATTGTCTAAATAAAGATGTGCTCCGATTGTAAGTAGGGACCCGCTCCACAATGCACCTAAGAATGTTGATCAATAAGTTGGCTCCGTTAATACACCCTGTGATGCAATCCGTCGCGAGCAGGAGATTAGAACTGAGGAAGTGACGTTGGACGAAGAAAGGTCGCAATTAGAACAGAAGTTACGTCGGCTTGATGGAAATCGGGCGTTAAGCGTTAGACAATTAGCATATACGAGTTACGCAGATTGATAAAGCGGGGACAATAACCGGAAAGCCATCAGCGCAATTTACCTTAATTCTATTATAATGTAATCGTGCATATTCCGAGCGGGGGTATTAATTTATAACAGCAATCACATCCGAAATAGCAATGCTTCGTGCAGACGATCGACCGTAGTGTCATGCAGTTCAATTGAAACATGTAACTGATGCAAAACGTATTCCGCGAGCAACCGGCTCAATACCTACGGCAGTCTATTGCGTAGAAAAGTCGCAGCGCGAGACGTATCAAAGAAAAGGCACTGCGATTATGAAACACAATGGAATCTGCTTATATGTCACATTGGCCAGCTGAAAATTTCTGTCCTCGCGGTTGCGCTCAGAGCAGCGCGCCATGGGCTGCGTGAAATCGGAGTGAAGAAAAATGAGCCGCCTTTCACAGAGACGTCTTCTCGACGTAGGTCGAAGTCTACTTTATTAAAAATTCCCTGTTCCAGCCCGGTGCCCGCTGTTCTTGCAGAGACGCGTACGTGGAAAGTCGAGGCATTCGAAGAAACTCACTCGCGAATTCCGCGACTCAGCGGCAATTTCGACGAAACCCAACAGCCCCAGCGAATACAAAAGAAGATTCTATAGTTTTCTCGACGGTCAAACTCTGGCTGTGAGCCCCCGGAGCCGTTTCACACGCACTCACTCGTTCTCTCTCCCTCTACCTCTCTCTTTCTCTTTCTTCCCCCGTCTTATTTTCGTTTGTCATTGAAATCCGGCCGGGTTCGGCCCTCGGCACCTCGCCATTGCGCGCATTAGTCCTTTTTATTCCCGGCCATCCATTCTCCGTAGCACGTCTCTCTCTCTCCTCTGTGCGCGCATCGGCCTCCCTCCGCCTCATTCGTTCGTTTCTTCGTCCCTTCGTTCCTTGAAGCCCAACAATAAAGCCGAGCCAGTTACCGGAGCTAGAAAGGAGAGACGCAGCTGATCCGAACTGCGCAGGGTTATAAGTCCGCATACGATTTGCACGCGGCTTCGACCCCTACTCTCTCTCTCTCTCTCTCTCGCGGATGAGGCGGCGTCTATACGATCTCGGTACCTGAAAGAGATTACGCCTGATGCATTTCACGGGTTAGCAGAAAGTAGCGCTCATTTATTCGCACACGCTAACTCACCGGCGACGTGCGCGAATAAATATTCTACCGACCGCGACGGGAGGAAAGTATTGTATAGGCGCGAATCCGACTTACCTGCCTCGCGCGAAATTACTTAAGGATGTATATCCATCTAGCTAAACGGTACTGTCGAAGAAGAGCTACGTATGTACGCTATCTATATACGCTATCGTGATCCTCATTAGCCGCTGACACCCTCCGAGATGGATAAATAAGTGCACGTTTATTCGTTCAAATTGCCATAAGCGAAAAATATCTACATAGGTCGACAGTCTCTCCGTTCATATATATATATATGTATACGTCTTATATATTCGTCTATGTACACCGAGAAGAAGGGGTAACACGGTATGACTGGTGGTAATATCGTATTTTTTAACATGAAATATAAATATATTTGGGTGGTATTGTACAGTCAGTGATTCGTTCGTATATACAGAATTATGTACATGCCGAACACTATACTCTCGAATACTCTGTTCGTGAGAAATCGCACATTCATACAAGGGGTCGACTGATCTGTCGCACGATCCATACATATCGTACTCTTCACCCATTCGTTTCTAGCCACGCATCCATCCATCCGTCTATCCATCCACTTCCGTGATTCGCAGATCTCTCAGTTTTCAGTGGTATTTATTGATTTCGCTTCTCTCCTTCTTTCTCTTTAAGTCGAATAGTTTGGCGCGCTCGCTTTTTATTCTCAGTATGCAATTATTAGGACGCCTCTGTGTCGCTGGACAATTCCTTTTTCCTACAGGTAATATGCGCCAGGTTTTGCGAGTTATATCATCCTAAGCGGATTTTGATCGTTATCGTTATTATTATTATAGTTATCATTAATATTATTCATTATTATTGTTTATTATTATAATCATCATCATCATCATCGTCACCATCTTTTCATCATCATCATCATCATCATCATCATTATTCATATTATTAATGTTTTTATCGTTATTACCTATTATTATAGTTATTATTATTATTACTATTATTATATTATTATTATTATTACAGGACTACTTCTCCGCGTTACAAACCACAACGACGAGGTATCGTACTTTAGACTTGATGACTACAGTTAGAGAATAAGCGTAGAAATGTATCACACTAGAGACTTGTACATTATCTTAAATGCGTAGGTATGTTCTTTTTTTCATAATACAGCGTAGTAGTTGGTTGGCTAGCTTCACCCCTCCTTTGCGCGCGGGAGGACGTTCCTCCCCTCGCGGTGTCATCGGTATTTCTCTTTTTGCGTCTCGCGAAACCGAGGGCGGTCAAAAGTCGACGGAGAGAAAGAGAGTAAAAAGGCGACGCGCGCTCTCGTTTTCCTTCGGCAATCCGGCTGTGCAATCTGCACGTCTCGCAGGAGAACGCGCGCTCCGTCAGGAATGAAAATGACACACTCTCCCTCGCTCGAAAACGTTACCATCTACCGGCGCGACGACGACAACGACGAGGAGGAGGCCGGGAGGGAAACGGATTCCCGGGCCCAACTGCATACGGGACCCTGACTCCAAACTGGCGGGTATCGATTCCGAAAATAAAAGATACAATAATAGAAAGGAATGGCAGGGCCAGTGTACCGAGCGCGTTACGTAGGGTGAATTTTATTGTGTCGCTGGAACGAAATCCTGTAACAAAGACCGTGCGAGCGAGTGAAACGGAGGAAAGGGGATGAAGTGTGAGATAGAGAGAGAGAGGATGGGAGCGAGTGCACAGAGAAATGTCGAGGTTGTCAAACGGTAGGTAGACGGTATCGATTGGCCAGAGAGGCAGGCCTCGGGAGCGAACCAGGGGCGTATTCGGTTGTCCCGTTTCGTGCTCGACTTTTGCGGTGGTAATTTTTGCCAGCTTGTCGCGAGGAAAGGATCGATCGTAGAGAGTCGTCGAAGCGGAGATGGCAAGAGTGCGCGAGGGCGTGGTCCATCGTTTCGCAATCGCTCTGCTCGGACGTAGGACACGATACCTGCACCATCCTAGTCCCAGCTACTGGCGCTGGCGTAATATCGGCTTTACGAGCGCGCGGAAGCGTTTTCCAGCGCGGAACGACCCCCTCGCGCGCGTTTTCCGCGAAGAACGAGCCGGAACGAGCCAGAACGAGCCCCTGCCGCTTTACGGGGATGCCGTTCGTATCCCCGGTGAAAAATGGAAAAGGACAAAGTGTCCTCTCCCGCTGGAGCGGCCGAAACGCCGAACGCGGCTTTGCAATAAAGGGAGAGCCCCGATCGTCATCCCGGGATGAAGTATGCGACATTTAACAAAACTATAACCGTTCGTTCTCACCCCCGAATGACGTTCGCGCGGCTCCTGTGCAGCAAAAAGAAGAAGAGAAAAAAAAAGGAAGGGCACAGCCGTGCAAAGCAACGTCGCCGGCGATTTTATACATTATTTGTTTGTGGCTCCTCTTCTTTTTTCACACCGGCGCAAAACTGCGCTCCCGCACACGTTTCGTCCCCCCGCGGAAACCGTGGGTGCTCTTTTTGCGCGGAAACAGCCTTTCGCGTTACAGCGTAATCACGCTCGTTCCGCGCGCACGGTTACTTTCCTTATTCCCCCGTCGGACGCGCGGCGAAAGAAGCGAAAAGGAAAAATGCGAGTCCGAAGTCCCACGTCCGAGGCGCGAGCGGATTAGACATTTTTCTTACGACAGCCTTGATATATACGCCAGACAGAGAGAGAGACACTTAAGGCAGATTGCGGCGCTAGGTCGATAAGCTTAAGCCGCCTTTTCGCATGCCAGTGCATTCCGGGACGCTCGATATGACGCCCCGGCGAGATTACAAGGAGGCGCACCAGAGTATTCCAGCTACGAAATTCAAAGTCGAAGCCGACGAAAATGAAATAAACGGAATTGCCTGTTCACCGGGATCCGGCGGAATTGAATTAGCGCCGCAGACATTCTTTCATCAGGCCACTTGGAGCGTTCTCCGCGCGTACTCGGGCCGCGCAATCGCGAGGCATAAAATAATTTACAAGACGCGAGGAGACAAGGAGTGTCCGGGGATGCGATCGATGGAAAACTGCCCCGCCTGTCGAGGGCCTCGTAACTTCTGAAGCGCAGTCGACGCCACGATTTTACGTACGTAGTGGGCAGGCGAAAAAAAAGCAGCGCAGCTCTCCGAGTGAAGCCTCCTCCTCCTCCTCCTCCCTCTCTCTCGCCCCCAATAATTTGGAACTTAAGCGGCCTAAGCCACACGGTCGGGATCCACCCACGGGATAAGCCCGGACGCGTATTGTAATTTAGCAGCCGAAAGCGCCGTCGTGGATCGAAAACGCTTTCGTTTTGCTTTCCGGCCTCTTCTTCCCGGTGCAACTACCTGCCGCGGCCCGAAGGAGGAGGAGAAGACGAAAAGAGAGGAGAGTAGGCGCTATCCGACTACCCGACCGCACCGCCGAACGCCAGAACGCCAGAACACGCCTGCTCTCTCGTCCCTTCGCAAAGCTTTGCCCGGATATACCTGCCCGGCTGCCTGCCCGATTGCGCCTACCTATCTCTCTGTGCCTACCTACTCTGTCGCTTCTGTGTGTCCCGGTGCGTTCCTGGACCGGGTGTGTTCGGAGGGGTCCTGAGTTCCACAGAAAAAGCCTTAGGTATATCTTTACGAGCGGAGCCATAAAAGCCGTAGGAGTTCGTCCGTTTCTCGATTAACTCTCGTACGGGGTACGGACCGTAGGAGTGGGTACGACCCTTATTGTCGTATATTCTTTCGAGCCCGTATAATACACAAACGAAGAAGCCGGCGAGTGCCGCGGACGACAACGCTGACATATCCCGGACGGCCTTTTCTGACGTCGCTTTACGTTCTTCATTCGTCGTCGTCGTCGTCGTCCTCGTTTGTCCTCGTCGTTTGTCCCAGTTGTCGCTAAGATATATTATCGTCGGCGTCAGTGAATCGTTGCCGTTGGCCGTCGAAAATCGGCCAACATTGTCATCCGGCCTGAATATACGCGCGTCTGGCCACTCGACTTCCGGAAGCTCCCGATTTCGCCAGGAAATTCTGATTCAAATGATTCGTCACACGGTATACACACACGCGCGCGCATCCTCACACACATACACACGCGACGAACGCACGCATACACACACATACAGAATACGCTTTTTCGTTCCTCTCCGTTCATCTTCCTCGCGTATGAGAACCGAGGCACTATTTTCCCTGCCGCCTAGTCACTCTTCGTTTTATCCCTTCGTTTACTTATTTATCTTTTTCTTTGCCGAGAGAAAGACAACGAATCGGGAGCCGTCGGGAAGGTATCGGCGATCGATACGGCTCTCCGTCCTTCTTCCTCAATTCACAATCTCCGCAGACGAATGTTTCTCGAGTTTTCTTTTTTAGGAATGCAGTTTACGTCATGTGTAGACGCAGGAGCGATAGATATCCATCTTCCACCTTTTGCCCCTTATCCCTTCCTCTACCGGGAAGGGTCAGGAAGGGCCGGTTTCGTAAAACTCGCACCACCACCACCACCGCCGCCGTCGCCACCCTCGTTTCCCTCCTGACATCGTCGCTCGCGCGTAACAATACCTTTAACATACTGCGCAATATAAGAGGTGTTTAAGATTATTACATGTAGGCTTCTTTTTTTTTTTTGCTCAGTCGATAGTGAGGGCGCTAGCTCGTTTATATATGTATATTAATAATTTGAGGCAGTTTACGTCACTTCTTTTTAAGGCCGAGTTAACAATTACTGAACTATACGCTCGATTTTCTGCGCGCAATCTCCGTAATATCTCGCGCTCCCCGACTCGATATCGTGAGAAAGGAGGAACGGAGCAGATTCAGTCGGGAGACAGGCGATCTTCAATGACAACCATTCAAGTCCGGCAGATGGGACCTCTACTCGGCACACACATTCTCGTACTCTTCAGTATGGAGAGCAACACTTTCTGCCCCGTCCCGCCTTATCCGCTCAATATGAATCGGCCTTTTATCTAACGCACGCGGAGCGTACGCACGTATGCATATACGTCATATGTATGTGTGTATGCATGTAGTCGAGGGCGAGGCATGCTCGAACTAGGGGTGCCTCGTTTTCGGAGGTGCCGTCTTCTTTTTTTTCCATTTTTCTGTACTCTTTTTAATTCCCTCTTCCTTAGTTGAGTTTGATTAACCACATAGTTTCATCATGCATGTCTATCTACGGTACGGTACGGTAAAATACTCGATGTGATACTTTTTTTGATAGTCGCGCGCGATACTGGAAGAATACGTGGCTCGCTTTTATAATCGAAATGCCCCGCGCTCCCCTACGCACGATAAGCAGACTTTTTTACTCTTCTATTCTTGTTTCATCGAAAACGAGAAAAAGAAAAAAGACTTACATTACGCTCTCCCATTTCGGTTTGCAACGCGATTTGCACGTGCCGCGTTCGAGTGAAAAATCAAGGCAGGGAAGAGTCGGGGAAGGAGGCGAAACGGGGGGAGGTGGCGGAAGATGAAAAGGTCGGCTCAAAGGGTCGAAAACGGTACGTCGATGCTCTCAAGAAAAGGGGGCACAAGGTGAGCGAGTGTGCATATACATGTCGAGGCGCGTGTGTATGTGGCGTATGTACATAGGAACTAGATTAATTAGCACGTGGGAAGACGGATTGACGAACAGACGAAACGGAGGAACAAGGTTCTTGCCAGTCGAGGACGATCTTTGACGTGTGCCAATGTCTCGGCGAGGTTTTCATTGCTAGGTTTTTTTCGTCGCAAAATTTCTCTCTCTCTCTCTCTCTTTTGCTCTCTGCCGGCGTTGGAAGATGAGCGTGACAACGAAATCGCATCGGTGCAACGAAACAGTCTATCATCATGGAACACTTCGGTCATTTAAGGCAATAGGAAAATAGACCGCGATGGCACTTGCGCATAGGAATTCCGTGACGGCGAAAAAATGGAGGCGCGAACATTATATGCCGCCGCGCAGGATGGAAATAATACTGACGACAAAAGTGGGAAATGCCGGACGCCCGGAGAAGGATAGCGGTGCGCGCGCTTCCCGCGGCGAGGAAAAGAGAAAGAGGACGAAGGTGGAAGGCAGGCGGGCAGCACGTCGCTGACGATCGCGAGGACAGTCTTTCACGTTTGGCACATTGGCCGTCGAACACAAAGGAACACGTACTTTTCCGCGGTTTAAAGAGAACGCCTCGGGCACCCTTCTCTCTGTCTCTCTCTCACTCTCTCGTTCTTTCTCAGAAAATCTTCCATGACGCAAGTCGCAGAGACTACACTTTCGGCAGGAGAGCGAGTAATAAGCAAGGAGCGTGGAAGGTCGGAGGTTCTCGATGCGATGGTATCGAGTCGCTGGCCTGACATTCGGCTGTCTCGAACGAAGAGACGGGGAAGAAGACGGAAAAGAAGACGACGACGGCGGAAGGTAACAATGCGCATTCCGTGTTAGGGGCTCGAGGCACGAAGCGATCAGATTTTATGAACGCGCCCAACGGCGCTCCTTCATACGCTACGGGGTTATAAAACACAGAGGCCTTCTCTGTGTGCAGACCTAGAGAGAAAGAGAGGCGGGACGGAGGTAGAGAATACGACCAAGTCGATAGCGGGCTGAAGGCAGGTCTTTCGCGGGCCAACAACGTAGACGACGTTACGGCTGATTTTAATAATTCCTTTGCTCCTTGCTCTCTCTCTTTCTCTCTCTGCCGTCCCTCGATTCCGGCAAGCTCAATAATTGCCTGGTAATTCGGCGGCTGCTCAATTAACTGACGTTTGATAGATAATTCTCGTGTCTAGCAGCGTCGAAAATAATTGATCGGGCATTTTTTCAGCCTCCGGCAGTTTCGCGAACGAATTCTATGGAGGAATACTAAGAACGCTTCCACTAATATGCTACCCGCTATGTGGCTGCAACCGAAATAACTATTCCCAGGGCCCTATATCCGTCTCTGCTCCTCTGTACTTCAATGTTGAGAGGTGCGTTCTTTCTGGCCGAGCAAAAACAGCGGGGCGGAAACGCTTACCCGGGATGGACGGGTCGGAGGGTAAGTGCCGGGAACGAAGTGCTTTTTGACAGGGGCGTAGCGATCTCGCAGGCCCTTGGCGGAGTGAAAAAAATTATCGTTTTCCCAACAGGCACTGTTCGAATCAAACGACTTTTTTCATTCCGACCATGCGTCTAGCCTAAATTTCCCTTCTCAACCGCGTACGCGTACGGGCCAGTTCAGTCGGGCTTCTTTCACTCCGATTCACAGTCGACGAGCCATTATTTACGCAAAGAGAGTATCTTTCTTCGAATTGTTAAGCGACCGCTTCTGATTCGGCCCGCACCTCTCGCGTCACGACCACCGACGACACAAACGTTTCGTAAGACCCAGATGTTTTCCACAATACCTTCCGTAATCGATTCCTCGAATTGCAAAGCGCGTTTTGAATTCAGCCGGCGCCGTTGCAAAATACCAAAACATTTCTAAACACTCGGCAGATGTTTTTCGGTACGACAATCTTTGCGCCGAGCCGTCGCATTCTCGCGACGAATTCCGGGAGAGAGTTACGTAGGCCGGGTTTGAAAAATGAAGAAAGGAAGGATAGGAAAAAGAAAGGAAAAAAAAAACAGAAGCCATCCGATCCGCGAATCCGTTCCTTCCCGGAAGAGGCCCCCGACGGCCGTGCGGTATGCATCGGTCGTTTTATTTTTCGACGTCGAACGCGTAAAAGTCGGCCGATCTCGACCCACGGGCGAAACCTTTTCAAAGACAAGCGCCGATCTTTCCGCGCTCGCTCGACGCTTCCTAATTAGCTAATGCCGACGTCACGTTATATAACCAGTTTCTACGGGGGTTTCAACGAGGGACAATAACGTCCTCCCCTTCGGCCTCCCTCCTTTTCCTTCCGCGTCGAATAAATATCTATGAGCCCGGGACAAAGTTTAACCCTCTATCGCGTCGACGATCTGTGCTACGGCCGCGGGAATATACATATATACATTCTCTCGCTCGCTGGGCCGCTGATGGAATGATAAATGCCGGCCCCGTCGTGCGGTGTACAACGCACGTCGTGCGCGTCAACTGTAACGCAATTTCGTCGTGACGCAATGCGAATTAAGCGTTCCGCGCGGGTGTGCTCGCGTTTTCCGACGCGCGGCCCTCGCTCTATTCATTCGCCCGACATTTCTTTCCGTCCGTTCGTCGGATCGTTCGTCCGACTGACTCGGGTTCTTTGTTCCGCGCTTTTTCGCCCCGTTCCGACGAGCGAGCCCGAGACCGACGGCGTAGCGGCTCTCCGCGTCGCTCGTCCGTTCGCTTTTTTTGCGAAATATGACCCGGATTATTTACGCACGTTGCACATTTTCCGCGAGATGCGCCGGATCGATCGGGAACCGACGGCGGGGTCTCGAAAAGTGTCTGTCCCGATTCGACGTGGGGCCGTTTCTGTCTTGCACAACGACCGTCGCAATTTATTCGCACGCGCTTCCTGCAATGGCATTTCCGCGTCGATCGTCGCTGGCAATCGTTTGAAGAGAGACGCGACGGATAGGTCGGCTGAGAAAAATTCAGAGAGACGGCCCTGTCCGACTGGTTATTCCGTGTTGCGTAATGCGCGGGGAATTATTCACGCGGCTTCCACCGAGAGTCCCCCGGTCTGTCGGCCGGACTTGATTGAGAATCGATGACGATTCACGAGAATTAAAACGGTGAATAATGGAAAGTTGGCGAATCTATCGATGTGCCTCGTGCGTCGGTCGGAATTAGGCTTCTTTCCCGTTTCTTTCGCGTGAATTTTTTTAGTCGTCACTAGCATAGTTTTCGTCCGGTACATCGTTTGTGAATTATATCGGTCGTCGAAGTTTCAGCCTGCCGTAACTCTCAGGATCCGTGTAATCTCTACCATGGATCACTGGTGATAGATCGAAAACGAGCGCCTACGGACAAGCAGCGGTCCGCAGCACTAGGCACAGTTTGTCGTGGAAAAAAAAAATGTCACGTAACATAGGCACGTTTCAACCTCTCCCCTAACCCGTTTCAATTTCCACGTGGATCACCAGCAATCAATCAATCAAAATCCGGCTGTTCGCCATCAAGCGACTGTTCTATCCCCCTGTCGCGCTCAAACAGAATTTAAAAAAAAAAAAAAAAAAAAAAAAATACTTTATGTTATTTATCGACGAATCGAACGACACCGTCCGTCGCACGGACTCGAATCTTCGCCGAGCCGGAATTTTGCAACAACCCACGTAGGCGCTTGCGCTCGAACCGTCCAACGAGCGTTTATCTTTCGAAAAACATGTCACGAAAGGAAGAAACGTAATCGCATCGGGCGCGGACTGATTTTATGCCGAGCCAGCACGATCGATCTGAAACCTACGCGGCGATCGGGCTCCTATCAATGCGCGATACGCTTTCAGGCTGAAGGAAAAAAAAAAAGGCAAATGTCACGTGATCTCTGGCGATATGGATTGAATTATACCGAGAGCAACCCCCGTGTGTGCACGTGCACCGCGAAACCGACATCGATGCACTCTCGGAATAGAAGTCGATACCGTCCTAGTCCTCGCCCCACCTTCGATATCGAAAGTCAATAGATAAAGCATCGCGCTCTATATATCTGAAATGCGCGGCTTCCCTGAGAAAGGAAGCAGCGGCGACGAAGGAGGGTGAGGTTGAGGGGGTGAGGTCGAGGGGGAGGGGCGCAGCCGACGTCTCGCGACGTAATTCCGTCCGCGTTGCAGGATGAAATTATAGCGCCGCTTAACGTCACCGCGTCTCGAGCCCTCGCGGGACGTGGCATACGTGCCTCTCGATGTATTCCGGATTCAAGAGAGAGAGAGAAAGAGAGAGACGTTCGGTGAGCCTTTCGCGAATCACTTAGAGACACGGCGCATTTGCGTTTCGTAACACTTCAACGCTCTTCTTGCCGATCCCGATCATCGTCAACCGAACCTTCGAACATCAACTATCAAACGATCGCAGGCTGGATTTTTCACGCGAACCCGGAACCTGAGGGAGGCTTCGCGAGAGACCTCGTTCGAGAACATCGGAAAAGCAGAGAGAAAGAGATTAGATTCGGAGAGCCTGATCTCCGCTAGTGCGATTATCGTCATAGCCTAACCCCCGTGGGACTTATACACATGGTCGTGACTGTTTTTGGAATATAAGTCGACGCATCCTGCACCGACGAGCTACCCTCCTCCCCTCCGAGCCCTCCCGCCGTCGTTCCCTGTTCCCTGAGAGTGGCTCGCTTGCTTGCCTGGCCGCCTGCCTGGCCTGCCTGCCATGCCGCGCTGCGCCCCCGTCGTCGTCTCTTCGCTTCGTCTCCTCCGATCCCCATCTTGACCGCGCCCCCTTCTCGTCTGGTCTGGTCTCGTCTCGTTTCGCCTCTCGGCCTGCCCGTACACCGCCGGTGCGGTCGTGCGGTCACGTTGATCGATCGTTACCGTGTAACGAAATACGGTCCCCGTCCGTTTCTCCTTGAGCGCGCTCTTTGAAAAGGGCGCAGGACAAAAAAGAAGAAACCCAAGCCGGCTCTCGGACGTCGGGTTTCTAGAGATGCGTCGCGCGAGAGAGAGAGAGAGAGAGAGAGGGGTAGAGTAAGAGAAGAAGACTGAGGGTTGGAGCGTGATGGAGACGTTCCGTGGGACCAGGACACGGCCGCAATAACTGCGACGCGCTTTTCATTTCCTATTCGCAAAGGAAACGTGTATTTGAAATGCGGGGAGAGAAAGAGTGGAGCGTCTGGCTGGGGCATGATCGGGAGTGCCGTTCGACGAACTTAAATGTTTGTGTGTACGGCCACGAAAGACGATCTTGTCGGTCTTCGTAGCTTTGGCACTTTTGAGGCGGCTTGCGAGGCCTTCTTCGCCTTCTGCCCGCACAAATTGCCGATGGACAGTTAAAGTCCTCGGGCACAGGCAATTTCTGGAAGTTCTGCTGACGTGTGGCGAAACTAAATGGCGCACGATGAGGCTCACTCGTCGAGTAATGAGAGTTTAATTACACATCGAATTCCGAGATAGCTCGGTTTCAAAACAAAGGCAAAAGGCTGCCCCCCACTCCGGACTCTAATTGGCCTCAGGTGTTACGCTCATTCTTAACAGTCGAGTGGAACGGTTAACGTTCGCCGTTATCGTTTAGCAAAATCCACGTAGCTGACGAATTTATGAGGCAGCGACAAATGTGTTTGCTTATTGCGAGCGAAAGAACGGCGAGGCGAGGAAAGGGGAGAGACCAAACGTGATAGACAGAGGAAGAGAGAGAGAGAGAGAGAGACAGAGAAAGAAGCAGAAAGCACGATACCTAAGAGCGACGATCCGGAGAGACTTATTTCCCTGAGAACGGCATTCTTCCGAGCATAGCGCAGTGGCGAACAAAGGAACCTTGTGCGGACACACTCGGCTGCGGCCGAGAGGAGTGACGGATGAAATCTGTCGATTTTAGCCTCGCTCTAAAAGGGAAAAGAAAGCAATATCCTTCGAACGGCGCGGAGCACGTGAAAGGACTACTATTTTTACATAAAGCCGCTGCCCAGCGGCAAACTACAACGAGGCGAGTACGGACCTAAGCAAACGGAATTTTAGTACCTGAGCGACGTACACTCTCTGCAGGTGGATAAAACGGTCGATGCGTACGGACACGACCGCCCCAGCTGTCTATCTCCCTTTTTCTCTACACAACGCTTATACACGTGGCACACACGCACATACGTTCCTCTGTCCTTTTCTCTCATCTAGATGTGTACGCATCGTTGTGTTTATTCTGTGCCTTTCTGGCCGTCCGCGTCCGCGTCCGACCACCCGCTCACCGTCAACAATGAACATGGCACGTACGATCGTCGTCGCTGATATATATGCAGAGACAGATGTACACCGTACGCGCTGGTTAGAGGGAGACCCACCCGCATGCACTTTTAACGACTTGGAAGAAGATACGAGTCGCGACTACTCCCGGTGGGGCTCGGGTACGACGAAAGAGAATATATCTCCGCGAGCGAGGACGAAAAAAGCGCTCGACCCAGACGGGGCAAGGGAAAGAAACGGAACGGCGAAAGATGAAGGAGGAAGGAAGAACGAACGTAAAGGCCGTTGCGCCCCGAATTACGCGCCGGCTAAGTCAATGCCTCGGCGGCTCGAGTGACAACGGCGGCACGAGGTTATTAACAGTGGTTATCTAGCTTTGCGGGAGGAGAGCGTGATAGCCTGGTGTTTCGTAGAAGCCGGCCGCCTGAAGGGCGTGCAGCGAAGTCGCGTGATGCCTGTGTATCGTGCTGGCGTAAACGCTCGAGACGCCGGCCGAAACGCCGCTCGAGGACGAGACACCGTTGGAAGCACCGATCGACGAGGATGAGGAAACGGAGGACGAGGAAGAGACCTGGTGACCGAGATGAGAGGCCGCGCGCGACAGCAACGTCGCGGACGGTCGTCTGTAGGGGTGATGAGCCACCGTCGTGGCTCTGTGATGCGCGCTAGAAGAGTTCGAGTATGCCTGCTGATAATTATGCCGTAATATACCGGAAATCGAGGCCGCCGTCGGCGTGCCAGAGGAGGAACTTCTGTCGCTTTGGTGAGGTTGATGGTGGAGCTGATGCGTCCGGTGTTGCTGCTGCTGCTGTTGTTGCTGCTGCTGCTGCTGTTGTTGCTGACGGTGCTGATGGTTATGCGCGCGCATCGCGCGGAAGTAGTGTTGATAAATACCTGATATCACGGCTTTCTCGTCAGCGGAAATAAGGTCGGTACCGGAGGCGGTCGGCGTTACAGTAGTTCTTTGCTGCTGAGTCGGCTGTGACGGGGGCGGCGGTGGCGGCGGAGGCTGAGGCTGCGGCTGCTGTTGCTGATGATGAGGATGCGGGACGTGATTATGACTCCGGTGATGATGATGAAGAAGACTCTGCGGCTGCTGTTGCTGCTGCTGCTGCTGCTGCGGCAGCGGCGGCGGCGGCGGCGGCGGAGGTGGCTGCTGACTATGATGTCGTCGCGGCGCTTGCTGTTGTTGAGACAGTGTGGCGGCCGCGTTTAAGGCCACTCGATAAGAGGCCATTGCCACGGACATCTGGCCGGTGGGGGTGATGAGGCTGGCCGCTTCCGTATTGGCGACCACGGAAGCAGATGATACCGATGAGCCCGCGACGACGGAGACGGAGGTCGGCACGCTCGCGGGCACGGTCGAGGTAGAAATGGAAGAGACAACCGACGACGGCGGCGGCACGACGACGGAGGAATTGGAGGAGGCGACGGAAGCCGCGGCGGCGGCAGCGGCAGCAGCCGCGGCTGCGGCACTTCGCCTTCCGCTCCTTCGCGAGGAGGACAACGGCGCGCTCGTCGGCGGTGGCAGATTATTGACGAAGGGACTCCTTCTCTCGCGCTCCGCGCGTCGATAGTAGCACGGGTGGATCATGAGCAGGGGCTCGCCGCCGCCCGGAGGCGGCTTCGCCTGACTGGGCAGCTCGTACTCGACGCTGCAGTCCACGTGGAGCGGCTGCGAGTAGTCCTTGTAGTCCTTGTAGGTGGTCACCGCGACGGCGGCGGCCGCCACGGCTGCCGCGGCCGCCGTCGCAGCTGTGCCGTTCACATTGACGTTGCCGGCGGAACAGCCGTTGCTGTTGGTCGAGGCGGTCGTCGAGCTCGGTCCGACGGCAGCGGCCGCCGCACCGATTACCAATCCAGGATTCGTAACGGCGCTGTTGCTGCTGTCCAGGAGTCCTGTCGAGTCCTGAGGCAGGACCGTCTGCTGGCCGGCTGTGTTATTCGAACCACCGTGATGGTGGTGATGATGAAGATGGTGATGGTGATGATGGAGGTGATGGCCATGTCCGTGGATAGCGGCGCCTACCACCACTTCCTTCTCGTAACAGGCGGCGGCCATGTTGGGAACCTCCTCCTACTAACCCGGCTTCCGCCGTGCCGTCCTTTCTTCCAATGACGACGACCACCGACCCACGTCGCCGAGCGAAATGCTAGGCCGCCGATTTCATGTCGCGGGATCCTCGTCGCGCGACGTTGATCCTCCTGACCCCCGATCCTTCCGCCGACGGTGTCCGTCTCTCCGTCTTGCCCAGCTCGCGTGCTCCCTTACAGGTAGCCGGCCTTTGTGCGTCGTGATCTGTCGAGTGCACCGACCACGACGACAACGTCGTCTCGTGGACCGACCTCGAGTCTACTGGCCGCGACGACGACGTGACAGCTCCGTTTCCAACTTCGTCCAGGGACACCACACTCGGATGTTAGCGTAGATATTTTCCGCCTGAGGAAGGTTTCGTTCTTTAGCCCCGACGGTTGCACATCGATGATCTTTCGTTCCCTCTCTCTCTCTCTCTCACACCCTCTATCCTCGCACTGGCGTGTACTACGATCGAGCGAGGTGGAGGAGAGTACAGTTCATTACGGCGGTAGGGTAGTCTTACCCAAGGGTTGGACCAATAAGGTATATCCAACACCAAGGAAAGCCCCCGACGGTGGCCTTTACACGCACGCTAAAGTACATGCGTTACTGCATATTTGGGGGAAAGGGGAAAATGTGCAGTAACGTCCGTACGGACGAGCGAACGGGCCTCAAATGAACGACACGAAGTTAAGGACCCCAAAACGCTTTTTTCTCGTATCTCTTTTATCACTGCCCGTTCACTCCTTCCTCTCTCCCACTCGCCCTTTCTCTTCCTTGGCCCACGCTCTATCCTTCTCGCCCTCCCGTACCACGACGTCTCCTTCGACCACCCTACCTCGGATATTCTATTCTCTCGAAATTTATACGCGTGTATGATACGCCTTCGCCTTCGATCCTTTTCCCTCTGGGTCGACTCCTCCACCAGAGCTCTTACACGCCTCTATTCCACTTCACTGTGTCACACAGACCCTTCATAGATCGCTTCCGGGAAACACTGTCAGAGCGCATCCCGACGTCTCTGCCGAAAATGCGCACTCTTCTCGAAATTCCTCTTGCAAACTATCGTGGGCGAGTTTTGAAGCGAGAGCCTCCTGGCCGTGGCGAGCCCGTGGGAACGGCGTATTATCGGCGTAGGGTCCCCGACGTTCCGGCTGGGCGTTGCGTTCGTTTACGTGAGCCGCCGCAGTTGCCGATGTCTACGTGTACGCGTGTGTGTGTAGTATGGGCGAGAGGATGTGTTATATACGTGTACATGAGCGCGCGTGGTGTGCGCGACGTCGTACCGAATTCACACGCACAACGAGGAGGACGTAGTGTGGTCGTGCGAGGAACACAGGCTTCCCTTCTTCGTATTATCCCACGTACGTATGCGCTCTCACGTACAGCCAACGCTCACTATATACCGTCCGCCGGGAATTCGCGAATTCTGCGCGCGTGTGCGTAAACCGACTTTCAGCGCACATTCAGGCTTCCTCGCCGTTCGGCCACGCCATTACGTCGCTGGCCGTGTATGTCAATCCGGTGTCGTTTCGGCTAGGCAGTACACGCGACACGCTCTCTCACACTCGCGGGGCTGTGTGCCTATGCGACGTCCACGCACACACCTACGATCCCGAGACGCGTCCGTATGCGTGAGGGCGCTTCTTCGAACGTGGCCCGAACGTCTCGCACAGACTGTCGAGCTCAGACTGAGAGCCGAGTTCCTTCTGAACCCTCGCGGTGGTGGAGGGCCGTCATCCTGCAACGCCCTCTTCCTGGCGCCCGGTCTCGCCGTCACTCCCGCATGTGGTCGATCGGGTGGATAATGCCCCGAGCGAATCCCAACACATGCGAGCGACACAATGCCAGCGACACAATGCTCCACTCGTCCAATCAAGGCCCTGTGTTGCGAGGGGCCGACGATATTCGCTGCGGATCGGACTCGAATTTTCGTCGGACCCACCCGACGAATCGCACCCCCCCATGTTCTTCGTAGAATGCGATATGCGATCAAGTCGTAATTTAGGCTGCTTTCACGTCAAATCGCTAGCTCCGCGTATTTCGCGGTGCATCCATTTTTAAATCGACGCGCTACGCTAAGCTCTGCGGCCTTTCGAGAAGCATATGTGCGGTCACTGTACGGTGCAATGAGAGATTTCTTGTGTGCATGGTTCAGGTACAACGGAGATTTATCGGATAAACTTTTCGAGACGCACGAAGAAACATTGTAGATACTACGGATTTTATTCTTGCTCACTCACGTCTTCTAAATCAAATGTCAGTATTGACAACTTTGAAAATTCTTTGGACTATGATCAGAGTACCAACTGTTAGCGAATTTATGGGTCGGTAATGTCATAGGGTGTTACCTTCTTTAATCGACACATGATATTGTACACTTTCATTCATGGCATCTTGTCCTTCAAGTTGGAGAATGGCCACCAGATCGTAGCACCTTCCGGAGGCACAATTGAATACTGAAATCCGAATGTGGACGCGTGGGCGTAAAGCAGTGTGGTCCAAGATCCGCACCTAGGTGCGATTTCGAGTCCCCACCCGACTACCCGTTGTTATGGTGACGGACGACGCTGAGTGCGTCACATGATCGCTTGCGCTGAGCCGGTAGGGTATATGGGGGGAGGGGAGGGGGGTCGGTGGGGCGTCCAGCTAGTGGAGGTGGAAGCAGCCGCGTGAGGGGCCCCACCGTGACCACACTGGCGTAAAGGAAAGAAAAAACACACGACAAACTGGCGTTACTTCGAGGATTGCCGTAAGGTGGCAACATCTTCCGCACCGACAATTTGACACAAATTCGAATACGTATGACACAAAGGTTGGGTGCTCTTGCATAGTTCTCCTACCTGCCTCAAGTTGATTCTACAATAATGCATTTACTCCGCCCAGATAATACAATGTTCGTGTAAAGAAGAGTTAAACTTACATCAAGGTTAACGACCTCCTCGAGAAGTGTCATTAAACCCGAAAGTTGGAAAACACGCCTTCGTCAAACGTCACGACGTAAATTCCGGCTCCCACCACGACAAAAAATAAAAGCATCCGCATGACCGGCACCGTCAATCACGCCAACAATTCTCGCGCAAACAACGCAGATTAAAAATAACACTTCGGCGCGTCTTTTTCCGGACAGTCCAAGAGACGCATAATTACGGCGCAGTCAGGGAAGTGTAATGACGATATACCACTTCCGCGATGGATAGGCAGAAGAGCCCTTCTTCGTCAGCCAATAGGAGAATACCACATCTGCTCGATTTTGCCGCCGACCAGTCGCGCGTCGTTTGCGGCGCTCGAACGCACAAGTATGTGGACTTCGATCGGGTTGCTGTTGTAGTCAGTCAGTGTGATTACATCAGCTAGGAAAGCTGGACGGGAGTAGTCTTGCAAACATCCCGGTTATGCGTCGGGTCAGTCGTCGACGTCGAGCTGGTCAGGAAGGAGCAGTCGGCTAGTCTAACCGCAAGTTATTGTCTGAACAAGTGACGAAGAATCATTCTAACTCGTGAGCACCGTTCGATCCCGCGCTCGCATGGCAGAGTATGAGTGGGCTGAAGAGTGTCATCATCACATTGCCTAAGGGCCTGTCGAAGGCTCCTGGGGTCGTTTCTGCCAACGAATTGCACAGACAAGTACCCAAAATCAACTTCACAACATCCATTCTCGCTGAGAAAACGAAGATGGACGCGAAGAAGATGCCCAAACACGAAGAGATGATGCATGATGAACATACACTTTTCAAACCGGATGTCTGTCTCAGGGGAAAGAAACGTCGCCTCGACCACCTCACGTGGGAGGAGAAATTGCAGAGAAAGTGAGTTTGAATTTGTATAGTCATACGTTCCTTGGTGCAGCTGTGTGTTTCGTTTATGTCCGATTCGGTTTGATGATTGTCAAAGCATATGGACGTATGACGTCATTTCTCGCGCTTCGGCATGTTTCCGTGTGGGTGTCGACTTGTGGGCGGGAGATATACCCGTTATCTCAAACAACTTTTATGCAAATTTTATGAGAATAAGAGAGAGCATACGAATTGAAGATAACTTTTCAATGCAAAGATATTTTGTTTCAGTATACGTTAAAGTTTTAAGGGAATTGAACTTATTGTTAGACTCTAAAGTAATGAGATAATTTTCATTGACTATATCTATACACACTGACCCCAATTCTATTGTGTCCTATTCAGTCCAAATGAATTATCTTTTAATATACCACATTTCTTTGACACTATAATATCAATCAATTTTTCCAAGAGATTCAATATTTGCTATTTTTTTCAAATCGCAGAAAACTGAAGAACAGAGTAGCAGCTCAAACATCTAGAGACCGGAAGAAGGCAAAGTTAGATGAACTAGAAGAGACTGTTAGGTTGCTAAGAGAAAAAAATCATGTACTGACACAAGAATGCTCAATGCTAAGGTCACAGAATGAATCTCTGGCTGTAGATGCCAAGAGGTTTGGGAGAGAAAGGGAGATGAAGAATTCAGGAGAAACATATTGTTCCTTGTGCCAGGCTCGTGTCGGCTGTGTTGTACCCTCGCTGGGATCTGCAGTATCCCCAGATAACCCTCTGCCGCAGGGTGGGACAACGCAGTCGGCACTGTCCCTGACACTAACACCAGGAGCTACCATCCTCCTGAAGATACTGACCCTCTACCTCCTCTCGAAGAACTGTTTGGCGACCTCGAAGGAGATGATTACATCGAGCGACTCGAAGAACTTGCAGAAAGCCTTCTGCGAGAGGTTACCGCAGAAGTGGAAGCAAATCCTCTTAGATCAAATGAACAAGTGAGTTTTTACAAGTATACAGTAAAAATCTATGCCTATGAATCCTATCTATGCTAGCTCCTTTGTACCAGCATTCTCAAATAACAGTCACTGATCATTCAAGGGCTCCTGTGACCAAACAACTCAAATTTAATCCATCCAATGTTCTGTCTTACATTATTCCAAAAAAACACTTTCAGAAATGGGTAAAACGTTCAGATAAAGATGTTAATGCTTTCAAGAGAAAATTCACAGAATTTTTCATCCATTTCCAGTACCATTAACGTTCTCATGACCCAGTTGTTCCCTCATTGATAACGCGTTTTACATGCTCTACTCAGGTGTCAGTCAAGGAAAATACCGCTAAGAAACCTGACCATTCAAAAGGAGTGGTGGGGCAGGCACCAAAAAATGTGGAAGCCAATACAGCCGTTAGAAGCCTGAATGGCGAAGGCTATCGGCAACCGTGGCATTCTGTCCCTAGCACAGTCACTGCACCATGCGCTGTCACTGCTATCAGTCCACCCACACCTGTGTCAATTAAGAGCGAGGTCGAGGTAAAGCAGGAGGAGCCAGACGCCGGAGACTTGGACACGGTGTACGGCACCTACGATGAGACTACCAACTGTATCACTATCATATACCCCGGTGAAGACAACAATATGGGCATTCAGGAGTGCGTGCAAGAAGTCAGCTCGGACTCTGGCGCCTGCCAAAGTGACGATCAGCCCTCACACCTAACACCCAACCACTCTTACTCAAATCAGTTCTCACCCGCTTACACGTGCATGGATTCTATGTCGCCGTCGAGCATACATTCCGAAGACGCTGATACTGGCTATCAGGCTTCTAAGTTAGATACGCATTTGTCGGACGGTGGCTACGAATCCCACGATTCTCCTGTTCCGGACATTCACAACACCGCTCACTGCAGAAATAATTCCACAAACGGCAGTAATGTCGCTTTAACAGATCTTTGGCATGAGAGCTTCACAGAGCTGTTCCCTACATTGGCATGACCCTTTGGCACATTGGCAGGGCCGACAAATCCTACGCGTAAAAAGTATCTGACTTAAATTATTCTATCTGTGATACGTGACGGACGAATGTAATTCGTCGATTGGGGCAAGCCCCGTTCTTATCGCTCGTTCGATTCGGCGGTTTGCCCATCTCGCGAAATTGTCACCTCAAAAGATCGGTAGCACGCATAAACGAAGAAGATTCCATAATATATTTTTACATATATACATTTCTAGGGCATAATTGCTTCGATTTATTATGTCACTGATCATTGGTAACACAAAGTGAATAGGTGTGTTAGTCTCATTGTAAAAGCGTTTTATACACGTACAATTGTCCGTTCAAGTTTCGCTGTTAGTTGTGTATATACTAATTTATTGTATATTTAATACAGTATAAGTCTATCTCTGTTGTGCGACAGTATGCCAAATAAACGTTAAAAACAACCTTCTCTTATCATCTTTACTGTTTCCTGCACGGACTTATGATCGCGGCGGAAATCCTGTGATAAGGTATTTGACGTCGCAATTATCTTTGCCAATATCTTTCATAGAGGCTAATCAGATCAATACCGATAGTGAGTTGAGACGGAATAACTCGTTTAAAAAAGATCCTACATTGTTATATTTATGAATCGATTGTATGTGACTGTTACATTTTCCAGTTCCAATATTTTCCCGCATTCTGTAACTAATCAATCAGATCACGGAGATTTAACATTGTAAATGCCACGTTCGTAATGTTAAAGAAAACTACAAACATTTGTCCCGTCGCGAAGTATGATTATTCGGCTGAACTAATTTCCTTGCTGCATAGAGACGTTCTACAGATATGAGAAATCTGATCAATTTGAGATTTATGTAGTTTCATCCGGTTGTATAGATACCTGCTGTGGACGAAAATTATTTGACATATTGGGAACGTTATCGATATATAAATTATTAGTGAAGTCAAGCTACTAATAGCACCCTTTTCTCCTCAAACGGTACGAGATGATTAGACTTATGACAGTGATTGTACCAGATTATATCGGAAGCTGATACCGTGTCCGATAAAAGCACTTCACGGTAACAACTGATATTGCACATGCCAATCCCAGCGTACCATTTAAGGAGCAATGTTTATAAAAGATTTAAAAGACTCTTTTGAAGCTGGTATTAAAAGAGTCAACTGAGTTCTCATTGATATACCGCGTTAAATACGTGATTTTCTTACGTATACGAATAAAGCGTTTATCAATTGTGTTGTATACGTGATATCGATGTGTGTAAGCTTGTAAAACTGTAAAGACTAACGAGTAAGACAGCCTCTTACTTTATAGTTTCATTACGAGTACGAGTACCGATAATCGTCTTAGCATCCGAAAAGTTTGTCGAAACAGCCGTGACAATACGGCTTGTCGTTTTGTTCCTTAAAGGTACCCTTATTCAACTGTTTCAGGCAAAACGCGCATACGAAGTGTTCGGGGTGGAATTTGCGGAACATTGCCGTTATGCACCGACCTGCAACAGAAGCATTATTCAATTAAATTCTCCGATAATCCACAATTTTTCATTCGCTATTCTTTTTCTTCACCTGTGATAGGTTTATGACAACCCGCGCACAAAGATCCCCTTTTCGCGTGATAGTGGGTTTCGCAATATGGCAACCCCTCGTGATCGAAGAACGAACCTCCTTGAAACTTCTGCCTGCAGTCCTGTATAACAAAAAAAAAAAACAGAAACATTATAGTGTGCAGTGAAGAAATCTTCATAAGCACATAGTACATGTACGTTTTCGGAGTTAATGTCCCAATACTTGCTCGGGTATTTAAAGCGTACAGGTATGCAGAGGAAACAACCCTGGGCACAGCATTAATTTCGACAAAATTAACGTTTACGAATGTTGACACGTGTACATGCAACATTGGTCGCGGGTGAAAACCATCCCTAATGTATTCTCAAGAAATCGTACGTCTATTTGGCACCAGTCGGTTGAAATCGCGCGATCAGACGAAAATAATTTTGGCCAAAGTACGCGAAAAATGGCACCGTCGTCATAAATGGAAATTTACGGTCGCGTAATTTATCAAATGCAATCTCCATTAACGACTGGTCGCTCTATCGAGTAACAGTTTTATTCGCCAATGCCCACGCGTCTATACTTTGTGAATGTACATCACTCTATATAGAATGTCTAAAGCATTGAAGGCACACTAAATCGTGCCGTAAACGTCATTAGGAAGAAGCCGATGGCTTTCCTACAGTCTCATTCATCGCTCGTACGAATGGGCCATTTGGCTAGTTAATAACCCGTACATTGGGAAAGCTAACGACCGTAACCGACTTCCGCGAGCACAACCGACACCGCGTGCGAGTCAGGTGCATGCATTGTCACATGGCATGCATTGACAGTGGCCCACGAGTCAGTGTCAACCAACTCCGAGTGTTGTGTGTGTTTCATTGTTTTTGGGGTTGTCCATTTTTTTTGTTTATTTTTTTTTTTCATTTCCATTACATTACTAACAATCGTTCTCTCAAATGAGACAGCATAAAATATCAATTGTTAACGGGACATATCTTGCCTAAGGCTTGCGATCTAGCTCAATATTTAAAAGTGTGCAGTCGCGGAGACTCTACTGTCATGATAAAGTAATGAACCTAAGTTTTGTGTCTGTGTGTGGTGTGACGGTGTGCGATTGTGCTCGGGACGTCAATAGAGATCGAAGCGGAGTTGCAGCGTTGATGCAATTTGCACAGCAGTTGCACGCGTGCACCACCTAGATAAACCTGTCGAGGGGTCATGGGGCCTTAAAAAAAAATTATTTTGGGCAGGCTCCGCATATCTGGAGCCAGGGGGCATAGCGATGGGGGACTTTTGACATAAGAAATTTTTCCATCGTGTGGGGATGATGTTATCATGAGTCAACGCTTATGCTTCTTCCTCTTCTCCTTCTTCCTCTTCGTCGTCGACTCCAACGCATTTCGGGCAAACGGGTTTGCCCTCCATCGCGTAGAAGGATTTTCCAGAAACCGCCTTCTTGCAGTCCTGCAAAGTCCATTATAAAAGAAACGTACGATAAACCGGGCAAATCAAGGATCCATTAATAGGAACCGTTCCGCTGGACCAGAGAATTTTCTGCAAACGAAGAGCTTTAAGGGATAATGTCAAACTGCGTATACCAACCCTGCACACGAAGCAGTCAGGATGCCACTGACTGTTCAGAGCGGAAATATAATTTTCCATGATTGCCCGGTTGCAACCACCGCATTTCGGGGCGAACATGTCGAAGTAGTCTTCCCTGCAATAAGGCTTGCCATCCCTCTCGTGGAAGCCTTCTTCTCCGAACTGCTTGCCGCACTGAGCACAGAAGAAATGCTCCGTGTGCCAGGTCTTCTCCAGAGCCGTCACGCATTTCTAAAACGACAGAAGTAGACACGGTATAGACAACATTGTTATTTCACACCGATCAAGCGACTCTTAGTCGTAATCCTCACATCCAGTATGGGCCCGTTGCAGTAGGCACAACGGGGTGAGAACAGATTGTGGTAATCCGGCTCACAGTAAGGATGTCCCTCCCTCTCGAAGAAATTCCGCGTTCCGAGCTCCTGGTTGCAGTGGGTGCAGGTGAAATGCTCCGGATGCCATGTTTTGCCGAGGGCAGTGATGACCTGAATAAGAAGAACGAAATGATGACTCGTCCAACGAATACAACCTAACAAATCGGTACTCCAGAAAGCCAGCGCGATGAACATCAAGGGAAACTTGGAAGACAGAAGTCTCTGCATATTATTCGACTCGTTTTGTCAGGAACATTATCCAGTGGTCGAGCCACATAATTTGAGCAGGTATCATTTTGACACTTCGCTGCAAGATTCTTCCAAGTTGCCTCCAGCTCCTCTTATCATTTATGACGCTAGTCCTCGGTGCTCTGATTTTTCACCTGTCCAACGATCGGCTTCTCGCAGGCATTGCAGCATCCCTTCTGCGTCGTATTAACTCCTTGTCGGCTCATGTCTGCCTGAAGGTTTCCTAGCATAGAATCCAACTGATTCTGTTTAGCCTGCGTCGCTGGCTGGGCGGTGTGACTCTCCCCTTGCTGCGGTTGATATTGGTGGGTGGTGTGAGTTTCTGTAATGTGAATACGAGTCTGTGTTGGCTCCGTAGACGGCGGCAGTGGACTCTGCGAGCTTTTCGTGGCTTTATTCGGCTTGGCGTACGGGGAGTCAGTCACCGTTTGGTGTTGATGGGAGCTGCTATTTATCTGGAACAATACAAAACGTTGCAAACAAAATTTCCACGCGAACCCAGTAGAACTTGGACAGAGTCTTTGGAGAAGTCTTTGAAGAACGGTGAAGAAGAGTAGAGATCGAAATGAGAGAGTTTGAGGAAGATCCTGGATACCGGTTGTCAAGATGATGTTGCGGCACGACGTAGACGGAATATGAAGTATAGGAAACTTGAGAAACTCGGAAGGATGAGGCTCAGGAACTTACTGAACGATGGACCAACGTTCAGACGTAAGAGAGGGAACTTGATAGCGGTATCATCGCTAAGTCGGTTAGAGGAGCCGAGGACAGTTGGATTATTAGAGTCAGGTCAAGGTGTCAAGGTACGGTCTTTCTCTCTCTCTTTCTCTCTCTCTCTGAGATTCTGAATGAAAAAATGTCAAGACCCACGGGAGATGTCGAGTGTAACAGGCGAGCTTGCGAACTGGCTGAAAGCTTTGAGAGGATCGGTGGATCACTATGGCCCCCACCTTCTATATTTTCCCTCCACCCCACTCCGCAAGCAGAAAATCAGAGAGAAGCGGCGAAAAGGAACCGCCAAAGAAGAAGGAGGAGGCTGACGATGACGACGGGACGTGGAAGAAGGAGGAGAGAAGAAGTAGTAGGCACTGGGTAATTCTACTGGCGGATGGTGGAACGGAAGTTATTTTGGTAACCCGCGGAGCCAAGAATGGGCAGGAGTAGTTTTAACATCACTGTTTTCTGATTCCGCGGGTGGATTTGGGCGGCGAACAGCTGCTCTTTTAACGCGCTTACAGGGAAAAATTGCCACCTGAATGGGACGGCCGAGCCTTACGGAGTGTTGGCGGGCACGAAAGATGCCGGAGGAAAACGGAAAGAATCGGAGGCGGCCATAAGTTTCGGCTGGTATACCTTAAACTCGGAGAGGGAGGCCATTAAATCGTCGAGTTCCTTGGTGGCATTGCTGGCGGTGTGGCCGTTGGCGTAACTCCTCTGAATCTCGGATCTATTAAGAGACCCGTGTTGGCTGGAAGGATATCCGTCGTAGACCGGCTGAATCTCCGTTGATGTCTCCTGAATTGTCACCTTTACCCGCCCGTCCGCGGGGTAGTCTCTGCGGGATAACTAAGTTACTCTGCATGCACGTGTCTGTTGCAGTGTTAACAATGCTTCGGGAGACGAGATGTTAACATTCGCCGACCGTACTCGTTCGTGCTCGTTGCCTATGCAACGGGCTTGAACTCCATGATGTGCTTACCCGTTAGGCACTGCCGTGCTAAGTACTTCGAGCAACGAATCGACGGTGGGCCGTGAGGCTGACATACTGCTCGGAGAACGTAGCATCGGACTAGTTGTGCCCCCGTTCATGCCTCCAGTGGACACGCGACTATCTATAACCATTTCATACCGAACCCTTTCATTTCTGTCTATGCCCTCTCATTACGGAATAAAGGATGCGCCGAAGGACGCTTCTTCTAGCCTCTGTCTTACGATTTCACTTTGCCCACCTCTGTCTTGGTAATGCGTGTTGTAGCGAGCATTGCTCAGATCTTGCAGAAGCGTGTCCAGCTCCGATAAATTATTGTTCAGCGACGGCATCTTTCCGCCGGAGCTGCTCTGGGGGTACGTTCCACTTGCCTTCGTGATGCTCTCTTCTATCACCTCGCGATTCTGATATGTCGGCTGGAAATAGAAAGAAATAACGCATGCGGCTATCGTTAGCGAGGTAATCGCATCGAAAGAGCCGGCGGAATTTGTGTCGTTGGGATATTTTCAATGACACGCGGAACGCCGATGAGATGTATATCGATCATGAATAATGGCGACGGCGTAGTCGAGAACGGCATAGGCAATTGCAGGTGCGTTATGTTACTTTCATGGTCGCTACTAAAATGTACAATTGTACATACAGTGAATATGTATAGAGTGGTACACCCGGAAAGGTGGTGGCTCTACATGAAAAAATAAGTCGTACGAGTAAGATTCATTTTCTTGTATGTCGCATTTTATATTTAAGAAACGTTAATATTGGTAAGGAAGAAAAGTCTAAGAATCGGGAGTTGATTTTGTCAGAAACAAAGCTTCCTAGATCGAAACATTATTTTGCAATTTTAACTTATTTTCTTTTAATCACCGCTTTGCTCGCTGCAGCACCAGTCGCCAGCGACCCTGTATGTTACAGGAAACTAATGACCGACACATTACTGATAGTACTGTAGGACTGATAATACATCAGTAGTATTCCATATGGCATGTGCGGACGTCGCCAGTAGTAGTACTATGCTCGTCAGTCAGCCGCTATTAAGAAACCGCGAGTTTTTACGGCCAACGATAATGACGTCAATCGAATTGACGGCAAAGCGATTGTAAAACGACGTTGGCATAGTGTCGAACGTTACTGGCGGACACTCGACCACGCTGCACAATTTTCCACGCTCGCCTTTTGGCCTGTCATCCGTACAAAAAGCCGCGGCTTGCCAAGTTCCCGCATTGGAGCGGCATTATTTCAAAAACATGATGTCACTGGACGCCTATATCCGACGCACGACGCTGCTTTTTGTAAATACATTATCAATTAGAACAACAAGCCGCGTCGTCAGCACTTTTAATAGACCTCCTTCGCTCGGCCTCCCAATTGTAAAATTCCCGGCGTCCGGTTAGGTGATAAATCGCGAGGCCCAACGGTGAATGAGACTCTTTTCTTGCTCCACAAATTGCTTGTCGTCGCGGCGGCTCTTTAACAGTTTGCACCGCACGCGGCGCTTTTCCTATTCTAGGTTGAATGTCGTAACAGCAGAATTGGCGGGTGTCCTGTCTAGATTAGATCCCGATGCGATTTCTTCGCGGAAACTTTTCTGGCTCGCGAGAAATTTGATGAAGACGCGAGAGAATTTTTAACCTCGCTCGTCCGGTAGGACGATCAAAGCAGCGACATTTAATCCTCGATAATCGGCTTGTTCCACGGAACGCAACCTGGTCGCATGAAGCGTACGATGCAGTATCAAGTTTCCGCGGCCTCGCGAGGCAGAGCGAGCGGGACGGATGGAATGAAAATCGCTATTGGGAGCTTTTTATGCGACGATCAAAACCGTCTCAAGGCGGGCGCCAAAACGAAAAGGGCGAATTGTCCAGGGGCGGCGGGCCGGCGAAATGACAACGGCCAACCTGTGCTCCATTTCGGACCGGACCGAAATACAACTAATTCGCCTCCTGCTTCTTTCTCCCTCGCCCCCCCTTTTTGCAATAAAATGGCGTAGCGGCACATCCTGCTGACGGAAACTAGGTTGCTACACAACGATGCGCAGAGTTGTCGCGCCAAAAATATCCGCCGGCAACGTTGGAGGAAGAGAGACCGGGAGAGAGAGAAAGAGAGGGACAGAACGGGTGGAAACATGTCGGTGAGTTGTATCGGCTTGTAAGCTGTAACCTTCGGTCCCTGTCTTTTTCTTCATTTTCCGCACTGTTTATTCATGTCCGTGTGCATAAGAACGAGTGCTCGCATCTGCGCCATTGGATAAGCCACTATGGAAGCAAAGTGTAATCGTCGTAGGCGCACTCCTCGTATAATTTCGGCGCGTCTTCTTTTACGAACCGGCGCGCCGTAAAATTTGCAGCAGCCTCGAACATACGGCCGGCGAGTAAGTAGAGAATGAATGGCACACTCGATACATCGTTACTGTTTTGTGAGCGACGACGCTAATCGTTGATGCACGCTGGCTGGCTAAAGAGTTCGTTCTGCTACCCTTAATGATGTTCCGCATCCGTCTTGCCACCATATATACACCGTTTCAAGGTCGCCGTGCAGGAAAACAAATATCTGTCCCGAGGGGCGATATATTCGAGGATACCGGTGAATTTAGTTGACCGCGGGGCCAGGTTTAAATTTAGTTCGGGAGGAGTTCAGGAGTTAAACTAGATCAGATATGTCATATTTAAGTAAAAAAGTGAAGGAGGTAAAAAAAAATTCGCGGTAAGAAGTGACAGGTTGCCGAGAGACGTGGGACTCGTTTACGACTAATCGTAGGCCTTGATGAGGAATTTTAATTACTACCGCACTGTTTATTTGTACGGCAACGGCAGCAAAGCGAAGTGGGACATAGGACATCGTAGACAGCACGTGCTCCTGACTTAAATTAAACGTCAAATGTGACCGCTTTGCTTCCTAAAAAAGGCGTCTCAGACGACGAGCCCGAAAAATTGCTATGCTTCGCCGATTTTCGTTCGCGAAATAGAAGATGTTCCGCCGAGCGCGTATTACGTTTGTTACGCAACGAGCTCGCAATAGGAATCTACGCAACGCCTTCGAAAGATTCTCGTAACCGTGCAGCTGCAACAACAGTCGGAGACGTATCATGGAGCGTATGCGAATGGGACTAACATTTAACATCGGTTTAAATCTGAATCAGAGGAAAAGATCGCCCTTCGACATTGCCGGCGATTTGGCAAGTAAGCTCAGATTTTTATCTCATCGCAGTTAGCATGTACGTATAAACGACAGGCATGAAATAAGCGTGTCGTAATAAAACAGCAATACTCGGCTCAGTATTTAAATAATTAGTTTATAATTATCATTTGCTTCGGTACTTTTACACAGGTTGGATTGAGATTCGTGGATTTTCATCAGGTGTGCACGACTGTTAAATGAGTTTCTGGCGGTAACAGATCAATTAAGCGGCTTATTCGTTGGCTTCAATGCTTGACGTTTGTTAGCGATGCCTGTACACAAGCTGATGACAGATCGGCGTCATAATGAGCCGTTCCAAGAAAAGAGATGAAAGCACTGCCGTAGGGCGAATCTATGATTTACGGCTCGCCACGTTTATTGAAGCTGTGAGACAGTTATTTTCAATGTTGACGACGGACCTCGAGTAGGAAGTGAGGTCGGAGGTCGAGTAGGTTGGCAGACGAAAGGAAAATTAGAGATCGCGTTTCGCGTCGCGCCGTAAAGTCTAACCTCACGCCATTAATCCTCGACTTGAAATGACATTTTTCCGGGTTCATCGCTGGATGTGCGTGAAGATTTTCATTGCGGACAAAAGAAACGTCGGGTAGCGAAAGCTGCGTCACGGCTGGCAGTTACATATCAGTCCCTCGCCGATGGCCGGCAAGTCCGGTAGAGAAAATTTTACAACGTACGCGCACGTCGAACGCGTGAATAATTGACGTTGACGTTGTCCTAGAGCAGACGAATCAATAGAAGCCGCAGGGAACGTAACAGATGTTCGTGCGGTACGCGCTCGATACAACGCACGTAGAGCGTTGCGAGTACGCGCGGAATTACGTCGCTTTCTTCCTACGCGAATATATATTTTTTTCACTCCGCCAGTGCAGACTAGGCTCAATCGTGTCACCGAAATAACCGGCGTACCGTTAAAATTACGACTCATATCGCATCGAATATGTACAAATGTTCGCCTAGTTTCATTTAAACAAAATAATGTTGACCTTCTCATCTCCTATACACCTTCAGCAACAAAAAAAAAGAGGAAAAAAAATCTAGTAACCTTAGACCCGGTCCCCCTTGAATCCAAGTGAGATCGGTCTAATTCATTTTGTCCTATCGCCAAAAGCGGGCGAGTTATTCAGGTGGCCCATTTTAGACGCCTCACCCTGTATGCATTTTGATAAACCTAAGCAACTTTCATTAACTGTCAATCGCATTATCGGTCGATAATTACATAACTCCATAGAGGTAATCCGAGACACCCGTGCACATAGTTTTCTTTCGTCAGACCTGAAAATTCGGGCCGGATTCATGCGGACAGGTCAATTTTAGAGGCGATATCGATTCTAATTTTAGCACTCGTCCGCCCCCGTTGCGTCACGCGTATTCTGGAGTGCGCTTCTTTTCTTTTCTATCGCTAAAGCATCGCGCTGTATGCTGTGTGCATAATATCAACAAATTCGCATCGTCTCGACGACGTGGGGAGGTGTGACAATTGCTAATTTAACCGTGCCGCTTGGCGAACATCAAGTGATCTACGATCGGGTTAGACCGATATACGAGTGAACTCAGTGCTAAGAACGAGTGGGCGTCGGAGATGGCTGCAAATAATAAACTAAGCAGGAGCAATACCATTCTGTTCCGAATGTGGAGCGTTCGATGATCGTGGAGCATTACGTTCAAGCACATTCTAGCTCAACAAGAATGAAACACTTGACTTCTAATAGATACTTTTCTCGATAAACGTTCCCAATAGATCTTGACACGAAGTATTGAGATGCGCACCACAAAAATGAGTCTTTGGCATTTGGTGGGGCAGAGAATTTGCCGATTTTTTCGCGGAAAATTTGGTGCGTTTGACGCAATTTTGAAATCGTGATCAAGGTCTGTCTGACGTGTCTCGATGTTACGACAAAATTTATTTACGGACTCCCTCTTCAGCCTGCACGTTTCTCCTGTCGCCGATGCTCTGACGAGCTGAACGCTCGACAGACATCTCTATTTCGAGAGATTATGGAAATACCGGGAGGAGGAAGGTCACCAAGCGGGATTTAAATTCGTGACGAAGTCCGCGCGCGTGTAGCTGCTAACATCTGGCGGCGAGCGCGAGGTTTATCGCGGAAAACTGCCGAGCAGTCGATAAAATGAACGTTCGAACGCGCCATCTTCGCGGGATAATTCAACTTCTCACATACACACACACACACCCATACGTTGCATTAATAATTCGCGTTACTTATATTATTTGGCCACGGTTTAGTGCTTCGCTTGATTGCAGGATTATACTAACTTATTCGGCTTTCCGATATGATGTTACTCGGATTTAACATCGGGTTTAATTCGAAACGAAAATCTGTAACACCGTACACGGCGCCGCAGTATCAGATTCGAGCCATTTAGTCCGCAAATTATTCCTCGTGTCCTCGGTCCATTATTCACGAGCGGACACGCCTGAAATGATCAATGACGCAACGTTACTCCCTCGTTAAGATTCGTTAAGGACCAATAACATAGCTACGTTCCTGATCGGCGGATGACGACGAAAAGAGGAGCTTAAAGTATCAAACAGCTCGATCCAATCGACGCAAAAATTCGAACATTTTAAAGTGTCACAAAAAATATCTCGACACTGGCAGTAGTTAAAGATGGGATCCATCGAAACTGCATTGGAATCTTAGAGAGCACCAGCCGCCGTGCGCGAAAGGACGTCGACTGCAATCGTGTCACAGCGCGTTTCTCCACATTTCTCTCCATTCTCGGCAAGAATTTGATTTACGGCCACTCGTACTCATGCCCAGCGCTTAGGAGTGGATAAACAGCGCCGTAGTCGGACGAAAGTTTCGCCCCGCAGCTGTGCTCGCCTTCCAATGAAATTCGACGTTTCCCATGCCGGTACATATATGCAAAATGCTGGCGAAGTACATACCGATTGCGGCGGCAGCGGTGACGTCCGATTATCGTACGACCTGTAAGTGCTTGTTCCATGAGAACGTGCGCCATTCAGCGATCCGTAGCCAGGAGTCGCATTGCTGCCGACGTGATTTCCTTCCGATGACACGGTGTTCTGCAAATCTGCCAGCAGGGCATCTGAAATGAAATCCAATTTCGTTAGCTTGCAAGCTACGTTCGCAGAAAATCTCTTAACACGCGAAATCGCTCGCATTTCCTGTCATTCGGTTTGGAAATTGAATGCGGCGAATGTCTCGTGTTGTTCCTTCTTTCTAGCAGGAGGAGTACATACTCCGGCCACTTAATTGACAGCTGAACAAACTTTCGCAAGAAGTCGCCCAACTTTATGCCGACGCGTGCAAGTCTGCGGCCCCGCGAATATAATCGAGCGCAGCGATAATAATGTGAGCGAAGAGAGTGGAAGAAACTCGCTCTCTGTTCTGCGATGACGCCACGGATGGCGAGCTGTATATTTTTTCTTGGTACACGTTCTTATCGGCGAGTGATTCACGGCATTGTCATTATCATTGTTTCAATTCGGCAAATCGTAGTTCGTCGTGGCTCCGTTACGCTGCTCAGAATTATGTCAACATTAGAACTACGGAAGCATCAAAATAACTCGTTTCGCACTTTACTACGACGATTGCACATTTGCAGATGACTGTATTTTCCGCAATTTTTCTTGACCTTCGCACATCGAGGATCTATACGTTTCAATAAAAGTCTGCAAAAATGTGCAATCATCGTAGCAAAAATACGAAACACTTTGGGCCCGATCGCGATAAAAGTTACTGAAACTTTTATTCTCTGCTACTCGAATGACTCGTGTCGCACTTTACTACGACGATTGCACATTTGCAGATGACTGTATCTTCCGCAAGTTTGCTTGACCTTCGCACATCGAGGATCTATACGTTTCAATAAAAGTCTGCAAAAATGTGCAATCACCGTAGCAAAAATACGAAACGCTTTGGGCCCGATCGCGATAAAAGTTACTTTGAAACTTTTATTCTCTGCTACTCGAATGACTCGTGTCGCACTTTACTACGACGATTGCACATTTGCAGATGACTGTATTTTCCGCAATTTTTCTTGACCTTCGCACATCGAGGATCTATACGTTTCAATAAAAGTCTGCAAAAATGTGCAATCACCGTAGCAAAAATACGAAACACTTTGGGCCCGATCGCGATAAAAGTTACGTTGAAACTTTTATTCTCTGCCACTCGAACCATCGGCTACGATCCGCCACTCTCAATCGAACTGCACGTGCAGCGACGAGAAATTGTTCGCCGCGACGCGCGTTCCGCAGAATTCCCGGCTCATTGACCTTGAAGATGGCGCTGGGAAAATGATTTACCGAGGCTAACGAGGTTACTTCCTGTCCTGTCTTGGTTGTAGGCCTCGTAGAGATTATCCTCGGCGTCGCGGGAATCGCGAACGTGCGTGCAGCGTGCCTCCATCGCGTCGAGACAAGCTGACACACCCACTGTTCCGAGAATGCCGAACTCCGACCGAGAATGCGCCGGCACTCCGCTCAAGTTAAGTCGGGTCAGGTCGAATCGCGCCTTTTATAAGCGCCTCCGAAAGTGTCTACTCGGAGAAGTGGAGAGACAGAGACAGAGAGAGAGAGAGAGAGAGAGAAATCACGTTCCGAAAGTCAGCAGCCAGCAGCTGGCACTCCCAGAACTTCCCTTTTCACGCTGACCAATAAACAAACTGACATTTCACACGACGAGCGTTCGATCGATAAACGAAATTCCTCGCTCCTCCCGCTGCGGCCTCGAGAGTTTGCGACGCGATAAAGAGTCGAAAAAAGTCGGAGAAGCCGTCGAAGCGTCACGTACTCACGTGGCCATTGCACTCCGGGCCAAGAACTCAGTTTCAACGTGCATGCGGCGCGCGGTTTTCACTTTCTCGCGGCACGTGCGCGTTCGCGAGCTTTGATCGGCGGAACGGTACTGATTGTCAATAAAGTTGCCGAGCGAGGCAAGTCGCTCGGCGTTCTTGGGGCCGGAGGATAGTGCCCTGGAGGAGGTAGGCCAGGCCGGAGGAGAAGGTGGACGAGCTGCGGGAGAAGGAAGAGAAAGAAACGGAGAGGGAGAGCAGAAACGCGAGCTGCGGTGTTGAGAACAACCGCCGGCACTGGAAACGAGTATCGGGGCACGCGGATAAAAGAACGCGACGGAAAAGAGGGAACGTATCGCGGAGAGACGCGTACGGACGCAAAAGCGAACGTGATTTTGCTTATCACTGGCCGAGCGTCGTCAGGCGCGTAATTCTACTGAAATTCGTCGGTTTCACTTAAAGCCTTAACCCCCGGACAACCGACTGAAAAATGAGACACGCAATCCCAGGATGGGTCATTCTGACCCATCCTGCAGGACGGCAACCCGAGGTTTTAAATTCATAGACATTTTATTTGTATAGATTTATGTGAGACGAAAACGTCAAAGTAAATTCAACGCGTCCAGGTAACACGAACATTGTTGTTATAATTATTAGATTATGTGTTATAAGTAACAATCCTGGAAATAAATGTTGCGGAATTTGGTAAAAAATAGTTATGGTTACCACGTCTAACCCATTCCATTTTGTAAAAAATGTTGTGAACAATTTATAAACAAATTGTCAACATTTTAAATATATGCCGTGTCGCTAAAATGTACGTAGACGAAATTTTGTATTTTGCTCCAAAAATGGGTTGACGATCTTCAGGCTTCGGGTCAAATTGACCTATCGTGGGTATCCGAGGGTTAATGAAATATTCGACACTGGAACCTTGAAACAATTCTTCCGTTTTTTGAGGATCTTTGTATAATGCAAGGTTTGCAAAATGGACGTATAAGTGATTATAGCGAAATTCTTAAGATCGGTGAAGGTGTAGCAATTGTAAGGAGTCATCCTCATTCTTATCTCATCGGTGCCGAAACTTTACACGCGTTTTTGCTTATCGCCGGATGAGGTCCTGGCACGCGTCATACTACTGGGATTTTTTGGCGTTACTTCCTTAAGTAAATGACCAGTTATTCAGATACTTCGGGGAAGTCGTCGGTTGTCGCGGTACTGATGACACGCTTTCGTTGGACATTTATTTGTCACAACGGTCGGTCGGAATGAATACGAGCGCGTTTACGCACGACATACGCAATATCGATGATGTTTAAGTCGTCGGCATGATTCACGAGTGCAAAATAGAACGCGAGAAGCTCGACGGGCTCGTTGCCAATCTTAAGTTCCATTCACACGAGACATCGTCATTGACATCCTTCAAACTCCTGATAAAACGTAGAGCGCAAAAGGACTGATGCATCAGTGCAGAGAACGTACCAGAAAATATGAAAATATCAGAGTCAAACTTTTAACCGTCGCCACGTCTTGAAGTTCAATTGACTCATTCGATATGTACATAAATTCTGACCGCAAAAACAGTAAAAGGCCCCCATTAAGTAACACAAACGTAGTAATAAAAAAGCTAATAAGAATGAGATTTTTGACATCTCGTCGCACGTATTAAGGATTAGTATTTGCATTGCCAAATGCGCCATGTTGTGAATTGCGCATACAACACACATAAAAGCTTCCGATCTCGACCAATGGCCAACGCAGCCGTACGATGCCCGTGACATTCGTGCCAAGAGATTGACATTTCTTCCTCGGCCGCAGAGCGTACGCTCTTAAATACCAACGCATCAAGTCCCACAAGCAACCGCGTGACGCGCAAAAATTAATTCATCAATCCAGCCGCTTCTTGCCTCTTTATTTGCTGACAAAAACGTCCTCGAGGACGACGGTCTTTTGCGTCTGAAGAAAACAAGCCTCATTCACACTGACGTTTCCCACGTCTCAGTATCCTAATACAACGTTATCGTTATTAAAGCTAGATTCTAATAAGTTTAGTAGGGGTAATAAACTGCAAATGACATGTTTCACGACCGAGGGATGGTACACGCACGTCGAGAGTGAATTCCACGGATTTAAGGCTGAATTTCTCGTACTTACTGACGTGCTGTTCCCATCGAGCGTGTCGTTGGATGGTGGCCAAGCGAATTGGCGAAATTGGTGCAATTGGCGATTCCGGTCTCATAACGTCCGTCATCTTTCCCTTTCGATAATCGGACATACGTGGGAATACGATCGAATGGTAGGAGAGCGGCGAGCTTCACCGGCGAGCTTCGAGCTTCTGACAATAGTCACAAGGCATAAAGTAAATATGTCGAAGGTTAGCCCTACCGCTGGCCACTGTTAACGCGATAGGCTCACACGTATCGATCTGAACCTCTATAGAGATAGAAGGCATCGGGTTAACTGTGTCAAAGGTTCGATAGAATATCGATAGGTACCGAATTAGACGCCGCCGGCTGTTCTAGATTGTCAATGACAGAAAAGAGAAACGCGGGCGAAGAAGAAAGAAGGAAGCCGTTGTCGCTTTATCTCAATGCAATTTTCGTTTCGCGGCGAAAGCAGATGGCAATTTCTCCGACACGAGTGTCAACAGATAAGAACGAAAATAGCATGGTCTTCGGAGTGATAAAGCGATCGTACGCCACGCTTCGATCCCATTTATCCCGCCTTATCGTCTAGCGCTGAAAACGAATTTGCGCGGCGGCGCCATGTGCGCCGACTTAGAGAACCGAAAATAAACGCTAAATTAGAGCGGAACTAAGGAGGGACTGGACTGACAGCCCTAATCCGATTCCAGAGTAAGCGCTCTCGCGATAAATCATCGAAATTCCGCGAAACGCCGATCGGATTATGCCCTGATCGCCGTCGTAAATTCCTGAATTGAGTATACGAGCGTGTGTGTAGCGTGTACGTCCTGCTTTTCATCGTAAACAAAGCGGATCCAGCCACGTACGTATCCGGAGAAGCAGTAAAACGCGAGTAAAGTCCCGAACGAACAGAACGTTGCCGTTCGAACGGACCGTTCAACAAATTGAGCAAAAAAAAATCGACCCACTCAAAGCGCAAAAATATTTATCCAGCCACGATTTCGTCACAGGCACCACTAGACGTTTCGTACGAATCACAGCGTTTCGTCAGGCCCCGACTAGCACGTTTCGGAGTGCTCGACAGTCTCGCGAGTCGCTCTTGAAGTTTCACAAAAGTCGGAGCCTTGAAGAGATCGCGTCATCCGTTTAGAAAACAATGCCAACGAGCAGTCACAAAGTCGTTTTCAGCCAAACTCTCGACGAATTTCCCGTGTCAATCGCTTGTGAACCGTGCTTGAAGCCTCAAACAAACACCTGTTCCGATCGATCAGCTGACGAGCACGTGTATCGATAGTGTCAATCTCGAGCCGCGGAGGAAGAGATTTCCCGTATGACGACGGATTTCTGGCGGGCACCAGACGGAACTGGGCGGCACGTGTTGTTGTTCCCGAGGCTGTACCTACGGAATCGCTGTGTTACGTGAATTTCACCCCCTCCGCCCTCTCATCCGCCCTCGCCTTCTCGTCCGCCCCCCTCTGCACCCCTCGTTTCCTCGCCTAGACACTCTCACCGTCGGCACTTCGACTCGGACGATACTTATAGACGAGCGTTTTCACCTAGATTCACGACGGCCACCTAGACGCCACCCGAAATAACTCTACTTTCAACTCCGCGTCGCCCGGTGACAATGATCGGAAGATCCTCTTCGGCTTCCTCCCGTCAAAACTTCCCGATCCCGACGACTCGAGCGCGATCGCCTTCGATCGTACCTTCGAATCGCTAGCTTCCGCGCAGCGAACTAGGTCGCGCCACTCATTTTTCAAAGCGCTGGTATTGACATCGCGTGGGAAGCCGACTCTTGAGGCGCGCCTCATATGGACCTATAGATTTCTCGAGGTTCGATCGAGGAAGCGATACCCACGCGCGCTTCTGTTTACCCGGATCCCAGAAAATAATGCGGAATTTTTGGTACGCCAAGGTACTGTACTTCCGTTAACGCGTCGCGAATCAACGTTCTGCCATCGTGTGCAGTTAACACGTTCACGGACGTGAATATAGCATTCAAATCTTAAAGTCTAATTATTTTGAATTTAATTTTATATAACCTTAAATTTTGGTAATTATTGTACAAGGTAATGACTAACTGATTCTTTAGGCATTCATTGTATATAACGATTAATATATAATAATCTGATTACCCTTATAAAATGTATTTAATCAAATTTCGGATATCACAACCAATTTAACAATAAAATGACTGTCAAGTTTTGGATCTCGCTGAAACTTTTACTGTCCACGAACGTGTTAATGCCCTGTGCACGTAATTGTTCTCACGCGCATGAGAACCGTGGTGAGAACGGACTCTTTCAGGACGTATTCACGGGGGAACGCATAGGAAGGCTGCTACAGGCTTACCGGATAAGTATATATACATCAATTATTTATTATTGTACATATGTGAGATACATAGGTTTATCTACGTGCAAATCGAAAAGGGGTTGGAATAGTAGATGCTATGCGTAGGTCCTTTCATCTCTCTTCTACTCGGCGTGTAGCAACTCAAAAGGCTCACTCTCGCTCGAACGAGCTATACAATCTTATACAATACTTGGTAACCTCATTAATCCGTTTTGTCGTACTTGCTCTGGGTTCTGATCCCAACTAACATCGGTACATAAAACATTATTTCGGTCCCTGCATTATCGACCAGAACGTAGCTATCGATAAGAGCAATCTTATTCTTAACGACATAAATCGCGGCAGAGTTTGAACGATAAGATAACGTAGTAATAGAACGCACATGGTCAGACCAAAGATGGAAAGCGAGCGAATAATGCGTTCGATAATTATGTCGGCAAGTTTAGTGTCAAGGTACGCTGACCAGTGGGTGAAGGATATTCCCAAGAAGCGAATGAGTACTCTTATTGCGAGCTGAGTCACGTATTTCGATGGTGCACACATGAATTTCGCAATAATAATTGGGGTCCATTCGCCATGGTCTAAATAAGGTCGTGCAGTACGTACCGCGTGCAGTTCAGACTTCGATATCCTATGGGGAATAAAGTGCATTTTGGGAGTGTTTGAATTTCGAGGGCGAGTTTAAATTGACCTTCCGCGATCGAAGCTAAAATTAGGTCAAGAAAGGTGCGGCTAGTGAAGCACACACGTGACGATGCACTGTGTAACTGATTGCGGACGGCTGCGAATCGGGAAACGTGCGGCTTCGAGTTGCCGACCTTTGACGGCATGCCAGAAATATCATTTCAACGGCGGTTCAAGTGCAGGATCACTTCCTGACATGACAAAACTATCAGTCGTTAGATTCTGCGAAGCGCAACCACGAAACTTCCCTAAACAGTGATGCTGTCGATGAATGCATGCTCAAACTCATACGACGGTATAATTGGAGCAAATTGACGGAAGAGTATTACGCAATGAAAATGCGCAACGCGTGGTCAAAAGCTACTAGATAATCGTAACTCACATCACTATGAGTGAAACATGCAATCGCTCGAGGAAGACTAATAAAAACTTTCAAATATAATTTACACGTACGCTTCCCCCTCCAGCGCTTAAATTTCTTAAATTTTCATTGTTTAGGCATTGCGAGCAATCTAACACCTTCAGTATTAATATTCTAATCCATTTTGATCGATCGTAAGTTATCGCCGTGCCTCCAAGCCACTCGAAAGAAACCACTTGAGATCGCCGAAAACATAAGCCAGCACAGTCTCGCGTCGATCATGCAGCGACGTCGAAAGAAATAGTAAATGAAAGGTCCGGACTTACATCCAGGGGACGATCCTTTTTTCATAGTAATCCTGTAAGGCTGGTAAGTGGGCCCAGGTTCTACCTTTCCGTACATCGTGCGATCCATGATTCCTCGATTGCAAAATCCGGCTTCGCACAGAATAAACGCGCGGAAATTGAGTCACTCTCGCTCCGTAACCGACACTCGGTGCACTGCGAAAAGTTCGCCGACAAACGTTCCACGAATCTCGAGTGAGCACGTGCCAAAAGTTCTACGCGCAATTTATAATGGAAAACGTGGCGCGAGCCGAATGAGAATGTTGGAAAGCGGGTGAAAAGACAGACGCGACAGTTTGCTAGTTCGAACGCTGCCGAAGCGGGTGATAACTATCAGCTGATCGGTCACATGGCAAACGAGACTCCCCCGCAGTTTGTTGTGAACTGCGCGCGATCAGACTGAAATGTCTGACTACTCCCGGCAGCGACCACTTGTTGAATGCAGAATCGAACGCAGCCGCGCTACTCTTCTCTCATCCGCTCGTTTTTCGTTCGTTTTTCGCTCGTCTTTCGTCAGGCCGAAAGTGTATCGCACTCGTCCCGCAAGAATGATAATGGCTTGTCAAGCGACGTACAATTTTCGTAACCCCTGCACTCGCCGAGTCTTTAAAGCACCACTCTAATCGTCGCTTGATAGCCGCGAGCGACGTTTCTGGCCATTAGATAATTGGCGACGACTTCTAACTGACGGAGATTAATGAAGGCACTAGGTGTAATTGACTGAAATTTCTGTGTTAACGAAATGAGTTGATGTAACGGGAGAGGCCTTTGACTTTGAGAAGTAACACGTGTACCGGCGAGACTAACGTGGTCACACGCGACGAAATGTTTCCGTGGGTTCAGCTCGTGGACCGAGTTTGACCGACTGTTCAAACAAGAGAAGTTCAAACGTGTACGTGTATTTCAGGCTCTCACCCGCGCCCAGTGTCAGGTCTCTCTCTCTCTCTCTCTCCTATTTCTTCTCTTTTCACTTCCCCTATCCGTGTGCCTCGCTTTTCCTGTCGCCGTATTCCCTTCTCCTTTGATTTCACTCTCTATCCGCCGACTTGCACTAAAAATACGTCCGATCGTTGGCACGCGACCGCACCAACGCAGTCGTTCGTGCCATTGTCGTTCTTCGCATTGGATCTGTCTCCCATTTCCGACGCATACCGGAAGCAAATTAATAACCCGACACAACCGAACTCGGCCGCAGCGTCCCAGTGAGAGAGTGTCGACAAACGCGAGTGCCTAAATTTACCCGCTAATTCCGTCCGCGACGAACGAGCTAATTGCAGAGTGCGCCGACTGTCGCAGACGATGGCCGAGATGTTCGCGGAAAGTTTGTACAGGGCTCGGAACACGTGTAAAAATGCCGTCGTCGCTGGAGTACACAGGCCGCTGCCTGCAGCCGATTGAAACATATTCAGTGATATATTTATACTGTTAGCTCACTCGCCGCGACGAGCTCATTAATGTGGACGCAAATAGCTCTGATACAAAAGCAACGACCCCGGCGTACGATTGACATTTCAGATCGCACGCAGCTCGCCGGTATGACGTGCAGGAATGTCGCAGAAGAGACGGAATAGAGAAAAAGGGGGAGAAACGAGAGGGAGCAGAGAGCGTACCGTTCACGTGACGCGTCAACAAATTGCGAGTCCGCTTATGTTAGTTTTAAAAATGCCAGCCACCACCGTGACGCACCACTACGCAACGCGGCGAGCATTCAGCCAGAAGTCCGGCTATCAATCGTCCGACAACCGGTCGATTAGCCTGTCGAAAAAAGCGAGTCCGCGAAACGCTGAAATAAAAGGTCCGCCTATAATGCCTATATGGAAGTGAGTGCACACTGTGCACATAACACTATGACCAGATATAGTCAGGAGCGGATTACAAGTAACACCGTATCTTCCACCGATTTCCACTTTCTTACCGAGTTCCGAGTACTCGTATCGGAGGAAGTTCGCTCCGCAACCGTCGACGGCAATTATATCAATGGACTTAGGAGAGGTTTATCGGCAGAAAGCGACGCGGCGATCAGTTTGATGTACGTCTCGCATAATACTGACAATGAGCGCAACGAGTTCTCGCCATACGCGTTCAGATAATAGTTACTCACCCCCCGTCCGCGGACTTTCGCGGACCTCACAATCCATGTGTGTACCATCTCTCTCCACGCATTCAGCTCCAATTCAGTCGTTCGTCGGCCATGCGAGTGGCGATTGACATCGGTGCCGATGTATGGCGATGTGAAGTGTTCGTATTCAGTGTGGGCGACATGCGAAGTGTCCGCAATTTAGCGTGGGCCGAATGCAAAAATGTGCAACACCTGCCGCGCAGCGAATGCGAGTGCTGCATTATGGACGTCATTTAATCTGCCCATATTTGTCGCCAGCGTCACGAAGTGTCCCTGATTATGATCGGTGAACAACGACTCAATGTTCGTTGATGCCAGACATGGTTTTGCTATTTTCTATCGCATAGACCAGAGCCAGTAGAAGGAAAGCAATAAAAGGCGGCACCGCGTCATCGTGGACAATTCTTTCGTTTCAATTTCAGCGCGCCACCTCATTGAAACATTTCAAAGTTGACAATGTGCATTTCTATGAGAGCGCGGCACCGTTTAAATCCTCGTCCTGTCGTTTACTGCGATGTAAAGCTGACTTAAATATTTAAAATATTTAAAATTATGAATATACTGTTTTTTATCAATATTAATGCACAGCGTCGATTGTCAATGCGACGACATCGTCTTTGAAGTGGCTTAAAAACACGGGCACTCCGAAATGATTAGCGCTAGATCTGGCGACTTTTATGATAAAAAACTCATTACACTGCTTTAGATAATGAACTTTAAGGTTTTTCAGGCCTACCATATAGGCAAACGCTAAATATTATTTATCGTAAATGCACTCACACACTCGCCTCGAATCGGAGTCGTGACAGACTCTGTTATGAACGATTTAAATTTGAGGTTAGTGCACTTGGTCTGTGTCACATATTTTGAGATATTTACTCACCCAGGTCGTCCATGTTACGTAGCTGCCGATGTTTCCTTGGTCCGACGCGTAAAATGCCACGAAACGCGCACAAATAGGCGTAAAACACTCAAGGAACACTGCACTTTGTTCTTTTAAATTGCCACTCCGACTTGAACCGACACGACAGGGTTGGGCGAACCAAACATCAAACATGGACGTCTGGATTCTCCAGATTCAGTCGCAAATTCCGTCTCATAATGATCATCTCGTGAGATAAGTCTTATTTCGTATCAGTTTTTTGTTAAATTCACTTTACTCGCACCGCTTGTACTCGATAATCTTCTGAAACTTAATATTTATAACTATTATCCTTTTGGTATGAATGTTTAATATCGTGACTGCATTTGAATTCTAAAAATTGTTGTGCCTAAGGCAACGTCGTTTTCATGACGCAAGAAGCAAACAAAACCTGGTGTTTTATGATTTTTACACATTTTATTATACATAAATATATATTACAGGCGTTTACAACTGAGAGTCGTTAAAGTTAAAGTTTCTTAATCCAACTTACATTCGTACATCTGAAACTACCATGACGAAAAGTTGTTGAACGTATTTGATACCAGTTTCTTTTTCTTAACAAGTGGTTCCCCGCTCGTTTCCCCTTTAGACGAACTGAAACGAGCAAACAAAAAATATTAGATATTTTTGAATGATTCCAAACAAAGCAACTTACAATTCTGCTGGCGATTATAAAAGTGGTCTCAATCAAAATTAAAAAAGCAATTTACAGCGCAACATGACTTACACCACTTTCATGATCACTGGTACAATTAAATATTTGGGATTTACCTGGACTGGTCGTTCCCCATCTTAACGTACTTGCCGACACCAGCCCTATATACTTTTAGAACTTCATTCTTGTCCTTTTTATTTGCAGATTCATTCTTTGATGCCTCTTGCTGTAACCTTTCAGCTTCTGCTGCTCTTTCTACCGACAAGTGTTCGTCAGCTTCTTGAAACGGATCGACGAACACTTGAATCGTTTGTACTATTATATCCTCGATTGGTTTATCCTTGTTATCCACTTCAATTTTTTCAATTGCATTCAGTGTTTCTAGTCCTCCGACTATTTTGCCGAAAACTGTGTGCTTACGATCGAGGTGTCTGCACGATCGAAAGGTGATAAAACTGGAAAATGATCGATTGTTTTATGTATTGTAATTGATTACAGATAAAACCTAATCTCAAGGACACACTTACAACTGAGATCCGTTTGTGTTTGGTCCAGAATTAGCCATTGAAAGAATTCCTCTACCTTGATGAACCAAGTTGGGTTTAAACTCATCTTCAAACGTTTTATCCCAAATAGATTTTCCACCGTTTCCTGTATTTGTGGGATCCCCTCCCTGGACCATGAAATTTCGTATCGATCTGTGAAACTTTGTCCCGTCATAGTACCCGCTTTGGCTATGTTTTATAAAGTTTTCACAAGTCTTTGGAACAAGATCACAATGCAGTTCCAGGTTTAAGGCGCCAAAATTGGTCAGTAATCTTACATATCCTAGTATAACAAATAATTGTATATCGAATTTCGTTGACCACAATTTGTAAGGTTCAACTTATTGTATATAACTCACCCTTCTTCTTTACCCTTTCATACCTCACCAAGTCTTCTGCAATTACTGCAGCTTGATGAGTTGTTTCTGTTGGCATGACAGTAGATGTGAATCCCGCAGCCACCGCTCCAGTTGAGTAATGTGCCTGCACCAGAATATCCGTGTAAATACTAAACAAATTAACGTGTATCTATCAAAGTTCTAGTTACAAGGTCAGAAGACATACGAACAGCATTGAATTTGTCAGCTTTAGGTTTGGCAACCACATCCTTACTATTCGCTGGTTTGTATTCCCTTTTAAGTTCATCGAGTATGTCTTTAGTCTCCATAGAGACTGTTTTCAATTTTGCATTTGGATTATTCTTTTCTCTTATTGTTTCCTCATCCTCAACCTTTATGTTGTTTTTAACATGGTGAAATGTAGAAAGATTAAACTTGACTGCATTACTAGGATCGTGGATGACAATTATGTCCTTTCTTACAAAAGGTTCGTCACTAAGCAAATCTTTCCAGTTACGCGTTTTTATGTTTAACTGTTCCACAGCCTAAAAAGAACTATGCATTAATATCCCAAATTGATGCGTATGTGCTATAGTCTTACCTCATACGAAAATACATTGCCAGTTGTCTTAATAGCAACAATATGCGAATGTTTTGTAAAGGTTTTAAATAACACAGGACAATGATACTGTTCTTCTGCATTTTTATGAAAGGTTAGCTTAATCAATGTCTTGGGATCCAAGGGCTTTCCAGTAACAGGATTGTGTTTAAACACTTTTATATATTCTAGAATTGCTTCCAATTCAAATATGTTTCCATCTACATCGCAGTACGGATGCTCAAAAGGCTGTAAAGTCAAACAACAATGGTCATAAGGTAACCGTCTGAAAGTTGTGTCTTCATTGTCTTCTAAGGATCCTGATTTTTTTCCACCGTACAGCGTTGTCCACTCTGTGTACGTTAAGTACCTGTGAGGGTTATAGACAAAATACAGTAACCGGATCATTAATTATAGTGAAGATATAAACAATAATTAGAAAAAGTTAAGAGGTTACATTTTATCTTTTTGATGCTGTCGCTTCCCCATCTTGATTTTTAGTAATTAAACTATTCAGAAACCAGTATTTGTGTGCGTCAAACACAATGTATGATATACAAAGAATAATATATAAAACATAAATTCAATGTTTACAGTGCTTCGTTTGACATTGGACTGAGACATTAATGACGTTGGCAACAATGGTGAAAAAATGGCCACATAGAAACGCGCCTTGCACGTCTTGTTACAAGCCTAAAAATATATCAATAAATAAGTTGTGATTAAAAAAATATACGCTTTAGGAGGAAGTTGCGATCATGTATGGAACGAATCATATCCGATTAGACTAATAAAATGTAAGATGCCTTCAGATTTAACAGATATTTAACAGCCGCGAACAAAGACCGATTGACGCTTGAAAGGCAGTTGAACAATGTTACATCGTCGTTCACGTCGTTCGGTTGTATTTCGATACAAATGTTAATGAGATCTCGAAAAGCATATCATTGACAACGATCGAATTAGGACTTTAACACATATCCACAAAAAATTGGAATGTGCTATGTGCAGCTTTCCAACCCTTCGCACTTACTTCCGCCCTCCGTCCACTCCCAGTGGCCCGAGCTAAAACTCCCTCTCACCTGTCCACCCTCAGCGACCCCCCGAAAAATCATTATCAGCCTAGGAAAATTAGCAAATCTCGTCATTCCCATACAAACATGTTCAAGGATTTCTAATCTCAGTTTATCGACCTCGGGCCACTGAGAGTGGACACAGGGGAGCGCAGAAGCGCAAAGCTTGAAATCTGTGCGAGAAAGGTCATTTCCATGAGTTCGGTCGCTGTAACCGGCGGCGGGCGCGTTGGCAGCAGTGATATATCGTGGTGTTCCGGCCCGGCGATCGTTGGAGCGAGTGAGATAATTGGCGAGCGCAGCGCTCTCCGGTCCTCTGGCAAGCGTGGTGACGGGCGGCGGGCGGCGGGCGGCAGAGTCAACATCCGGCGACGCAGAGATGCGCACGTTTCGGCGTTCGCCGAGGGAAGAAGGACGCCGCGATCGCGATTTCGGGACATGAAAGCGAGATGAATGGTCGCGACAGGGAGACTCGGACCTGAGGAGCGCTGGGCTTCCGGGTTGCGGACGACTCGGCGAGGGCGATTCAAATCCTCTTCCCCCCAATCCGATCGGTCGTGCGCGCGGTCGTGTGCTGTTTTCCGAGAGGCGCTCATAATCATAACGAGTCCCTGCTCTGCTTTGCGGGACCGTGTCGAAATACACGCGCCAGTCCCAGGTAAATCCGCAGGCCCGCGCGCCTATCGTCCGGGTGTAAGGGAAGGCAGGATTGGGCAGGATTGGGCAGGATCGGCCGTGATCGCCGGCGCAGGATCGAGGCTAGAAGAGACAGAGTGTGTCGCCGTGTTTGCTGCTCGTCCGCCGACCACGAATAGGAGCAGTGCCGACTGCCGAGTCGTAGTGGTGTCTAGTGGTGGAAGGAGGCCGGAGTTAGAGCGTAGAGATCGGGCGGCGCTGATTCTTCGTTAATAGTCCCTAATTGCGTGCGGGACTCCGGCGGTCTCGAGCTCGCCGAAATTAAGCTGTTGTCGCTCTTGAGTCTCGGCGTCCGAGACGTCGAGGGCGGCGACGACGATCTCCACTACTACTACTGTTGCTAGTACTGCAACTGCTACTACTACTGCTACGACTACTGCTACGACAAAGGTGGCCCGATAGCGTCGGAATTCCAACGACGACGCTAGAGAATCCGCGCCGCGGATCGTTGTCGCGAATTTGAGTATCGGCGCGCGGTATATCCGGCACGTTCTACACCAGCAGTGTTATTATCGTTCGCGATCCGGCGCCGGAATCGCCCGGAGCCCCGGCTCTCTTTTTCTCTTGCTTCTCTCCGCTATTCGTTCCTCGTTTGTTTCTCGCTCGGTCCTCGTTCCGTCCTCGTTCGCGGCGCGCCGATCCCTTTTTCATCCCCCACCATCAGCCCGGCGAGAAGCTGGTTCCTCGCACGACGACAGCAAACACGGCGTGGACCACACCAAACACACGAGGTACAGGCCCCCCCATTGTGTCACGGCGTTCTGCCTCAACGTTCTCCCTCAAACTTCTCCCTCGACGTACCTATCCACGCTTCCGTTGTCGCATTTCTGCGCTCTATGCACACTTCACTTCTTGTGTTGTTTGTTGTCCGGCTTGTGCTGTTCACCCGACCGGGCGTGCATCTTCGCTTTTACTCGTTCTTTCCGAACCTCTCTCTCGTCTAACGACTATATCGTCAGCGGGAGTTACCGTTTTAGAGATGGCTTCTTCCTATTCCTTCTCTTCGTCGTCGATGTTTTGTTACGTACCGTATTTGCCGGGGACTAGTGTGAGGAGATTGATGTTTTTGAGCTGGTTTACACCGCCTCTCGCGCTTTTTTGTTTTGTCGTCATTCAATCTGCCAACATTGTTTTCACTCTGGCTGTGTGTAGGTTGTTTGTATGTGGTCTTTGGATTGTGAATAGTTGATTAGCAGACTATGCCGGGCCTATACTTACCTTAGGAGTTAGAGACATGGTTTGGAGACTGCAGGGAACGGACATTTGTAAAATTGAGTTCTTTGTGGTGGAACTGGAATTTGTGTTGTTATGTGCGACAGATAAATGTTTGTCTCCTACTGTACTCGGTAGCGATAGAATATTATAGGTTCGTGCTTTAAGTCTTGTAACCGTCTGTCATTATTTAAATTAGGAGTTTCTGAGATAATCCCTGAGCATTTCATTTTTGAATGGGGGGAAGTGATATTGGTAATAGTGTAGGATGAAAAATCTATTTATCATACATAAAATTTATTCTAATATTTTAGAACCATGTCATCTGGAGCGGGATCTAGTGGAACTGGACGCGGTCGTGGTTCATCTTTGGCAGACAACAAGCCGGAAAACAAAGAAGCCAAACCAAACCCAAAAATGTCAAAAGCACTAGGGACTTCCGCTAAAAGGTAATATTGGGGTGTCACACACTGTTATTGCTACGTTATGATTTTGCATGCTCATTTATGAATACTTTTCATCACTACAGCAATTTTCTGTCTTCAGGATACAAAAAGAATTAGCAGAAATCACGTTAGATCCACCACCAAATTGCAGGTTAGTTTGCGTTACAAACAGATGACAAGTTGGTGGCAATCAATTGTGTGTCCTTATAACGTACAGGCAATACTTTTCTCTTTTACAGTGCAGGACCAAAGGGAGATAATTTATATGAATGGGTATCTACTATATTAGGACCACCTGGTTCAGTGTACGAAGGAGGGGTCTTCTTCCTTGATATACACTTTTCCCCAGAGTATCCCTTCAAACCACCAAAGGTATAGTTCACTCAATGCCCACTATTCTTAACTTCTTTACTTAACAATTGGTCTAAACATGTACATTGTTGACAGGTCACATTCCGAACACGTATTTACCACTGCAATATAAATAGCCAAGGAGTAATTTGCTTGGACATTTTGAAGGATAATTGGTCGCCCGCGCTAACGATTTCGAAAGTGTTACTTTCCATATGCTCCCTTCTCACAGACTGTAATCCAGGTAAGTGAACAGATTTGTGATCTTCATAAACGCGCCACGATAGATTGGAACGGAATGCAACTTTGGGAGTATATAGAGTTGATTGATCAGCTATGTCCTATGAGAGAAATTCTGGTTCGATATTTGGTTTACACGAAGCTGATCGCTTCGAAGGCGCTGATTCAAATTTTCCATTGCAGCTGATCCCTTGGTGGGTAGTATAGCCACGCAATACTTACAAAACAGGGAAGAGCATGATCGCATAGCACGGCTGTGGACCAAGCGTTATGCCACATGAGCATATTTATAACTCGTATTAAACTCCTATTTGCCTCATGCCAATTTATCATCCTGCTGCTGCTCTCATAAACTTCGGCTCACGTAATCTGTATACATTTTTACCCATGGTCACCTTCGGTCGAGAAATGAGAAACTATGAGTGATAAAAACCCCTTTGAGATCAGCTCTGCCGTGATTGTGATGTGCTTTTACGTTGAGTATGTAATGTGCCTAAGACGAATGAATGTGCGTGCAAGTTAGTAGTGTGTGGGGCGGAAAATGGGGGGCATGAAATAGGAGTTTTTCACCGTAAAAATTATGACAAAATAGTATTTAAATGGATTGTATTGTATATCAACAATACCACCCAATACTGCTAATACCTTTAGGGTAGGAGATATCATGAACAATATTATTAAAATTTAAATTGTAAGTATTTAGGTATATATATACATAAATGTATATCGTAAGATGCGAAATGTAGAGGCCCAATTCTCCGCCAATTTGAGTACCAATATTTTTGTATTCGCTCAAATCCGTCGTGGGACATGAAATTCCTATGTTTAATACTTTACCTTACGTCGTTCGTTCCTCGTTTAGTGAGTAATAAGTTTATCCATATCTTCAGAAACGACGAATGCTCGATTTTTCGCGTTAGCGTGAAACTGTGGCACCGGTTCTTCAACTTGTTCAACATTTAGTCACTCCACAGAAAATATTGGGACTGGCAGAAACATAATCCAATTGTTCTGGGGCCAGCTGCTAAATGATTGTAATTGTAAATAAATATTGTTTCCTGTATATTCATGCTAGCATACTCAACGAAGGAAAATATTGCAGTTTTCACCCGAACTTATGTTCTGTTTACATATATATCTATGTATAAATTGACTTATTAGAGTGTAAGTGCAGTTCTGCTACACCATCTCATTGTACTTGATCGTAATGCTTAAGTAGTAGCCCGACATTCGTTTCGTTTAGGGAGACGAGTTTGTTTCATCGGAAGTGTAATAATACTTAAGGGTTCTAAGTGTTTTTGTGATTAATTGTGGCAGCCATTAGGTAAATTGAGTGTTCGATACGTAATTTACGTGTTCCGAATCTGATGAAAAATTTGTCTCTCGTCCTTAGGTACGTCGTTTACACGAACCTCATGCGACTTTCTTCCATATTTTCTTGTGCGAACAGAACAGTTAAAAACAAGGTGGATATTTCCGCTTTGTAAATAATACAGTCTGAATCGTATGAACTAGTTGCTTAAACGATTAGATTGTAATGCGTGTGATTGCAGTTTATACAGCCTGCGTGAGGTGAACGAAACGATTGGCATAAACGTTATTCAGATTTAACACTGTACAGTCTTAGCATATAGTCTCTAAGTCTTCAGGACTTTTTGTTTCCCTTATTAATTAAAAGGATGTCAGAATTCTTGTACATAATACATGTGGAGCGACTTTGCAAACGAAAAAAAAAAATGTAAAATCCACATATCTCCATTACACATAGGAACAAAGGATGTACTAAAAGAAGTTGTGCCGATAGCTTTCATATACTCGACAGTGTCAATTTCCTGGCTTCTGCGACTATCGGGCGGCGTACGATAACATTTCGAGCAAAATTGTCGGAGAGAAGGAGAGTGTAGCACATTAATTCTGCCTAGGAATTGTAAATACGTCGATATACATAATTGTCCACGTGCATTTACTGTTTGTAAGATTAATAACGAATCGTAATCGATCTCGCTGTTTCTCTGTTTCAAGGAGACGCATATAAAAGAAAATTAGGCGCACAATGGTTAGTTGGATGTGATCTCCGGTCCAACGGGATAGTTGTGCGAAACCATCAGTCTGGCTCCATTTCTTCGACTAAATGTTATCACATGGAGGAATAGAGCAGCGAATCGATACATTACATTAAATGTGATTCTCGTTTGTGAATTATATTTCATTGTTTTCGGTAAGACGCGTACTCATCAGAGCACGTTCAGTGATGTTTTATTCATTCAATACATCTCTGGCTCAGTTCCCATAGATTACAGTATTCTGTGTTCGAGATCCCGAAAGAATCGCATGGTCTATTTGTCTATTCCTTCATTCGTTAGATATATGTATATGAAACCCATAGCATTCTTAAAACGAAGTAAAAACCAAATGCGAGAGGTTCAATATCCTATGTACTGATAAATGTTAGTCCGCTACATAATGGCATAAAAATGAAATAAAACTCGTCGTACAGTGACAATTACAACCCTTTCTTATTGTCAAGCTTGAGACTGATAGATGGGGAAGGACGCGATGACGACGATACAAGTGAAGGATATAAATAAGAGACATTGTAAGTGTCATAAATTTATTAATATACATAAAAGCTAGACAAATATGTGCTACGAACATGTTGGCTCCCAAAAATGCCAAAAATCATTTATATCAAGATATATTAATGTAACGAAATTACGTTGTATCAATTGATCAATACCGAAATGGTAATTTACATTTATCGTAGAAGTAACGCAAGCGAGCGGCCAAAATAGAATTCAGTACAAACTTACTTGTACGTATATATAATTACTTTTTTCCATTTAAAATACCCAATGTTCGATAATACTGATTATAACAATCTTTATCAGTCTTTTCTGGTTGCCTGGTAATCAACGGTACCAAGTATAAAAGTCCAATCAAATTTCCTAATGAACAGATGACTTTTCATAATTAAAAGGAGCAAACTTTGGACAGGTGCTAGTTCTCTGGACAAGCTGTATTGCGCAAAGGCAGTTAAGTAATGTTGTTCTAAACACTTTGTCATCTAAACTATCATTTTATAACATACACTTTTACTATATGTTAGGCACACTTTAATATTTCGTTATACTTTGCAGTTATTACTTTTATACTTTGCATTCTATAGTTAATCTACGGACGTTCATCATGTTCAACATTTCTGAGGTCTTGCATATTATCCGTCATGACTTACAGGTAAATATAAATAATTTAAATAATATCCACGAGTATTGTTCTGCTCATATACTTTATAGTCATACACGTATATATCTTAATATAAAATTCTCCGTTGCTCTGAATAAATTATTATATTAAAATAAATTTTTTGTTTAGTATCCATTGAATATACAAGACTTCAGAGCGATATTGCAAACTTCGACTTCTTACAGTACTTGAATTCGTGAAATCGACATGATGCTGTGAGTTCTTAGCATTCTGGTTAATAATCTGTTAAAATTTCTTTTACTGCGAATAGAAACAACTACGCAATCGAGCTTGTAACACGTATCAGGAGGATCGGGGTACATATACTAAAAGAAGCATGGAAAAGCACGCTTTCCTAATTAATGCGCATGAAAAAAATGGTTAGTCGTTGAACGGTTGAATTAAAGCGATGCTCGCACTCTTTTTCGTCGTCGCGTTGGTCCCAAGCAATTTGTAAATACCGATCTAGCTCTGCAAACCGAAATAGCGTCATAGAGAGTGAAAGCGTTGTGTGTTGCACGAATTTTATCCATCCCAATAACAGAACTGTAAACGTGGCATGCAGCACCCTAGGATCAATATGGAGTTCACTGACATTTTAAGCTTAATTATTGACAAAGCGACGTCAGCTCCCGCTTGATATTCCATTCTCTACGAGTCGTGCTAGATACAGAACGCACCGAATTTCCTTGCCCCCATTCTCACTAACAAAACGACGCACCAGTGCTGCTTGTACATTATATGTATAATGACATATTTCGTTTATATACATATATTACACAATATTACGTCACATCGCACTGTCGATTACGAATAAGAGTACAACTTGGTCTGCGCGATACACAAGAAATTATTATAAATTCAATACATTCATATATATGATTCTCTATGACTATGTACGCTATAATTATTAGAAAATGTAAGTATTTTTTTGTTTGATGAGGAGGCATTAGAATGAACGCCAGGCTGTAGTAGCTTTCTTTTCCTTCGTACAATAGAAGCAATAAGCCATTTTATCTCATAAGTAATAGATATTAGTAGAACACAAGCTTTTTATGCGATTACGTCTTAAATGACGATTTTTATCCACACTGCACTTTGAGGAAGATTAGCGAAAAATAGCTCATTGTTTCTCGATAGTCTGGCTGGCGATGCATGAAGAGGAATGATGAGTTCTTTTTGATTATAACTTTTCCGTCAAGTCAATATACGAACTTATAACGTATGAAAAAATAGATCTGACGGCTCATTTGTCATGGCACATTAATGCTGGGTACTTTAATTGACATGCCACTCGATTTAGTCAGTACATGCTCAATGTCAATTCTTCACTTCATTGGCATTTTATCACGTTCCCCCTTTTTTTGGCAGATAATGGCAGTAATTTATTTTTTCTCGTGACAAATAGATTCAATACTTTTAGTCGACTCGTTTTGCCCCCTATTAAAGTTGGAGAGGTATAAACAAATCTTCGAAATCAAGTTGCCCCAGATCTATTCCTTTGCCTTAAACGTAAGAAAAGTGTTGGACGTAAATCGATGGCAGAAGTTGTATACTAGGTCGGCGACGACATCATTCCTCTTTCACTATGCGCTGATTCTGTTTTTAAGCACAATAAAAATGGCTATATTCATAATGGATCTACAAATATTTTTCTACCAATGTATGATGGATAATATTATGAAAAATGCCTCCTAACTGATGGCAGATCAGTGTGCTGTGGTTTCACTGTAATTGAAAAACATTAGGTCACTCTTACGCGTACATATTATATTCAATAGGGATACGATATCAAAGTGCACTGCATATTGATTAAGCGAGAACGTACAAGTAGGCAAAACGATTGACGAAGACGACTTAAACGGACGATTTCTCAAACCTGATACTCTCCGCTTAATGTCGACAAGATTCACACGTCCGTCTAGAAAAGATTGGGGGTGAGACGTTATTACCAGCAGTGTCCAAAGTTGACAGACCTTTCGATACTACTAACGAGACAACTGAGATTGCAAAATTGATTAGTGCGCAACGATTCTGCTATTAATACGTGCGGAGCAATGTTGTTTGAAACTATTCCTTTTCACGAAAATTGCTAAAGGGGTGTGTGTGCTTACCATACAAGTAATCGTTACTTCAACATCTTGTCTATATTATTCTGTAAGACATGGATACTAATTAATTATGGCTGTAACACTATGTAAACTTTACATTGTAGTAATCAACGGAACGTCTTAAGATTATATAAATAGTATTTCTTAACTATACTACACGCATTTATATGTACGTATTATATACTGCCGACACAGTACATCAATATGCAAATGCAGATTAAAGTTAGCACTTTTTCCTTTATATCTTTTTTTAGCCTTATTTGTTCGAAAAGAAGGGTGCCTGTTAATTGTGAAGAACCTTTGCTTTAGTCACAAGACCGGAATATATACTGAGGTGTAAATCACTCTATAACACTTATGACTTTCGATCACAGCTTCATTTCCCTTTACATCGTCAAGTACTTCCATACTTAATTAATGCTTATAGAACTTGAAAAATAGGATAGTCGACTGTAGTTATAGTGGAGCCCTGACAACATTCTAAATACACATTGATCCATGCGAGATGTATTAAAAGCAAAGCTTTTGCTTTCAACATAAGTGAGATCACTGCTCCACTTAGCCCTTTGAGTTTCAACACGGCATGGCAGGCAATGCTTGAAACTCTATTGCAATCTATAGTACATGTACATCTGATTAATCTTTAACGGACTCCTTAACATACTGGTCATTGAACACAGAATAACAATTGATGGGTTAATCTCTCAGCGAAACGTAACGTATTGTGCACTATTGACATAACTCTGCTAAACAATATAAAAGCATTAGTCGCAATTCTCAAGAACGTGTTAAAACTCAGAGGGCTAACAAATAGGAGTGGAAGAAAGAAAGAAAGAGAGAGAAGTAGAAAGAGAGAGAGAAAGTAGAGTTTTGCTAATAAGCTTACAGTCAAGTGAAGCAGACATTATACACAAAGCCTCTAGCGTATCTTTACTTTGGCCACTCGATGTTCAGTGTGACGTTATACGATTCATTTCTGACAGTTATCGTGGCTCAGCTATAACGGTGTTACAGAAAAAAATTTATCAGGTATTGGAGGGTCACTTTTAATTCACACCTATGGGCTAACGCGTAAATTCGTATGACATAAATGTACATGTATTGAAGAAACGGTCTAATAGCCAGTTTGTGTATGTGCGCGAGTGTGTGTATGTGTGTGATAAATAATTCGCAATCGATATACAAATTCGTTCGTAAGTTTATTGTAAAAAATCGTATAAAATCGACGAGCATGACGCTCGATGTGTCCATAGACAAAGCCCAGATACCAGAATAGTCGTAAATTTGTCCTGTTCTTAGTACAAACCGAAACCATTGAAATACCTGCCACGCTCATTATACATAGAAAACTTAGTGTCTGCAAGCCGTCAAGAGGACAAGCGGTAACAAAAGGAGAGTAATCCACTTTGGGTGTGTGTGTACGTGTTATAACTGTGCACTCATTATAAGTTTAGATAGTAACAAAATAGAAAAAGAGATTGTGTAAGTGTGTGTACGTATGAGTGTTTGTGTGTGTGAACATAGCCAGTGTGTAACAGAGACAGTACTTGTAAACAGTGCATGTTAGGCATGTTGCAATTTTTTAAAAGTTCTGTCTGTCAGCTTACACAGTCTCATATTCGCGACGTATTGAGCGAGCCAAACAGCACGCGAAGATTACTCCAATCAACTGAAAGCAGAAAGAAAGTTTGATTAAACACTATCGTTGAAAATTCGGTTTCGGTGATATCGTGAACGTAACGGATCAGAAAATTCCGAAGGCAATTGGAAGAGAGAAGGACGGGGAACAGAAGAAAACGGGTGACACGAAAGACGGATAAACGTATCTTTTGTAATACAATTACCTATCGCGCTTCTATAACAATAGACCCTCCCGATTTTATCGACGGAATGTAGACCTATTTATGATTTATCGTGATACTTACTTGAATGAGAGCAATCCCTATGCCGACACCGCCGAGTATCAGAGCGTTGTTTTCAATGGCATATTGCAGCTTCGCCATGCATCCATCGCCGCGGACCGAAATTGAGTTGGCATCACATTTGTTGTGGGACGGTATCTCCTTGCAGCAAGAATCAGGCAGAGTGTCTGCGACGAAAATGTGCGACCAGTCCGTTGGTCCCTTTATACCGCAGCATTGCAACTATAAAAAGAAGAAAAATATGCCAATCGAACTTCCCATCTCAGATCTTAGAAAAGTCTCGCATCTTCCGGCTATTGCTATTTGCTTGTCTAATTAGAAGGCGTTGCAAAGTTTATAATCGAACCCGATCGAGACCTTGAAAGCGTTCAACCACAGCGCAGTTGTGTGCGACGGCACGATCGGAGACCAATTAGTATGAGTCTTACACAACTTCCCTTTCACCAGACGATGGCTTATGTAATTTGCGGCTGAAACCGGGGTTCAGTCACAAGAGGTATAAGAGTCTAAACGATGCACTTTGCAAACAACAGTATGGAAACGAGCAATAATGAAACGCGATGAAAGGAACGGATAAAATAAATCCAACGAAAGTGTCAAAACCGAGTCGACGGAAGGGACGAAGCTATCTGCTCGGATAATACAATGGCTTCCTCTGGCAGACAGCGCGGGTAAGTGCACGGACGGCACTCGGACGAGACATCCGTGCAGAGTCTCTGTCTACAGGAAGTCCGAAGTGTAACTGTACTTTTATGTACAGGTCATGCAGCAGCAGATATTGATTTACAGTCTGTGCGAGTCTAGCGCGTATACCCTACACCTAGATTACCCCTTCATAAAAGTTCCACAGATCCCGCACACAATCGCGACCTGGGTACCTGTTCTATTGTTTCGCCGTTGCCTGCTTTTTCGCCAATGCGCGTTTCCAGCCGCTACGGGTTTCTGATTAATGCAGGAAATTATGGCTGAGGGATTAGGGCAACGTTCTACATAGGCATGCATTGTAATGTTTCATACCAGCTGCTACCTCGATGCCCATTTTTTTTTCCATTGTTCGGTTAATACTATTATTACGCAGGTAAACTTGAAATTCTGCCAGATATCATCTCGTCCCACTGACTTATATATCCGAATTAAAAAAAATCTACTTACGTCGTGTTGCATAATGTCCCATGATCGCCGAATGTCGTCGTTCGAACTATACTGCTGCATAGTACCATTCAAGCGGGTCTCTAACATCGAGCCTACTTCTCCGCGCATCATATATCCTGAGATGCCGGCACCCAATTCCAGAGCAAAGATCAGCAGTAACAAGACGGAGAACTACAACGATACATTACGATTGACAGGTATAGAAGTAAACGCTTACTATGAAAAAAGTGACTAGTTGTCGTTTCGATAAAAGGCAGCGCGAATGTAAGAGCGTTTTGATAAAAACGAAATTTATATAGTGGGTACTAAGTTCATGTAATATCTTCGCGGATAGATACGTCTCGAAAGATGTTTGTTGGGGACGCAACATCAACAAGTGGTGCAGTGCGTTATATGCTTGAGTCTACAAGTCTGGAAAGACGCCACGTAACGGACCAAGAAATCCCGGCATAAGTGGAGTGCGTAAAGAGAGCCAGGGGCAGGCTTATCATACCGTTATTATCATGCAATGATTCTCCTTGACGGCTCCGCAGCATCCGAAGAATGACACTAGGAAGACTATCACACCGACGATTATCATTAAGACGGGTGCTGCGAAGAACCAACTGTCCACGAAGTTGGTGTAGCCATTGTAAACCACCAGGATGACTGCGCCAACCGAGATGAAGACGATCCCGGTTATCTGAAAAGTACCATCAATCACACTTCAATCACGATCAGACATGACATTGTATATGTTTCAGCCGCACAACTTTGACACTTTGACTGTGCAGAACATTTCGAAAAAAAAAGCATCATCGAATTGTTGCCACTCGTGCTATGTAAACAAAATCTATGGGTGACGGCCCTTGCGAAAAAATTGTTTTCACCCGTAAGGGAATGACGTGGCAGTCGAAAGTGTTAAGAAATAAGTGTTGGTAATGAATATATAGTGCCTGGATTGTAATGCGATATGCTATTGGACGAAGATAATTGAAAACCATTAACGGACGAGAGGATAATCTCGCGCACGCAACGGCCCGATGGAAAATACATTTCTGACGCCGACAGATTAGCAGTCTGCGTCCCGCCAGGTCTAAATACGGCGGTCGATATTCAAATAAACTTTACGGATACCCGACTGTGACCACTATTGCAATTATTCGCTTCAGTGAGATAGTAATACTTATCTCGCCGAAACACGTCTATCAAATGTGACATAGGAGTCAACGTGGGCTTATCTTTTTCCTGATATCGCTCGCTAGTTACTTCCTATTTCAGCTACATGTCCTCGGGTCGTAGAAAATTCTCAGGCGTGGCGCGGCAAATTTTTCGGCATGAATATTGCACGACGTCTGTGGTGAATTTGCCGGCTACATTTCTGTCGCACGACGCAAATAATTTTATCTCGCTGCGCGCGGTCGACAGAGAGAAGTTGCCCGACGAAAAAATGGGCAAAATCCTTTGGGACGCATACATTACACGGGACATCGCTAAATAAAGCCAATCCACGCCCACAATTAGTCACATTCACCACGTCGAGGAAGAGAAAAATTACCGTTGCGACAGGATCGTAGGCTGCAAGATTGAATCCCCGCCCAGGAAGAAAATAATAATTTACCTACGTTCTTCCCACGCCTAAACGCTTGGTGGCACGGTCGGCACACAAGGAACGGTCCCAAAGGGTATATACAACTATTACATCATATTACGTCCTCAGGAATAGTTTACGATGTACGAGGAAAAATTGACGAGGACGTTGATTTATTACAGACGCGTGATAAATTTGCGATAAAGCTTCTGGTGATCGAAAATGAGAATGCTGCTAGTTGTACCAATCGATTTTGTTCCTGCTTTAACACTGGGACTCATCACTTGAGCGCGCCGTGTATTTTTATTGGCGCCTGAGGAACCTTTCACCTCGAGCTTAGTACGCAGTTGAAGTTGAGAACTGAAATACAACGCAGTTTCAGATAATTTACAGTCACCGCAAATTCCACATTGGAAATTTATCATTCGCCATCTTTAATGCGCGCTCATCGTCATTTTTCTCTATCCGAGGACATTAGTCATCGGAAGCCGGACAGACTCGAGTTGCGTTCTATCACGTTTTCATGCCGCGAAGTGTACGACGAGAACAGTCAGACAGGAATATTCCGTCGCTCAGGTCAGTTTCTGACGACGCAGATGGAAGGAGAGCCGACCCTTCACGCTCGCCAGACGAATCGATCCTCGCGTCTCCTTTAAACCAGGTCCCAGAGCACGGATAAGCGTGCTGTGAATACGATACACAGTTTTGAACCAATTCTCGAGCACGTACTTATACCATGTTCTGCAACCATGCCTTTCGAGCTAAACACGATTATATACTCATATTTTCCTCCACTGAAAGTTAGTACTTTCACTCGCTCACGAGACTAAATTTTCTTTGGCAATATCTCGCGACGTCATACAATGGCATCAATTTATTTATTTACGATTATAGGAACGAAATAAACATGTAAATTGGACATACATTGTCAATAGGTATGACGACTGAAGAAAGAACACAGAGGTCATCGAATTTCGTTTGAATAAGGCGATCCCGCAACTCTCTGTACCTAGTCTCTAAACTTTAAACGACTGTATTTCGACATCGCGCGTCGTCAATTCTCGTTTACACCTGAGGAAGCTTTATGACCCGGCCGAGCTGAGCCCAGAGAGGAAAGTCGTCCTCGACCGACGACATTTCACGGCACGGCGAGTGTGCGAACTCCCCGGCTACGTCGTACGGCGGTAATACAACAAAGCGAAAATTCTCATCAGGTCATCACTATCAGGAGGATCGGTTATGTCGGCGCGGGTTAAAAAGGCTGCGATTGCCGCGCAATAAAGCCGGCCGACGGCCGAAAATAACTTCTCGGCGACGAAGCGGCGAGGTCCCCTTCGTTGCGGTTGTTTGTCCCCTTGGATTATTGACCGTAGAGGTAATGGAGGTATAATTCCATCGTAAAGCCGTATAAAATAAGTACGAATGGCCGCATGTATATCCACGGTGGGCAGCGCCGAGCGTGTACGTATACAGACGACATATATAGTTTCTTCCATATATAAGTTTATTTCGTAACGTGGATAGGTCTCGCGAGATAGTGTGTGAGTATGTGTGACGCAGGGTGGGTGTAGATGTCTGTTTCTGCATAATGCACGTATACCGAACTCCGAGCCGAACCTTACCGAACTTTCTCGTATAAATCTTATCGTTGTCCTAATAAACGTACCGCGAATATCAGGTTGAAGAGGAACAGGAGGTATTTGACGCATGCCATGCCGCCGGACACCATTTTTGATCACTTGCACTGTTTCAATTTATCACACTGAGATAAGAGGAGCGAGGAGACGAGCTCGACTCGTTTCACGGATACGTCTGGATCGCGTCGGAACGGTTGTAGACGCCGCGAGTATATCGTATATGACAGAGTCAACAAGTCGCACAGACTTCGCGCTTCGAATGCCCGCTCAGGAGTGCTAACGAATGATGTATTTTTGTTGTTGCGCGGAGTATAGTTCCGATGCGCGCGCACTGCTCGAGGAGGGTGTCCAGGTGCGTTTTAGACTGGGGCCACTTGGGTGCTTCGAGTCTCAGACCTTTCGTCGTTGTTCTTTCTTTCATTCGTACCTTTTTTGTTTCTCACGACTCTGACGTATTCGGCTAGTCGAAGCGGTCAGATGTTTCATGTTTCTCGTTTGGAGGTTCGTTCGCGTATGATCTTTTAACAGGGATTCCTTCCAGGGTACGACTTTTGTCTTGGTGACGCCTTTTTTTCCAACGACGATATCGTTCGTTGAAAGAACGACTTATCCGGTTCATGTTTCTGAACCATAATGCACCGTGATTCTGACCATCGTGCATGGAACATGGAACATATACCGTGTGTGTATACAAACTACCAGAATGTGTAGCGCAACTGCAAACGAGCCGCACGGAATTAGGTCTTGGAAACACCGCTCAAAGGGCTGACCCCCTTTTCGTCAAAAGACTACAAAGAGAGCACAAAGAGAGTGGAAAGAGCTTTGTACATCACGGTTCTCAACCGGTTCTAGGATCAACCTGATCATTTAACGGTGCACCCATGGACCATATTTTTCCATTTGCAGCCTAAGTTAGTTGAAAACGGTTAAATGGATTTTTGCACCTAGAATGCTCTAGGTATTTTGCATGCGAGTGTATGGTTGTGTTTTAATATCGTTGTGGCACGATTAATTTGCATTTATTTGGAAGTAGCTGGTATGGAATTGACACGGTGCCAACTAAGGCCTCACCTTCACCACCGCGATACGTTCCTGGGTTTACTACGGTGCACCTCCTTCCGACAACGCTGCATTTGGGTGGGTGCATGATGGCGATCGCGCGCAATCAACGATTCAACGGCTCAACCTTACCAACCGGCGAGAAACTCAGGACTCTACCGATTTCCAATAATTCCACATTATTCCACCTTGGTCCTTGTCAGCCATCGCAGACGGCGCTCATTGCAGGATTTATCTCACGAGAAATGAAAATCACTACAGGTCTGCAGTGATTGTGGTTGTAAAAAATGTGGCCGAGCAAGTAGGAGAGCAGCATTCGTACGCTCTTGAAATGTAAGATATTTATTTGTGACGTTGCTTCGGAGAATTACATGTGGCGCGTCTTACGTTGAACGTTGTTCGAGTTAGGTGAAGGTTGTGTTATAACAATACTGTCTCATGTGTAGTTTGTTGAGACTCTCAGCGCCCACTTGCCATTCTCTCGATTACGGCACTGTCCCCGGTTCAATACGATCCTTGCTTGACAATTACTAAGATACGTGTCACGGATCGTCAGACTTTATATGTACACGTATCCGAGTGTATAGTTCAAGCACGATGCACGTTCGATCGTTTAATTCTACTTCCTCCGGCTTTAACTACGCTTACTTAGAAAAGCGTGCTATCCCATTATCCTGGCTCACACGTACGACCTAAAAACACGCGAAACCGAATCACATACAACCGATCGTAACTGGTTTCGAAAGGCAATCTCGCGAGAAGGGAAGAAGTTCGAGCGGCCTATCCATTCTTATTATTCGTAAGAGTGAGTCAGCGAGGATTGCGCAATAGTTGGAAGATATGCCCGATAACGAAATGGAACGCTTGCGAACGACACCGGCCAAAATGAATTCCTCGCGATGTCGTACACGTGCAACGTATCTGTTGAACGCTCGCACGGCAAGATCAACGTTCTTCGGTAATTCGGAGCACGCCATAAAGTGGATACCATTCGCCAAGAATTCGGACGCGGTAGCGTGTTGTGCTAGAGGTCTACATTTAGCGTGGTTGTAAGAAAATTCACGTCCGTGCGATGCACCCAATGATAACGACCGAAGGCTGGCCGTCGTCGTCGGGCTCAGCCAGGCCGATGTGCAGTTTAATTTAATTGCACGCGTCGTGCGTGCGTGGGCGGAAGACGGCAATTTACTGACCTCCGTGCTTCAAGACATTGTTAATACGGTTACTTGGACTTTTAGCGGTCCAGCGTCTGGCTAAGTGTGATCGGTTAAATGTGTTTTGTATTAAATTGACGTTAAGGGTCGGGGCACGTGCCGGGACCGGTGCAGCTTTTATCTGTCGGACCGTCGTCAATAGTTAAAAGTGAGAAACGATGATTTTATAAGAAAAATGTTTCTCCGGAGGCGAATGCAATTTTCGTGTCCACCGTGGAGCGGACCCATCGAAGATTACGGGCTTGGAACGTACGGTACCCGCTTAACAATCGCAGGCAGCAGATACTGTTATCCGTAGTCGAAAGTTACGTGACAACGCGTACATTCGTAATCAATAACGGGGCAACGCGTTGCATGAAAACACGCTCGTTTTGTAAAAACACGTCGGGACGTATTCTGCTCGTACGAGCTAAATTCAACGGGTGAGCATCTGCTGGCACAACGATAAACCAAAATTCGCGCAGACGTACCGCCGGCAAATGATGCGACGTGGGTTAATTTCGTTCGACGACCAGCAAAACACACGGCTCGTCGGACTAAATTACGTCCGTTTGAGCTCGACAGCGTTTCAGGAAAATTTGACCATAGACGCCATAGTCGTCGCTGCCATGTGGATCCGCGGAATATGATATTCGAGCAGTGAGAATCAATCGATTGATCTCGAGCTATCTCTCCCATTAGTCATTTTTTGTGCAATGCATCCGTGATACGTTGCGAATGAGTCATTGATCACAATCGACTCGTCACCTGATTCCCACTTTCTAAACACCTGTGAGTCAATGTTTAAACGAGAGCGTAAGGTGCGATAGACTTTGAGGATAGATTAATGCGCTCTGTATGAGTGAACCAAACAAATCGTTAATCCTTCGACACGCATCCTTGAAACTGTGATTACACTGTCCAAACAAATTTTAGCTTCATGACCAAATGTCTAATTTTACAATATGAACTTGGATACATCTTTTAAGAAACATTTCTACAGAAATTTGAAGAAAGTGTCACAAAAAAAAAACGCGTCCAGTGTCTCTACCAAGTAGGCAAGTGGGTCGACTATGCATTCGAGGCACTAAACAAAGGACTCGAGGATGCAGATAACAAAGGCAACCCTACGCAGGTCCCTCTGATTTATTCGGACGACGGAAGCCCGACTGCTACAGAAACGGATAAAGAGAGCACGTCAGCATTTATCAGGTGTTCGCAGTTCCACCATGGGCAATAGTCTGCACTCTACAGTGATAACGTTTGCCCACGGACTGAGACCTCCGTATGTATTTGACCACGTGGTTGGGGAGAACAATACGCCTAAAAGAGAATTCCCGGTAACGTCGGCCACGTCAGGCCGAACACAACCCTCGGCCAGAAGGCTAAATATATAGGAGTGCACAATGCACGCATATGCGCACGCATGCGTGAATCTCATCGCGGCACAGGGCCGTCCGATATCCAGGTAGCCGGGGTTCTTTTATTGGGCGCGATACACCGGAACAGTTCACTTTTGACCCGTTCTTCTAACAGGGCCGCTATTAGCCGAAAATCAGCCGCTTTTCCGACTTGCAAGATTATCGGCCGCTCTGCTCCGGGCTCCGAGTGTTCTGCGCTCGTAAGGAGCCAGCGACGATGCCGGGGACGCCAATGAAACGGTTAGGGGTAAACAGTACAGTCGTTGGCCCCCTGACAGAGATTGGCCCCATCAATAAACATCTAAAAATATTAAGAAACACCTATCTTTTCCTTTTTGTTTAAGAACATATTCAGATTGCATGTTTTTTTATTTCCTGGATGTAATAATATCCCCCACTCACTATATTTTTTAATTATGTAATTAAATGAATAGTACGACTCAGATGTGATGCTTCAAAAATACCATTAATTTATTCGAAAAAGCATAAGACGAGACCTGTCAATGTGTGGATATTTCACTGTCTTTATAATGTGTATAATTCCCATACTCGTTATATGTAAATAAAAAAGGTTCAAATATTATTAAAAAAATATTGTTTCGCTAGAATTACACAAATATCACGAAAATCAAAGAGGGCCAACAACTGTCATGTCAATTACGTTGCATGACAATGATTGGCCGAGGGGGCCAATGACTGTTTGTAGGTTACGTGAACCATTAGACAGTGATTGACCTCATATTCATTAGGTTTGTTGATACGCTAATAATTTTCAATTTTAGAACACATTGATTGATCTATTGTTAGAAAGAAGTTAAATTATAATACATGCAAGTGGAGAGACGTATCAGTTACATTTAAACTATCCTATATGATTCATGAATTTCACTATATTCCAATTGTTAGGTTACGTTTGTGCTAAATTTATAAGATTTAACATGCCAAAAGTAAGAAAAGGTTGTAAATATACAAAAACATATTCGGAAGAGAGGATTCAAAAAGCAATAGGTCCAGTCAAAAACGGAATGTCAAATGAGTTTGTCCTTACTTTTATACCCTATTATTCACATTATCCTACATACGAAATAAGGGCCAATCATTGTCGAACGGCTGGACAATCACCGTCTTTAGCTGGCCAATAGCTATATTTTCTTAGAGAAAATCTATTTTTTGTATATTTCTTATGAATTCTCACATTTGTTTGATAAATTTCATTTATATTCAGATTAGTAGAGTCTCTATAAGCCTTTTATACCTTATTGACTTTATTTTCAAATTTATTAACTCCAGATTTATAATGCACTATACGGCGTTCTTGCTTAAACGGCCAATCACTGTACTGGTTACCCCTATTATGTGGGCTTCTTGGTCGGTGGAACAAGGCGGTGCTCGACGTCAGCGAGAAGTCTCGCGATATCCTTTGCACGTTATTGAATAGTGCATTAAGCGACGCTAGATCTGCCCTATATTCGCCGCCTCTCTATCGCCGGCTGCGACTGCGGCTATAAGAATAGAATAGGGACGACGCCGAACGGCCTTTCGTGCAATGCGAAATCAGGGTTACGACGAATTACTCCGCCACGTCGGATTATTGCCTCGTGCCAGTTGTTCGCCTGTGACGTAGGCGGCGAAGCGATAGATTCAAATAGTTTAGACCTCAGCCGCGGGATCTTATGTTAATTGTAACAGATGTTCCATTCCTCCCTTTCGTCGACTGACAGCGAAGATTTTTCGTGGACTGATGTTTTTATCGATCGCACGCCTATAATGGTTCATGGAAGACTGATCGTCAAACTTTCGCTGTGCGAAACACTTTGTGTTGCGAGATTTGTGAACGCGACGCGTCGGACTTGCGAATTGATGATCGAGAGATAGGTTTAAAAATGTCAAGACTGTCAAGGGATTAATTTGAGGCGTCGTTAATCTGGAGCGAGGGCAGAATATTAAATGGGGAAGGAAAGGTAAAGAGGATTAACGGAATAAAGATATGTTTCGATGAAAGCATTATATTTTATATACTGCTGGCGAAATCTAGGTGAAACTAAAATTCAATCTAACAACAACATCAAAACGGCGAACAAATGGGATACTATAAAACAAATTGGGTTGCTTGAAGTAATACGCAAGCAATCAAGTATTTGGCGCGGATCGATAAAACGAGTTTCACTCTACTCGAATGTCTCGAAAACTCGTATACCAACGTTTTACTGTTATATATTACAAGAATAAACACGGCAATCCTGCCTCCAACCGTATTAAATAGTTAAGCATGACAGACAAGTCCGCTAGACCGGTTGAAAAAACTAAAAACAACAAACTTCTCCTGTTTTCAATTTTCTAACCAGTAAGAGCGCTTATCTACGATGCTTCAATTAGTAGGAATAAACATTTCTATGCGACCGTGACCAATTTTGCATATACCGTGCACAGGTGTCATGGTCCCAGATATCGGTTCCTACAGTCGCTCTACGAAGTTTACAAACTGCTACTTTGCTGGCAAGTGGTGCCGATCAACGAAAACGTTGACGTATGAAGACCGCGATCGACCTCGCCTGAGCGATGCTATTCCATCGTCGGTGCCAAAGAGCCTGACATATACCGCGCCAGTGGTCTCTAGATGCGTAAATAGTAATCAATCCGTATGTGCCAGCCAATTTTTCCAGAGGACTTTTTAAGGCAGTTAGGCTGTAAATCATTAAACGTTTCAATCACTATCGACCGAAAGACCCCCACCCCTTCCTCCAATTTGCATAGTTATCTCGCACAGTGGATGGAAACCTTATGAGTACGGTGCTAGGGTACATACACAGAGAAGCATACACGTAATGAAATTACGGCTGAATTTAATCTAGAAACCGCATTCTTCAATGGCCCCTCGAAAATATCGTTCTACGAAGAAAGGAAACTGTATGCTTTCAGGGTCCAGATAAAATGGATGCTGGGTGACGCATTTCAATACAGAGGACGTCAGGGACGTGAAATAATTGAAGTTACGCAAGTCGGTATGCTTTCACGGGAACTTTCTCCTGGAACGCACGAAAAAATAAGAGAACGAGAGCAGTATGGGTTGTGTGGTCGGGCAGAAAATTCACTTTTCCCTACGTTCAAGTTCCTCGCGACTTTGGTGGCGTTCGAGTGTGGCAGGAACCGGCTTGTAACAGTGCGCGCATGCTCGCGCCTCTTACAGCACACAGAGAGGCACGTACACACGAGCATACATACGTCGTTCGACGATAACGCATTTTCAGCCGATTATCATCGGGCTACAAAGTTCTGGAGCGCGCTCACCGGCAGACACGTTTTTAGTGTAGCGTGAACGGCACACGGAGGAAGCGGAAGGAGCAGAGTCGGGATCGAGTGTGTGTCGTGTGTCGACGGCGAGTGTTGTGTTTGTATACGTGTCTGAAATTGCTTCCCGATCGCGTCTTTCGTTAACGGAACTTGCTCGAACTACGCGGGCCGAACTGGCTGCCCAGCCGCCCGACTCTCGTCCTTTCGTCCTTTCATAATCGGAGTGCCGGGAAAGTATGGTATCGAAAATGAAGCTGTCGACTAACACGCAGTGCGTCAAGTACCTCATGTTCATCTTCAACCTGCTGTTCGTGGTGAGTTTCGGGTGCAGGCTAGCTCGTTTACAGACCTGTGATAGCGCGCCATTCTACCGATGAGCTGGCACCCTTCAACGACGACGAATCTCGTCACGACTTGCCGCGAGCCACGAGGTTCACCTTTCGAGGCCGACTGCTTGCTGGACCGGTCAACCTGTCCGAATAACTTTCTCCGGCCAGTGCAAAAAACTTGCCGTCTTTCGAAATGAGCCCCGGACCGCGCAGGCGTGCAGCAAATTTTTCTACGACCATCTCTCATCTGCTAGTGCTCGCGGCTCAATTATAAGTCGTAGTCCAGGGACGTATGGTGTTCGTCTGTGTCCTGCACACGTGTTTGCTTGCGGATATTTTCTTTCTATCCATTCCTCCGGCCTTTCTGTCGAGTTGCTTCTCGGAACTCTTTATGCGTCATCGACAGACATAATGAGCGGGACGACGAAAATTGGATTCCGATTTAACGACTTAGCGCTCGGTGGGTACTCTTAATCTGCGTCTTTCGACCAGAAACGCAGCTCGTTATTATCTGTGTACAGTTGAGTCCGCAGCTTTTTTATCCTGACTGCGTGCTGGTGTGTTTAGCGGCAATCAATACGGCCGATAAAATATCGAGAAACAAATATGCGACGGTTGTCGAAGCGAGCGTTTTCGAAAAAACGCACGCGTCCGCCTAAAACATCCTGTCGTTTCGTGTGGAACACAAGTCGTCGGTGGATGCGAACACTTCTCTCACAATTTCGCCGCGCGATTTTTGGTACGTTAACTGCGCCGAGTGCACGCAGATTTGCTTTGTTTTCGCTGGCAAACCGGTTATCTGCTGTCTGACGTTCACTCTCGTAAGATAGCGTTCATTCGTCAGTCTCTCGTTTTTGCAATATTCCTCTTTGTAAATAAAAACAGTACTTTTCTCACGGCTGACGCACGCCTGTCCAGTCGATCGTTTATTTTCGTCATACATATTTGTATAGCGTTTTTCGTTAGACTATCGTTAGAATATCTAGCGTGACGACGGTGCTGAAAGTGATTAACACTTTACTGATCGTTCTCGCTATGTGGTTTCTGACTGACTTGTTGCTCGTAATGTTCGTTATCTGGGTCATGAGATTCACACATTTTTCCCTTTCGTTATTCTTTGGCACATTATTGACTAATGTGTTAGCCACGCACGACGGCGTCTTAAAATTCGTGTCGAGATTATGAAGAGCCTGTAGTATTTAATGTGAATTGTGCGGTCTACAGTCTGGTGCCAATTAGCAGGTGTCAACGATGGGAATTCCAGATCGTTGTGCAATCATCGTGGCGTTGGTCGACGATAACCACGCATGTCGTTTCGTGCTACGTGCTACGTTGCTTACGTCACGCGTCATATGTGAAAGACTACTGCAACGTTTGTCACGTTTTTTCCGAAAAATATAAACGATTCCGATGTTTATTTTATCACGACTCTTAGGTTAGATGGGTGCATTATCTTTGGAGAAAAAAACGAGACAAAAAAAGAATAAAAAAGATTCGCTACGGACAGGATTCGAACCTGTGCGGGTAGAACCCAATGGATTTCAAGTCCATCTCCTTAACCGCTCGGACACCGCAGCTGCTGTGAAAAGCGTTGCTTCGTTGCGAAACATCCACTGCTCAGACGGATTCTTGTTTTTTTTTACGCGAATATATTGAATAATTTTAATTAACACAATCGAGTAACCGATATCGATTTATCAAGGATAGCAAAAATTAATATATATTAACACCAACCAAGTATTTTCCAATTTCATTTCGCACGGATTGTGAGTGGCATGTCATCGCGTCGCCATGTTATCAAAACTGTCTACACTTTCTCAATCATTGCATTTCGCAACGAGGCTAGAGATAATTGGTAAATATGCAATGGAAATTTTCTGATCTTCGAGTAATGGGAGGAAACGTTTGGAACCTCTCTTTCGACATGCATCGGGAAAAGTTTCTGGGAATTCTTTAGTGACAGCTGCATCGCCGATATAACGGTTGTTATGACATTGTACTCTCGGCACAAAACAAAACGTCTAACCGAAACGCGATACTGTTATGTCTCTATAATAATGTCGCAAGGCGGCTGCGAGGTGTCGATTACTCGCAAAACGTGAAAGTAACAAGCGGCAATCGTGGGCGGCAGATTGCTGTACATGGTTTATTCGGGCCATTTTTCTCGACTTAATCACCGCCAAGTTAAAAAAAATCAACACGTTCTTTGCACTTTGTTAAAGAGTAAAGTTTTCAAAGAAATGCCCGAATTCGGAAAATTAACGAAGATATTGCTGTTGCAATTGTGTGGAAACCTTTAAACGAGCATAACTGAACATCATTTCTAATTGAATATTCGTTGTAACTTTAGGAGCATGCTTCTTGGCTCACGTCTTTCCGTACAGAACGAGGAAGAGTCGTCTTTTAAGGTCGTTATCGTTATCGCGAGAGCTTCGTGAGTATTATCTGATTCGGCACGTCAGTCGGCATTGTTCTTAGAACTTCGTTTCTGTAACATCAACGATTCTCCCATGCCTCTGTTTACCCCGAATCCTCAAGATCTCGTTCGGCGGTGATTCAAGTGACGGGTGCCGTACAATTAACGGAAGCCCGATCAGTATCAGTGAATCGCTTGCAAGCAGATTTTCGCGGAATCGTTGTTACGTCTCGCACGCGTCAAATTCAATTTGCCGAGAACATCGTAAGTTTTCATGTTCGCGCCGTGTCTCGCTTTCTTAAGAGGATTTCTTCGTAAACCGTGCCTTCGACAGCTACGAAGCGTACGAAAAAGAAACAAATTAACGCCTGGCCGGATATACGTTGGCCAGATTTTTCAATGCAACAGCGGCTCGATAAATTATATGGCAACAAGAAGCCGGCAGCTTCGATGAAGAAACAAACAAAAAGGAGCAAATATTTCCGCCCTCGTCGCCGGAGATATTGATTCGATAAATGTTTTACTTCTGGCCGTACGAACGGCTGCGTACACGTTCCTTCGACGGCGAATTCGTCATACTGAGAATATACGTATTTTCAGATCACAGGAATAATTTTGCTGTCGATCGGAGCCGTCATCCATGGAGTTTATCACAATTACCAACACTTCCTCGACAACAAATTCCTCTCCGTGCCGAATCTTCTTATCGCAATCGGCGCGATCATCTTCTTCATCGCATTCTTCGGATGCTGCGGAGCGGTCCGAGAGAATTATTGCATGATCGTCACCGTAAGTATCAATCGAAGGGTCGCTAAGGAAGACTATTCTTTCCTAGAGCGAGCGTAATTGCCAAAAAATGACGATCCTTTATTTTTTTCCATCAAGTTTACGTGCCTGCTGGTTCTTATCTTCATCATGGAGCTGGCTGGTGGAATTTCCGGCTACGTTTTGAGGGCACGGGCGACAGATATTATTGAGTCCAAGATGAACATGTCGATGCAAGACTTTAACAATAGCAACGAAATCAAAGTGATGTGGAACACGATGCAGACAGATGTAATACTCCAAAACTTTGTAACACCTTCAAATTGCATTGGGAATTAGTTTTCTGTTCTACAGACAAACGATGTGTGCGGAGCGCGATAGTAGTGAATACGCTACTGAAATCCATATTGAATATTCTCATGCGTGCGTTTAATTTCTTATAATACGACATGTGGTGTCTGCGTTTGTCACGCACGCGACGCAGGGTGAACATCGATTTTTCCACCCTTATTCTCCCTGACCGTGCTCAATGGATTTCCCTCCGTTTCGCTGTCACTTTCCCTTCGGCGAGGCCATACAAAAATCTTCCAACAAATAAAATCTTCACCGTTACCTTACAGTTTCATTGCTGCGGAACCGTAAACGCCAGCGATTGGATAGTACATCGAAACTTAACTCTGCCTGATTCCTGCTGCACTGACGCGGGCCCATGCACAGTCAATTCGACGAATCATTTTGAACAGGGTTGTGTGCACAGCATGTTACATTACATCAAATCCCATGCTGTGCAACTTGGCGGTGTTGGAATTGGCATCGCATTCGTTCAGGTAACATTTTTTCAGTAACAGGTAACTGAGTAAGAAGAAAACATTCTTTACGTTAATATTGGAAGACTGTTTCGATCATTGAATGATTTTGCAGGCAATCGGTGTTTGGTTCTCAATCTTCCTAGCGCGATCGATCAGAAATAGCTACGAAAATGTGTAATGAGCTTGTCACAGTGACTTGGGTTATTCAAGAGAAAGGAGTGGAGACGAGATGAAGGGCTGTGCAGGATTTCCATGAATATCTAATTACTTAAGATCCTCCGTGTGTTGCACACATTGATGGTACACGTTAGTTTCCTTGTTGGCGTAGTAAGTTATTCCTATCGCTATTTACGGCGTTGCGTTACGGAGTGCCCTGAGAGTTATGTAAACATAGTGACCGTCTTGTCAAGGCGGCGGCGTGTATCTATTTTTAATAAAAATCTCCACATCAATGAGAGTGACCTCGTCTATCCACGGTCATCGTATCGCATTCGATATTCGACGATAAATGCGTTCAGAAAAAGATCAGCTTCGTTGGTGCAAGGCCTTTATTCGAATTTAGTTCAACTGGAAGCATTGAAAACGTGTATGATATGTGCGAAAATATAGAACCAGCGTTTCGTTTCTTTGTGTGAATCATGCGTGTAGACAAAATTACCGTGGTTATTACGCCTGACTCATGTCTCCCATTGTCCCCATGCAAGTACATATTGAATGAAGAGCACCTGCCCTCATCCAGCACACGACGCAAACTTTTGCAATAGCTGGAAAATTCTCCGAACGATCCCTTCCACTCCTTCCGTTCCCGCGTTAATGCCTGTTCAACAAAGATTGACCGACAGAATTGGCCAGTGCAATTACACGTTTTGTATAGAAATAGTTGAGTGCTTTTCAAACCTGGGTTGAAAGTGAAAAGTCCGAATGTACGAAGCCTCATAGGTATTCAGGCCGAAACAGAAACGTTTCACATTGAAGGTTTTGAACGACACTTTCAGCCGGTGGGCTTCAATTCTCTGAAATCATTCATGCCTAACAGTGAGTTCCCTGCATTTATCTCCGCCCAGCAAGACAGGTTTTACCGATATGGTAAGCCCGGCCAACGCAATGCGTGTGTTCGCAACTATGGGTAGTGTATATAGTCTATACTAGTTTCGCCTTTATTTAAACATTTTCATGAATTACAGACTTTGCGTCGTTCACGTGTACAACAGTGACATGAAAAAGATCGGTCGGAATTTTCCGAATTCGTCCACTTTACGTTGCGCGTGGGAAATATTAGAAGCCTAAGCTGTGAACGAAACGTTGCGAAAGGTAAGGTGAACGAACCCGATACTCTGGTACACTGGCAAGAGGTAATTTCAGAAGACTTCGTACGAATGGGAGAAAGCAAATGTGTACGAGTGTTCTGTAGAAATTTAGTTGCGCGAACGACATGCACGGTAGAAAAAAATGAAGTCGAGGCCGTCCTTTGGTGGCGTTATTTTACTGCGCGTGTATTTGAATCGAGACGGAAGCCGGCCGTGAAGTTCAACAAGTTTTGCGAGGCAGAATGCACTTTAAAACTAGAATCGATGTCGTTATATTGGAGCATACGAGGCTGCTCATAAATTTTTAGTTAGGCGGTGCACGTCCTCTACTTCGATTTTTCTGCCCCTCGCACTTCCACCGGCGTCACGTATCTATCAGCTTATTCCTATTTCGTGGAAGGACGCATAAATTAAATAAGTCATGTAAGGGTTCGTATAGTATTGTTTGTATGTATCGTCACAATTACACATTTCTTAATTTCGTGCATCAATCACAAAGTTTACTAATATATATATATTAATATTAGTAAACTTTGTGATCTATATATATGTGATATATATATAGCCACTCTAGTGGCTTTTGATGTGGACCTTAAAATTACGAACAAAATATATATATATATATATATATATATATATATACACACATCAAAAGCCACGAGAGTTGAAGTCTTCATACATTCCTTTGTTTACTTCGGCAAAATACTTATCATGCGCGGGCGTAAAATCGATCGAAAGAATAATTTTATAAGCTAACAAATAAATTAACCTTTATAATAGATAATAGCATAGTAGGTTTGATTCGGAATAGTTAAACATACAATTAGATCCATTGGGCGTTTACGTGTAGTATTTTGTTATTTTAAGAAGTTTTTGAATTTCCCACGTTGCCATAATATCTGCGGTACGGTGGTGTCTCCAAGAAAAACGGAGAAACGCTCAAACTAATCATTGGACAGCAGTCGGTATTTTTTTAAGGGAATGCACCGACGACACAGACAGCTCAGTATAATACTGAGTATAAATTTACTTTTTTATGCGGAATTTGTTATGCAATACACAAAAAAGCAGGTTCAACGAATTTCAAGCTTAATGGGCAGCCGGCAGAACGTATCAATTTGTACCCGTACGACTCTTGATGGACCAATATTCCACAATTAGTTATTCCATCCCGTTGCGCTGCGGCATCTCGAGCAGAAAGACGGTTATAATAAGAATTGAGTTTTTAGGACAGTGGTTTTGACGTAAACTGGTACAGATTTAATGAAAACACCAGGATGTTACATTGAGGTATGTACAAAATGGACTTAATTTATTTCGCAACGACGAAGTGAAAAAGTTATTATAAATGTTCGGTAAACAGCCGGATCGACAATAATCGGTGTCGCACACTATTTACATTGTTACGCAATTCATAGTGAGCTTTCGAACTCACTCAAATTTCGATGATCAATTGTAACCCAAGGAAAGTGTCGGTATGCTTTACAGTTTTGTCGAACTGATGTCTCACCAATGACGAAAGTATTACCTGAATGTTGGACATGTCCTTACGTTGGAGTAATGTACTAATTACGGTGTGGCGTTATAATAAATTATAAATCTCTCGTTGACAGTGATACAAGATTATAGCGTATTACGAGTAGTTTCAATGACTGTGTATCCTATATGTATATATTTATATATTTATATATAATATGTATCTAGAAAAATATTTCTATCATGTGTACATATCAACAATATCATTACGAATTAACATGTAACAGTTCTGAAAGTCGTTTTCAGCTGAGCATGGTACAAAAGTTTACGAATGACTTGTATAATTTCATTTTCTCATCTTTTTTTAGTTTTTTTTTTCATTTTTTGACGTAAACAGAATTCCTCCCATAGTTATAGTTCAATGTCCTAGGATAGGAAGAAATTGTAATGTTTACGATGTAAAATATTATTACTAAACATTAACGAAATCATCAATAATAATAGCTTTTCCGAATTAAATTTACGTTGTCTCTGTCCCCTATATCGCCACGTGAATATACCGTACAAAAATTAAGGAAAACAAAACGAAAATGGTCGAACAATTTATCACGAAAAATCGTTGCATCGAAGCGATACACATGTACCACCGTATATTATCAAAAAAGTATTTGCATTCGTACCGATGATCTTAGCTATATAATCAACGTATAATCTGACATGCCTCCTAAAAAAAAAAAAGTAGAAGACAAGAAAACATGTTAACGCAATAATGAAAGAGAATATTATCTCTGCAACATTACAACAATAATCGCGATAAGCTAGAATATCGTTTTTACAGTCACGAAAAAAATTCGATATAGAGAATGGTACGTAGTGATTTATCAATTACTCAAGGCGTAAGTATACCTGCAAGCCTCTCATTACCTTCCAATTAACAAAATAAAATCTAAAAAGACAAATAAACTAACATCAAAAAACAATACAGTCATATCGAAGCGAATTTCCCGATTCGTCTGGACTTTTCTCCATAGGGTTGGCTGATTTCAATCGCGTTTGAGTTATGTAAAACGTTATAAATTTCCTCCCTTTCCTTTTGTCGTTACTTAACGTCTAGAGCTAGCCAGCATCTATCCGCTTTCACAATTAATATTATCAATAGCATAATTATTATTGTTATTATTATCATTAGGTACATTATAAATATATTATAGACGGGGATGTAATGTTACACTATATACAAAAAGTATCTGACTCAGCCTATGGAAAACTAACGTATGCGAGATGGCAACCACGGTAGGTTGCACGCTTCTCTTTCTCTGTAAACAGTCTTAATCATTTTATAATCCTAGAATGACAAAGTGCGACGCGAATGCAGCTTTTAACGATTTCGAACACTGATTAGAGCCGTCCTGTTTATCATCTGAAGGACTCGTCTGACACATATCATCTTCAGTACAAAAACCACTACAGTTTTACAAGTAAAAGTGCCACGGATCATAAAGAGGGGGCCCTTGTTTGGTTTCAGCCAATGAAGCAATTTCATTATTTATCAAGGAAAACACTATCGTAAGACTATCGTATCGTAAGAAAAGTGTTTGCAAATCATTGTTTGTCCGAGCTATTCTTTGTGTTAGATAATTGTCTCGGATATCTTCAGTTCGAATGTGGCATTCACGCACTGTGTGTAATAACGGTATAAGTACTGAATTGAATGATGTGGTTGTATACCCAATAGCTGTTGATACGCAGAGTCTCAACGATTGTCGGAACAACGTTTCGTTTCCACGATATAAGAATGAGTTATGTCTGTGTGAGTCTACTAAAAGAATCGACTTTCACCATGCACTGATTAGTTAAAATGCCACACTCTAACATACAATTCTATAATTTGTACTTGTCACGAATCGTTTGAGCTCTCTTTCAATCAATTAGGCTATGTAGTCCGAGTAAGGATCGTTTCACCGAGGAATATCAGAAACCGTCCACTTGATCATAATTCCTGCATGTGAAAAATGACGTTCGAATCATCTGAAAGGACGCTGGACGACTTGTATCATCCGATTCTTCGGGAGCGTAGGAGAACGAAATAATTAATTCTAACATGATTTACGTTCGAGAGTAGTAGTTTTCCTAGCAGACCGTTGAGTCTGAATCGATTCGGATGTACGCGTAATTACTGACTAAACAATCACACGATCACATATTACCATACCGTACGTGTCCATATAGGTATTGGGAAGCATTCAATTTTATACACACGTCTGTACCGGCACTGGAACTACCACGTCTTCTGGGACTAATCCTTCTAATGCTATAGGCTCCGCGAATCCGCGTGCTATTAACTCATCGGTTAAAGATATTACCTGTCAAGGATTCAGAAGATAACATATTACTTTCGCGATACGTCGCATGCGTCCATCGACCACTTTTCATGTAATGTCATACTTACGCCGTGTTTCTGTATGTTAAGGTAAAGATTAACATATGTATGTATATCGATGTATCCTTCGATCTGTGCCTGCCCAACTACCCCTGAACACATTTGGACAACTACATTGTATGCCTCCTGATTCCACTCCCCTTAAAAACACGAAACCAAATCTCATATATAAGCGTGCATCGATCACTCATTTCATCGATTTTGTAGAAGTGCCTTTCATAAAGTAGATGCGTAAACAAAGTTCAAAAGATACTCACCGCCGACGGGCTGAATATTCGCGAGGAAGATCTCTATCGCCTGGAACGGCAGAGTTAGGTAATCTGCTCTTATTTTTCTCATTTCCGCATTACTGACTGTCCAGTATCCACCGTGATCAACCAGTCGAACTAAGTTACGTTGTCCGAGAGGATCGGGATTCTCGATATATACTCTAACCCACTTTTCGTACCATTTTGCGACAAAGATCATGCCCTCTGGAAAGTAAAGTAAGTTTGTCACATGTCGGCAACCCATCATCAACTGTGTCACCTTGTCTACGCTACGTCGAAGAATGTGTTGAACTTACTATTGAGCTGATCTGGAACTAAAGGAGACTCCGTGGTATTGTACAATTGTGTCATGTTTGCGTCTAAAATCCTAAGGAACGGGTAGGTCGGGTGTGTGGGAAGTTGCACGAACAATCGATTCGGCTTCATTATGTGACACACCACGACATCATTGTTAACGCCCTCGACCAACGACAACTGCATTAATTCCGTGACCCATGGAACCTCTTCCGGCAACATCGGCGGTGGTATTCTGTCGAAGGTGAGGTGCGGATACTTGTTCTCCGGGAACTTGTGTCTTATCATGTCGAGAGCGATGTTGATGCCATCCCTGGTGCCCTCGATCGAGCACACTTTTTGACTCCTCGACGTCGGATGACGATTTATGATGATGTGCACATCTCCGTTTGCCTTCGTGCGAATACTTTGCAGGAAGCTGCCATTGCGGCCGATCAGTCGACCGACAATGTTCTGTGGTATACTGAATTCATAGATCTCTGGAATGGCAGCAGTGTCTTTCATGTGCCCCTTGATGCTTCCTCCTGCGGGACAAATAAATGCAACGTTAGCGGCGAATTTCCACGACGAGCAACAACACACACACACACATTGTTCGAGTATTTTACAATTGTTAGAAAGACTTCAATGACCTACGAAATGATAAGATACCTTTTCCACTATCCGTACTGCCTTCGCTCCTAGCTTCATCCGTAACACTTCCTTCCAGCACACCGGACACAGGACTGTGATTAGCCGAGTCTCTCTCTGACAAAACCTGCACCTTAGCACTGTCTACCCCAGGATTCTCGACTGACACTCCAGTCTCGCCACTCTCCACGTATCCACACTCAGTTTGTGCATTAGAAACTGAACACTGTGCCTCTTGGCATACATTACTCTGCTCTTGTTGACCCTCTTGACCATCTTCCACCTCCTCGTTAACGTTCTCAAATATCTTCAGCACCTTGCCGTCGCCCTTCTTCATAACGTCGATCGACGATCCAGCCAAACTTCTGGCTACCATCTCAAAGTTGCTCACCTGCGGATTGCTACCGAGCTGAATCTCCATGGTCTTCGACATCGGTTCATCCTCCTCTTCCGCGTACCATGGTCGATCGTTGTTCAGCACCAACGAGGTAATCGATACGGAAATCGGCTCCGAGGCCGGCTTCCTCGTTGGAATATCTAGACTCAGACTCACTTTTCGGGGACTCTTCGCAAATTCCTCCTTTATTTCCTCCGGTTGGTCCTGCTTGAGTTGATCCTGCCTCGTGTGCGCGGTGGAGTTAGACGTGAACGACTCGTCTATGTGGATCCCGGAGTCGTAAAGACTCGGCGTTCCTTTTAGTTGGGCAGGACTTTTACTCTTTTGAGCTGGAGTGCGGCCGGCGGACGAATCGGAGTCGATGGCTAGGTTTTTCGCGAATCCACCTGGGTCACCTCTGTCCACACGCCGACGTTTGTACCACAGCAGACCAATGATGAGAGCGAAAGCTGGAAAGCTCCACTTTACCAGTTGGATGTGCGCGTTTGGCATTTTGCACGTCCACGGTAGCTGTTTTCCTCGGAAGCTTCTTTATTCTGAAATATCAAAACATCTTGACTACTTGTTTCATCATCGGACAGCGCGCACTGACTCTGTAATTGGTTGACGAAATTTGAGGAACGATTTTAGGCTAACAATAAGTGGACACTTGAGACTACCTGTCGAGAGGTACAAAAGTTGGTGGACACGCGTCTGAGAGTACTCTCGGCGGGCTGTTTGAACTCTCGGAGAGCAAGCGACGAGTTTGAAACTCGCAAATCGATACGACCTAGCTTCATTCTTTGATATCAACTCTCAACATATGGGCTGCATTCGAATTGGCTCTCAGATCACTATCCGAGAGTAAAATATTTGCCGACTGCTCTCAGCAGTCCTGGTTTGAGCGAAATCGGCGTCCTACCAACCGTGGTCTCGCCTTGTCAATAACGAAAAATTCGCTATTCTCCCTGACAAAGGTGGGTCATTATTTTTGTGGAAAGGATACGTACAATGTGGCGCCGGAACATGTTACGTAACATCGGATAATGTCGTTAGCATCAAAGCTGGCAATTTATTGACAATAAGTGTTGCCGGCGTTCCTCTCGGCCGAACGGTTGCCCAGTCATCTAATGATTTCGAGAGAAATGAGCGGAAACGGGTTTGAAAATACAGGGACTCTTAATACCAGTTTTGACGAAAGATATCATCAGTCTTAAGCACGGGCACAGAACAAACAAAGCGATTAGAGACGGTTCGAAAAACGAAATAGTATTCCGGTTGTTATTCTTATTATAACTATATTTCCTTAAGGAAACATTTTCCGCGCAGCACAAACCGTCTTGACATGAATTATAGATGAGTTACCGTGGCCAGTAAAACTCGAGTCGCAATATTCCTAATGCTAACGATAATTGGGGCCTTCAGAAAATAAAGGTTGAGGTCGGGTCCTAACGACTAATTTTCGGTCGAGGAATGAATGTTTATCAGAAGAATCGAGCTCTATTCGGATTGTTCCCGATAAAAATTGATCCCTTAGTATCCGTATAACAGTTATTCGTAATGCGCAGGAAATTATTTTATCTGTTAAGGGCTGATTGTTCCACGTCTGGGTAAACTGTCAGGTACCATATCTAATAGATAAAATTGTAACAAGCGTTGCTCTACCTATGCTTAAAATTTATCTCTCCGTTACCGTCATTACAATATGCGGAACAACGCTAGTTACAATTTTATCTGTTAGGTACCCTATCTGACAATTTGCCTAAGAGTGGAAACGTCGGCCTTAAATTATCCGAATAACGATGCAAATAATGGTCAACTTCGATCTTCCTACCAGAAGACAGTTTCCTTGCATTCGCGGCCAGATCCTTGATATCTTTCCTTTCTGATGCTTCGTACACAGCAACACGAACGCACCTCGTCACATGCTACACCAGTACCCGTTTTAATCATACATCGAATGACGAATGAAAGTTTGATTGAAATCAAATTCGACTCGCTTTTTCTACGATTCGTCCGATATCCGAATAAGATTTCGCCCAACACCGCCGCGGACTGCTGGAATTCCGTTCGGAATTTCCTGCTTAAGCGTGCTGAAAATTCTAAATAAGATTAGCGGGCGCACCTTCGTTACACGAAGATTCGCTTATCGGCGAGCAAGAGAATGACCAATGGAAACAGGGGAAGGCCGAGACAGACCCTTCAAGTGCTTCTAAGAAGAATCTAATACCACGTTCCTTTTCGTCTCTCAAACACGGTTTCGCGCGAGAAGTGAGATACGACGATGTGTCTGTGATCCGCAACATACTGTATCGTGTTTAGACTAGACAAACATCTTGACCCATTTATATAGAGACCTAGTCACGCAGACCTACATGTCTGTATACCTGACAATACGATATTCACGTCAAATTGGACGTGCTCCACTGGATTCCCTGTGCAACCGCTTAGCAGGTGAAAATTTTAATTGCACCCTAAACCTGTTTTGGGTCCACTCAACGATTCCGATCCGAGATCTCACCTTGCACCCAGTTTCTTTCACTAATTGCCGCGACTTCCTGTTTCCGATATCGTAGGTCACGGTTGCGGTGTCGTTCCGACTAATCCGCGAATCTCATTCCGATTAGAACAATGCTAGTACCTTGATCGCCGGAACGACAAACATTTTTCTAACGCACGAAATCACCATGCGGACTCCAATTAGGTTTTCGTCGAACGAAAGGAATAATACGTTCCCATGATGTTTTGCGTATTGACTTTGTTCACTATATATATATGTATATACAAACGCCTCGAAGAAGCAATTTTCATTGGATCTGAATGGGAATAAAGGACTTATGTTGTATCAGGCCGTCCTAAGTTATTTGGTAACGTGAGTAGTTCTTAACAGTTTATCGATTGTCAAGCGATCCAAAGACATACATTGACCCCTCGCAAAGTTCCGTCGACCTCCCAGGTCAATATCACTTTGGGACTCTCGAATATAACGCGCCAGCTACAGACGTACCTCAATACATGTACGAGCATACAGATATCCTTCAGTGAAATAGCCGCAAATCGAGGCAAAGTGAAATATTCATTGACTAGCGTTAGGTTACATCGAATCCAACTACTCGCGAGGCACGATTTTAAACCATCGTCGTAATTAAAAATCCATTTTCAGGAGAGAAATGGGGAAAAATTGTTGGATAATATCAACCGTAGCATGAGGTCTTGAAAAGTTTGTGACGAAGTTAGCGAGTACACAGAAGACACCTTCTGACTTGGAATGGTGTAATATAAACAAGCTTTTTGCTCAATAACGACGAGTCATCGTTAACGACATTACTCCTAAGGACACGCCGTTCCAACGTATCCGGAATATTCGAAGATAACGCTCCTTCTAGATTCATCAGAAATACAGTTCTGTTAAACGTTAGAAACAATTCACCACGAGATGCACTAAAGCCGGCCCCATCGTGAATATACAATCTTCCCAATATAATTTCCTCACCGACACATCCATGACCCTAAAAAAACAGACCAATCGAATGATGTAACCAGCGCACAGAAAAATGCTCAAAACCAATTACAAACTAATACAACCTACAGCAGCGCTTGCGCCGTCTAACAAATTGCATCGAGCAAACATAATCCTCATGCATATTCGCGGGCCCGGCGAGTAACAGAATTACGCGTTACGCCGCGAGCACACTCGCAGTCTACACATTCACCTGCGGTCCGCAGCGCGCGCAGAAAAACGCGGATGCGGATAATGAAAAGACGATTTGCGCGTCTCTCGCGCAGCACCAATCGCAGCGCGCGCGCGAAAATATTGGGAAGCGAAGGTCTTACCAATGGCAGTGCCATGCTTGGAACACGAGTGGCTGCCACTTAATCCCGGCCACGGCACGCGTTCGCCGTCCCTCAAAATCGCTGACCGACGACCCGGAAGGAACGGCGCCAGAGCCGCGACGAAGATCGCTCTCGAGAGTCGAGCTGAGTGTGAGAGTGACGAGGAGAAACACGGCGCCTTGCGAAGTGTCCGCCGATTTACGTTCGATTAGCCGGGCCAGAGGGCGAAGTCTGTACGTCGAGCTCTAGGTGTCCTATTGCGAACGCAGCTGGCGCGGTACTGTACGCGGCTTTTCCAGCACGTGGGTCCGTGCCTCCGGGGCAGAATAGTCGGAGCGGAGAAATGTGCAGGCGCTTGCGCACTGTCGGTCCGTAGGCTGGTGCGGCTGGTGTGCCTGGTGGTGCTGAGGAACGGAGGCACGACGGATTAGGCGTATTGCAGGCTGAATGAAAGTGACGAGGCGCTTACGAGAATGGTTGGCGGTGTGGCAGGAATAAACTAGGTGCGCTTTTTTTTTTTGCAAGCTATGGTGTGGGCTGATTTTGGGACCAGGTGCGTGCTTGTTCGTCGACGAGGTTCAATGGGGTCCTGGCAGCGTGATGAGAGAGAGAGGAAATGTTCCTCTTTGGTTTCGTTTTTTAGAGGCGCATTGCGGTCATGAAAATGTGTTCCTATAAAATGTGATTAGAATGACTAGACTGCCAAACCGCAATGTGTTGTCTGTAAAGGGTAGATCTATTGAAGATTGGGCGAAGTATTTGATTAGAGAGGGAAGATATTACAAAATAATAGTGATAAATTGTAAAATTAAATGTTGGAAATTGTCGACTGTAGTGCTGACGTTTTGCGAATGAGAGAATGCAAGGTTCATCGGCGGCAAGATGGTGAGGGAATGAAAAAGTCGCGTGCCACCGCTTGCAAGTTGTCCAAACGAACGGTGTATGTTCTTCATTAAATACGGTTCATCGGCTGCGTCCGATTGAGGAATGGGAAAACAGATGTTTCCAAAGCGGCTTGCAGCACGTGAGCGACGAAAAAACGAAGATCAATTCGCTAGACGAGATTTACTGCCGAGCCTGTCTTACGTAACGATGCGTTAGAAGTCGTTAATCGAACAATTATGCGTCATTATGCGCTATTATGCGACACGTTGCAAATAGTAAACCGGCGCATATACGTCTAACGAATCCTGTACCGAGTACATAATCGTATATTTCTGGCAAGTGATCGTTGCCAAGCCAGCGGGTGCGAAAATCAGACGTAAAATGTCACACAACGGAACTTGTAACATCTCCTAACGCGTACATTAAAACGATAGCACAAGTTCCTTTGCTGAAAACAGCTGTCCCGTTTCTGTGCGAACAAACTTTCCATCGTTGAAAATCTCATTGCCCGGTCAGTGATATCAAACTTCTGAACGGTTAAGACGAATTAAATGGCCGATCGTCGGTGAAACGATTAAAGGGACGACTTCACGAACGCATACGACTGTATATATACACACCCATGCATACTCGACACATTCTCTCGCGAGAACAGCTGTCTCGGCAGTATCGCGTCGGGGACTGACCACGGATTTTCAACACGTGGTTAAAGCACCCCGGGACCAGTTCTCTTCTCCGACCGTAATTGCTCGCGCTTACACACAGTGAAAAAAATCACACTCGCGCACGACGGCGTCCAACGACCGTGATATCGAGGTGTGACGAGTATTTCGGTTTCTCTTTAGTTGGATCGAGTACAATCTTGCAATATACACATACAGTGTCAGATTACAAAGCCAAGCCCGTTTCGATAAATTTATCTTGGAAAAATGACATTTTCTTCCGAACTATACAGGGCGTACGGTAATCGATTTTTGTAGAAACAAATCTTGATATGAAACAAAACTTATTTTACATGTTTGACTTATTGTTTCATTTAGAATTGTCATCTTCCATGTCACTTGTACCGGACACCATACATATACTTCGTTAAGTTTGTAGTTTGAGAATAATGACTTGAAACATAGTCATATATGATAAATGCATATTCGGTGTACGCGTTAAAAGGACGTAAATCGGACGACGAAGTTGAAGTATATGCCGGCAAGATATGCAGAAATAACTGTCTCCACGTGGAGATCGGCCATTGCACATGTGCGTAACCCAGTTCAGTATATATAATGTACCGATCGACCGGTTACCAGTTCGGTTTCAATCTGCTCCTTTTTCTCTATCGAACGCACGGCGACATGGACCAAGCACGAATCCTGCCTCACCTTGGCCGGACCTCCTTTCTTTACTCTTTCTCTCTTTCACCCGCAAGACCAGCCGTGGAGCCGATTAACCGCCTGTTGGATTTCCTTTCGCCCGTCGAGAAAGGGCCCACGAGAAATAATATTTGCGATCCACTATAGGAATTCACCTAACGACTTAACGTGTATTCAAACTATGGTATGTACAGCGAAAATCGTATACGACGAGTTTCAAAGAATATTGACAGATTTATGCACAGTAGCCGATATTCGTCGCAACGCATTGTACAATGAAGATACGATATAATGTATTTTGGGAAACGGTCAAATTTGTTCATAGCAGCAACTGTTTCCCACTAACCGATACCATTACATTTACGTTTCACTGTATATTAAAACGTGGATATAACAAATTCGAAGGTATACACAACTATGATCCTAGTAATAGACAAATCTTGATCGACCTCGCTGTATTCGATTTTCACTGTACAGCAAGTACAAGATTCACATAGCCCATCGTCGCAAATGACACATACGCCGCTCCAAAAAATACAAATAAAAAGTGTACTAATGTTAACGAGCCCAGACCGGTTCTCGATGCGTCAAGTTGCTAGGCACGCTTATTGAATCCGCGAAAACGCAGTGAGCCGAGGGAAACTTATCGCGTCCCGAATTCTGGCAAAGAAAACAAGAAGGGGTCGTGCAGTAGATAGGTGGAACTGTGTCCGGGTAATGGCGCAGTCGATGCACATGCAATCCACCTGATCGGATTCACTTGGACGAACGAAGTCAATGCACCACGGGCTCTCGTCGTAGATGTGCGAGAAACGAGAAGGTTGACCGTGGTTCAACGTGCTCTCGGAATGTCGAACCTGCACGCGGAGGCCGATGAAGTAACCGAGTAACCATGTTTAGGACGTGAATCGAGGAACAAGGTGACTTTCCTTCCAAACGCTCGACAGCCAAAAACTGGATACGCTGTCTTCAGTTAGACAACTTGCGGACTGTTGCGTCTATCTACGAATAAGCCGATAATTATGTTGATGAGCTGACCCTCATATATTTTTGCGCAAAACGAAGAGGCTGGATCAATAGTAAATGGGATCGTGACTTACATTTAGAGCATACAAATATGCAGGACTATGAAATGAGGTATGTGAGTAGAGAAATAAGATAGCTTTCCTTATAAACGTTCGATAGTCAAACATCGGATGTGTTGTCTTCTATTCAACCGAACTTCTTTCTACGAATAACTTATTAATTGTACTGACAAATCAGATGTTTATGATCCAAGTCTAATGCCATTCGATTTTTCCTGTGTCGTCTTAATTTTTCGTGAACTTGTTATGTAGCAGCGATAGCAAGCTTTTTTCGGAGGATAATACAATTCCAAATTGCGGGTAAATTGTTTAATTTGAATAAATTGATGTTCCAAATCACCTTATCTCCTCAAATTTCACCAGACTTCTATTGAAATGTATAAAAATCAGTTAAAATTTCAGAAAATAAATTGACTGAAAAATGCGTCATCGTTATGCAGTGTGAAACAACCCATTTTAATTCCACACCCCTAACACTACATATATTGATGAATTGACCAGTCATATTTTTGTCATAAACGAAAAACCCTGCATAGACAGTGATAGCGCCAAACCCGCAGAATTACGAAGCGAGATAAGCAAAGCCGATGCGTATATGTCGAATGCCGTTATCGCATAATTGATTACGATGTCTTACAACTCAGCTACGTGTATGTTTCCTGTATTCAACATTATCGATAATAAAAGGTGATCGATTATTGCAAGATCATAAATCGTGGTCTCGGAACAGAGAATAAGAATGGTTCCTGGGAACGGATTCATTGCCTTGGGAAGATTATCAACCCGGAAATTCGCGAACTTGGACGAGGTCCAATCGACGTAAGAAAACTGAGCGAGGCAGATGAATCATTCGATCAGCCGCTACGAACTACGTGGGGACTACTATTTTGTGAGCTGTACAGCTAGTAAATACGACGGTGTGCAAATGCGACTCGATTCGGTGTTGCGGTACGATAATGTAGAATTTTTAGGTTAAGCCAATCGTTCGTCGTTCAAATTCCACGGTTACTACGTTAATCAAATTACCATTCCCTGCGACCCACACCGGCATAATTACGCGCCAGATTCGAACGAATCGTATCGCACTCGAATTATGTCGTACGGCAAACCTTCAATCAAGCACGAATTAAACGAACTCCGAACAAATTCCGTGCACAGAGAGGCACGTTAATTCCGACGTGCGCATGTGAAAATTGCACAATATTGTTAAAGCGCGCACGGGTCATCGATTGTCGGACGAACTGACCTAGACGGTTTCACGGAATTTTCCGTGCACCGACAACAAACCGCACTCCCGAATATTCCGATCCGGCCGCACAATCAATTCGCCCACAAAACGCCAGCGTCTGGGCGATCTCTTCGAACATAATCATCGTTCCATGACATACTTCGCGCACGTACTGTACTTCAAATCCTGCGAAATCGGAATCTACGAAAGAAACGAACGCTCAACAAAGTGTACGGACACCGGCAAATTCCACGCTCCTTTGTCGAACAACCCGACCACCGTAATCGTTTAACACAAACAAGCCCGTATGTTTACGTTTCGATAGCTGGCTAAATTAATAGTGAATCTCCTCGTTGACGGTAGTGTGAAAATAATTGGACAGTATGGCGGTGGCGTGCGTTTAACAGAGCGCGTTTAACTCCCTTTATCTACGAACCAGCCGTGCAACGGACCATATCCAGAAGAACCCTAGAGCGCGCTATTCTATTTATGAATGGGCTCTGATAAAACGAAGCGGTGGTCCCCGAAAGAAGCGCACCGCTCAAGTTACCTTGCATCGAAATCCGCGCAACGCACGACATTCGTTTACGCGTTATGTCCGCCAGCACCCAAAGGCTCCAGCGATCACAGAGTACACGTAAAGCAAATTCAGGCTCAACCTCGCCTACGTCCAGAGCACCTCGAATCCTCCGGTCCGTACAACTCCTGCACACGACGTGCGAACGGCTGCGTACAGCACGCTATTTCCAGATGTCCTCGCCTCTCCCATGCTTCCCGGTCGCTCTCAAGCGAATCGATACGTCGTCTTACGAATTAAACTCGCTCACCTTTCGCGGCCGGAGCCGAAAAAAAAGTCTCAAAACGGTCCAGCGGCGATCAGCCGATCGTCCGCGAAATATGACACTCGCCCAGCGATGCTACACCGTGTCCATATTGCGCGTTCAAGCGAAATCTGCGGCAGGCTCGTGTACCGTGCCCTTCGTTCGCGCGAAGAGCCCAAGTTCTGCTAACGTGTCGAACAGTCGGCGTGGAACAAAGAAATCGGACGGAGTGCTCGGAATATCGGGAAGCCACTTCGGCTGGCCGAAGAGGCGTAATTATGGTACTGAGGAAAGTAGGAAAGAAAGCCGCTCGGGACGTGGGTCTCGGGGAAGGAAGACACGCGACGAGGACCGCGTGGCCAGGCTGCTTTTTACGTACCGGTAAATCTCCGCCTCGACGCGTTCTCCCTGAGGAATCTGCTGCTGATCCGTCCTTGGCTGTCCGGGAGTTGACACGGTTCACCTTGCGATGCACTGAACGATAGACTCTCGACGAGTATTTTCCGGCAAACTGCGCCACGTGATCTCAATGTTTTTCTCCTCGCGAGCGAGAGACAATATGGCGCGGTGCTGGATATTCGGGCACGGCAGCGTGTCCGGGTTGAGATGAGCGAGGCGACATCTGCGCGAGTTTTACGCTGGGAGACTGGTGGCGACTGGCGGCGGCGAGGAGCGAAAGCTCGTGGCACTGAGCGGAGAGGATTCTGTGTACTCGGTCTTCCGTGGCCGCTACTTCGAATCGAATAGACCGATTGATTTGCAACATTTCCAGGATTTCCAGGAGCGAATGTCGAAGATTGGAGAGAATTGTTCAGGTATGCGTGGCACAGCATTAATTTCGATGATCGTAGACATTTATTAGTGAATATATCGGTATATTGAGAGATATAGGTAAACTCGGAAATCTGTATTTTGAGTTCCTTGAATGGGTGGGCCTATGTTTATATTGGTAAATGTAAAAAATCGTTGATCTATAAAGTTCATTGTTGAATCATTGAAGCGTCATGTTATGGACATTGTGCTGTAGACTGTCTTGCGAGAGAACACTCGTGTAAAGCTGTACAAAATCGGGCCCGAGAGAGATAGTTCGATTTGGGGTGTAGATTTTGTCAGCCTTCTGCTCATTGTACTACCCGTTTAACAAACATTGATAAGACGAGAGTAGAAACAAAAGAAGTGAAACCGCGTAAAACGAGCAGAATATACCGGAGAGCGGAGAAAGAACTCTTTTAGGACCGACCACGCATAGTAAAACTTCATTTTTGAACGTGTAATCGTGCATGCAACTGCATACCCAGAACGCATGTGTGCAACAGTGAGATCTACGTACGTCCGTATTACAACTTACAACTCTCTCTTTCTAACCGAACGGTCCAGTTTCTGGTACCCACAGTTTTCATTCTAAATAGTCTGTCGTTCAGTGATATTCTTATATCGACGTGGTTGTATTTCTTTCTGGTGTTTCGATTCAATGAAAACGAACCCACAGCATTGAAGTTACTTGAAGGGAGAGAAAAGGAACAGATGGAGCCATCTGTGTGCGAAGTGGTGCGAAGGGAAGGACTGCACTCATGTTCGTGGTAACTATCCTACGTTGTTCTGTGTTGCACCGACCAGATATTATTTTATAATTATTATGCAATTATTATTATATACTATCTCGGTGGTGTATAATAATATCTTGTCGGTGTATTACCTATGGCATTACACGCATTTACCAACGGTCAAACGGATCAATTACAAAGGCGCTGGCAGTATCTGATTGTGAAAGGTGTGTATCACTTCGATGTCGATGGTTATCATAAATATATATTTGAAATAGAGTAGAATATAAGCATAGTCTAGTAAAAAGAGAAAAACATTAATTATTCAGAAAAAAAACACGACACATTCCTTCTTTTCTTCCTTGGCGTGGAACTGCTTGTGGCTGAGTTCATGAGTTTCCCGCAGAGTGGCGCCACTAAGCTGATTCGCACTTGTCGCACGTCTATTGTGTTTTGAATAATGGCAATTAACGCTTGAAATCGAAAACAAATTGTTAAAAGTATCACGTCGTTGTGGGATGTGCTGTAGAGTAACAGTTTCGGCTCGATTAAGGTATTGTGTCTTCATATTAACAGTTCGGCAATATTGCAATATTTAGTAGGCTCAGAGTGCGTCTGTGCATATTCGTAGAAGAAATTTGATGTGAAAAACTTCTTGTCAGGTGCTTTATGGTGTCAGTGTTTTCGCCATGTTCTGATGACGCTAAGTGCAACGTTTGTGGAACGTCGGATTTCAAAAATAAAGGACGCGGTTCGATCCCAGAAACACAGAAAATACCAGGTATTGTGCAATTATCTTTATTCACCGTATACACTTTGTTTAGGTTAAACTTTCATACTACATGACATATGCATGCAAATGATGCCTCTGAAATAGGTTAGACACAATTGTCAAGACTTTATGCATAGCATTGTCGTCAACAAACTAACTAAGCAACATTGTGTAAAATAGCAAAATTTGCAGGTTAGAATGTGGAAAAATATTTGAGCGGCATCAATTATTTTTATCATTAGCCGTCAATACCTATGTTTCCTCATTGCAAACGTATTGTAACTGGTGAGAACGAGTGTCTACCTTCCGTATCGAGGATTTCGCGTTGCGTCGAAATTTTCGTCTGCACTGCAGTTCGTTAACATTGAAATATAGATTTAATAACACGCAGCACCCTTTTGACACATCTGGGGCACGGCAAGGGCTTCACCCCGCAGGCGAATCTCTGGCTCAACGTTTCTCGTTCGGTGGCGCAATTTCGGCAGACGAGGATAGGTGGTGTCGAGTTACAATGAAAATTAGCGATTCTCGGTAAGGGTTCCTTTGTCGGTCGAGACGGCAGGCGTTCTCTTACTGTGTGGTTAATAATGAGCATCTGGCGTTTCTGCGAATCGACGACAGCGTTTCTGCCTCGACGTAGTATAATTGCAAGTCTTCGCTGGAACTCGGATCAATCCTGGCCGTTCGAGTCGTTTCGAATTTTGTAATACAAGTTTTCGTAATAGAAGCACGTTGCGCTTAGCTTAGACTTAGACTAACTTGCTGAAGACTGGAACTTGGTTCCATTTTCCGTTACGTCAAATTTTGTCTTCGACTTCGTCCGCTTTTGTGCTATTCCCGGACTACTTACCCATGTCCGAACTCTAAGAATACCCCGAACAGCCTGTACCCCATTCCAAAAAATAGTCAGGTCGCACTACGGGTAACTTGAACTCATAAATTCTCGTTCATAGTAACGTAAACATCATTAAAGCATATAGGCGTACAAAAAGGAGCCGTCTCCTTTCTCTGTCCTGTCCTCCTCCCTTTCACACGGTCCTTGCCGCACGCGCACTCTGGTTCCTTTCTCACGCTAAACCATCCGGTATTTGCATCGAGCCGGCGCGCGCGAGTTAAACGAGGCCGAAAGAGCGCGCGGGCGTGAGACAGAGAGTGCGAACGAGCGAGCGCGAGGGGTCGAGAGGCGATGTATAGAAATAAATGAACGAACTAACGAAATTAATGGAACGCCGAGCCTCTCATCGTCCGGATCAGCGTGTCCTGCGACGAACACACGCTGTCGTCGTGCAACAGGTCCTCCGCGTATTTTCAGAGGCACGCGCGCGCGCGCGCGCGCTCCCATTCAATGCGATCCCTCAGAGTCATAAGTGCCTCGTAACAGACGTATTCATTTCCGCCCGCGGAAAAAGTGCCGCGCGCGTTGTCTTTTCATCCCGCGCCCGCTTTTCTCTGTCCGCGCGACTCGCGTCCCAGCCAGTCCGCTTCACTCCTTCATTATACTCTCCGTTCTCTTACACTCCCTGTCCCTCTTCAGCAACGAGTACACTCTCTTTCTATCTCTCTCTCTCCCTCCTTTGATCTCCGTAATCTCTTTCCGGTTTCGTCTGTTTATCCCTTCTCTGTACTTTTCCTCTTGTCCAATTCTCTATCCGTCCTCTCGGTCATTTTGTCGGCGTTAATCTTTCACTGTGTCCTCACCGGTTTATCGTTCACCTCCGCACTTGTTTCAGTATTCTTTCCACCCACCACGCTCGACACTACCCACCCGTCTCTCATTCAACTTCAGCCCGCATTTCTATTTTCCTCATTTCTCCGACTTTGTATTAATCCCTTTGCTTTATCTTCGTCCCTTCCGCGCCCCGCCTCCTTTTTGCTCCCGCTCTCAGGTGGCACTTTGTCCTCTTCCGCCTCTCGCGTCGCCCACGCTCTCCCTCGACTCGATTGAACATTGTTCGACGAGACACGCCGGATGATTTATTTCCTCGCGTCGTTATCGCTTTTCTCCCTTTTGCCGCCGCGTTTTTTCTGTCCCAGCCTCTCCTTTTCACGCGCTCGTTTTTCCAGCCGGCACGGTACGGTACGGTAGGTGTCGCTCTCCAGTGGGGCTTTCCTCTTCTTCTTCCTTCTTCCCTCCTCCTTCTTTTTTCGGCGCGATAACAGGCCGATTCGGGTAAATTGATTAATCTTCGAAATTCTGGGGTCTGTCGTGACCGAAGGCATTCCGGTCAGTGCTGGTCCGCGGCGTTCTGGAATCGTACGTGACAAAGTACGTGACGTCTCGTTTTCAAATGATACGCGACGAGGATACTCGCCGTGGTACGGACCATACATCGAAGTCAATTTCATTCGAATAAGCTCATATCATCGCACGTAGATACATGCGACATTATGTATTTTAAATTAAATTAATAGAACACGCAGTATTGCGTAATTTCTACAATGTTTCCTCTGCATCAGTCAGCAGTTTCAAATAATCTCCGAGTAAAACATTGCACACCGACAGATTCCGTCAACCACCACCCTCTCCTCCTCTTTCCACTCACAACACTCATTCTCAGCTCAAACCCTTACATTCCTTACCACCTAAAAACTGTTCGCCGAAGTCGGGTCCGACTAGCCTCGCATCTCATTTACAAAGACATCGCGAAGCCTGCGGTACGCGCAGAGCCTCGTCCTCCCTCTAATTATTCCTGCCGCCCCCGCGCCGCAATAAATATCCTCCCACCCTCCCTTGCCTTGCCTTTTTTCTTTGTCGCCTGCCAGCAAAGAGAGATGCGCCGTATTTGTCCGCCGGATACAAGAGCAGCCTCTCTCGATTTCTCTTTCCGCCCCTCTCCATTCGTGCTCGCCTCTCCCGAATACGTTTCCCGTCGAGAAACGGAGACTGGGACAGTATCTCGTCAGGAGAGATCGTCGGAAAACGCGAGGGTGGATGGCATCCTCCCTGCCCGTCCCGTTTCCTCTTCCTTCCACTTTCTCTGTCGGTCTCGCTCGCTCGCGCGCGCAGAGTTTTACTTCGCTCGCCGTCCCGCTCGCGAAGCGTACACGTATATCCTCACATTAGTCACGCTCGTTGAAGCTTCTTTCTTAGAGAATCTCCGGGAGACGCGCTTCGCATTAAATGGGTCGGTCTCTGAGGTTCCAGGTGAGGTTTAAAGCGAGCTGGTGGGAAATGGGGACGATGGAGGGAGGGATGGATCTGTGCGGATGCACCTGTATGCACGCTGGAAACTTTGCGTTTTCTTGGCGAGCTTTCTTTTTCCGTCGGCTTGCGTTGGTTGATCTGTTTCTGTGTTCATCGTTTATTATTCGCGGTCTTGGTGCTTTGGATAGGTTTGGTAGGTGTGGGATTGTTGGATGCGTATTGATCTGTGGGTGTGAGGATGCACGTGTTCAGGGCTTGGAATGTTTTAAGTATTTCTTTGTTATGTATGTTTTTTTTGCGGGCTCCGTTTGTAGCTGATTATTTAATGTGCAATCGTCTGGATTTGTAAGGACATATATGTACATATATTGGAAACTTTGCGTTTTCTTGGCGAGCTTTCTTTTTCCGTCGGCTTGCGTTGGTTGATCTGTTTCTGTGTTCATCGTTTATTATTCGCGGTCTTGGTGCTTTGGATAGGTTTGGTAGGTGTGGGATTGTTGGATGCGTATTGATCTGTGGGTGTGAGGATGCACGTGTTCAGGGCTTGGAATGTTTTAAGTATTTCTTTGTTATGTATGTTTTTTTTGCGGGCTCCGTTTGTAGCTGATTATTTAATGTGCAATCGTCTGGATTTGTAAGGACATATATGTACATATATTGGAAACTTTGCGTTTTCTTGGCGAGCTTTCTTTTTCCGTCGGCTTGCGTTGGTTGATCTGTTTCTGTGTTCATCGTTTATTATTCGCGGTCTTGGTGCTTTGGATAGGTTTGGTAGGTGTGGGATTGTTGGATGCGTATTGATCTGTGGGTGTGAGGATGCACGTGTTCAGGGGTTGGAATGTTTTAAGTATTTCTTTGTTATGTATGTTTTTTTAGCGGGCTCCGTTTGTAGCTGATTATTTAATGTGCAATCGTCTGGATTTGTAAGGACATATATGCTATGAAAATTATGTATATGAAAATAATTTATCTACTAACGTTTTCTTTATTTTTTGTTCTATACGATTTCTTCTCTCTCTCTCTCTCTCTCTCTTTTAACATCTTCTGCACCCAGCTTCCGTACACTCACAGAACCATACAGAACCGCCGACGCATAAACAGCTGATACCGAACACGATCCCCCGCCTCTGCCGGGTTCCAATTAATTCTGTTGCGAAGATCGAAAATTCCGCCTCCAGCGTCTTGCCCTTTCGCGCCCGTTTTCGCGGTGTCCGCAAAATGAAAGCGGCGAGATTTAACGAGGCGGGCCCACTGCCGGCTCTCCCGGCCGGAAACAAAGCTGCACGGTTATCGACTACGACGTAAATTTCGCCTGCCGTCCCTCGCTAACCTTCTCTCTCTCTCTCTCTCTCTCTCTCTCTTTCTCTCGTTTTCGCTTCCACTTTTCCCATTCCCTCTTTGTCCTTCCTCAGCCCCCGACCACCGGCGAGCTGTCCGGGCTCTCTGTATAACGGGTGTGGATCGTTCGAGCTCTATGCTCGAAAAGGGGTGAACCCACCTTCCGGGCCACCCCTTCTGCGCGCCCGCCAGTCGGTTGCCTCCTTCTGTGGATCGTAACCGCGGCAAAGCGACCCGTTTTTCCTTTTCTCGCGTCCGGACGCCGCCGCCGTTGCGTGGTCACTCGATCGGGAGAGTTAGTTTTCGGGCTGCCTGTTTCGTCGAGCTTCGCGTCCAATGCGCGATATCCTTTTCAGCTCGCCAAGCTTCGACATTTTTCGGTCGGCCACGGCCGGGCGCCCGTTTTTAACACGTTCCGTGCTGCTTGGGCGCATACGCGACATTTTTGTTGAAGTCATTTGGTATTCCCATTGTAAAATGAGGTTTAAGTATTTTTGATAATATTATGATCCTTGTACTGTTTCAATCGTTGCAAGGTGTACGTCAGAAGGAAAACAACGCAATCGTAAGGCGTGGTACGTATACGGCCTGAACGGAAAGTGTCCTAACCAGTGATGCCAGAAAGCGAAATCGTAACAGTAACACGCCGAGTGGTGGGGGCCATGCATGTGATATGTGACAGTGTCACAGTTGAACGTCGCGAAAGATGCTCGCAGACACGGCACGCACACACCGCATGCCCCCACCACTCGGCGTGTTACTGTTACGATTTCGCTTTCTGGCATCACTGGTCCTAACGTGGAACGTGTTAATCGCTCCACCTCGCTTCGACTTCGTTTCGCTAATTTTTCGTCCGTCCGCGATTTTCGGGGGTTTCTTCACGGACGAACGTTTTTCGACACTTTTTCCTTCGTCGAGTTTCAGGCTTGCTCGATCGGGTTGGATGACAGTGTTAGCGTAAACGGTGTCTTACGTCATTATGAAAATGTGACACGCGTATGGCGAGACGTAAAATAAACGCGTGTCGTTTCGATGTAGAACGCATCTGGGGTCTGACACGTCGTACACCTTTTCTACTGCGCGCTTATAATATAACATTAACGCCGCCGGTTCGTCTGTGCGACGAATTTTCTTTGCTACTTTATTAACCCTTAATAACCTAGAGTTTCAATTTTGATACCAATCTTTTAAACCGAATGTTCACATTACTATTAGTTTTTTTTTATAGGTTGGCTGTACGTATTTTACTGTTGTATAATATTCTTTCCAACGAAATTAAAAAAAAAATCAAATGTCATTATTGTTTTATTTTATCTATGACATATTACTTGCGCGGCAAAGTGAACAAGTAAACACATTTTACTAAAAGTTTTGTTGAATACAAATTTGATATATTTTCTTTTTCTGAAGAATATAAATACTTTTGAGGTAAGTGAATATATTATTTTCGCTATGATATAATTATTTTTTGCGAGGTATATCTGATTTCTTTATGGCGTTAATGCCTGAAGTATCAAAATTGATACCTGTTTTTTTTTCTAAATAAATATGTAAAATAAATATTGTGATTTTTTTAGCTATTTTTCCCTTCATCTAGACCCTCAAGCAAACACAGTAATATTAAAAATAAATCACTTTCGTAAATCAGGCTACTAAGGGTTAACCCACATTTAGTCTGACGCGTTATGCACACTTATACCTAAAGTCAGCCTTGGCAAAATGTACACAAAACCGCCGTAACTATTTCGACATCCTTTTCGTATTCAAAAATCGGAATACTACCTCCCTACCAATAAAACACAATCCACGCTAAAATGTACGTTCGAACTGGACCGTGCCGAGGAGGAAAGGAAAAGCTCCCGGACAGTATATTTCGCCGGTCCGACAAACAGAAGTCCTGCACCGCCTCAGAGAGTGGGTGTATCGCGGAGCGTGGGTCTGCGTTGGTCGAAGAAACCGGTAGGCGAGAAGAAACCGGCGGCGGACCGCTTTGGCCGCTTTTAAACTGGCGTCGAAGAATTTACAGTCGTGGAAAAGGGAGGGGCGGTCGAGTCGGCGTGACCTAAAACTCGTTCCTTCGACCAGTTGCGGGAGAAGGGTGGTGTGGGGGATGGGGGAGGGGTTGAGGGGGCAGGTTGGTTCCGGAATGGGGTGAAACTCTCGGTTGGCCCCAGGAGGGAAGAACGTAAATAGGAGGAGATAGGAAATAGCTGAAACACTTTTACCGCGCGCCGCCCGGTCTTGAGAGAATTTAATCTTCTTACGTCGAGCGTGTCCAGGCGCTCGTGCGAAAAAAAAGGGGCGCGCCGGTAAGTGAGACGGACAGATAGAGCGGAGAGTGGAGGCTGAGGGAGCGGAGGACGGGGAGGGTAATGAAAAAATTGGATCGGGAGACGTCTCGCGATCGACGCGAGCGGCTAATGTCATTCTCATTACCAAGCAAACGGAAATGAGTGGCTGGAGTTGTGTCGGTGGTATGATTGTGATCTTTGAATGTAGTGCGGTTTAATAAGAGTTCTGTTATTTTTCAAACTTTCTGTCTGATGGCCTCGGTATTTAGAAAAGAAGGAAAATGATGCATTATTTCCGACTCGGGCTCTTTTCACTCGTGACGTGTCAGTTGAATTCTTCGACGAAGAGAACTAACATCATCGCTTACCTCCACTCGAACCTCGTCTCAGCCGAACATACTTCGATACTTCCCCACTCTCCCAACCCCCGAAACCGTCAGACTCGCCTATCGCCCCGAGAACGCGTACTTCAAACGTTATAAAAGAGACACCGAAATAGGGAAGCAAACAGAAAATTCGGAACACAGCGGGACAGAGAGCTGAACAATGAAAAGAAGAGAGATGAGAGCGACAGATAATTGCTTCGCTTGGAATGAAGAGCGAGCGTGAAGAAGAGACGGAAAGAGAGGCGGAAAAAGAGATAGTTGCCTTGAGGGTGGACGAGGGCGCAGGGGGTAGAAAAGGGCCGTGGCGCGCGCGCGCGCGCGCGCGTTCACTGGGGTGAATGTGTCTGGACGGTTTCGGGGGTTAAGGGGCGAGTGGTGTACGTCGGTGCTCCCGTATCTCCGAGAACTTTGTTCCACTTCCGCTTCGTCCTCGCATCTGTTGGTCGTCGACCATATGGCGGACGTGGACGCGTATAACTGCAACTTTGTAACTCGTGCCCGTAACTTTCCTAGCCGCCCGGGTAACGACGAAAAAACGCCGCCCGAGATAATGGAAATATTGGCTTGACTCGGATAACGGCCACTCCAAGAGAGCGGAGGAAGAGGAAAATGGTGCGAAGGGGCGGGACGGTGTAAAGCGAAAGAATAAAGAGGACGAAATGGGAGAAGAGGGAGAGAGGAACGAAAAAGCGAGAGAAAATGCGGATAGTTGACCGGGTTTCCTCGATGTGATTTTTATAGCTGCCCGACGATCGTTAGTAAGGCATTCGCGCAGCGTGTTACAGTCGTCCCATATTTTTCTATTACACATCGCGAAATTATTGAACCGAATTAGCGGATCGAGAGCAATCGAATCGACTCCTGACACTGTCACTCACTGTCAGCGCGACGCGGCAGCGTGCCGCGAGGGCGACATATTAATCCGCGAAAAACCTGAGCGATCTCAGGCGTCCCGAAAATGGCATTCTCGCCGGTGAGATCTTAAATCCGCGCTTTCCATATTCATGCCGCCCGAGCCAGTCCCTTTTCGGGGAACAATTAAGAAAATAACGGGCTTCCGGCGTTACGTCCGGCGACAAGGTGCATTAGCAGACATTCGCGCGTCGAGGACGGGAAGGAGAATGGGAGAAGTTGAGCAGAGAGAGATAGAGAGAGTGAGAGAGAGAGAGAGAGAGAGAGACTGCGAAAGAGCGAAAGGGGTGGACTCTCTCGTCGCATCGTCTACCCTGTCCGCAACCTAATCGCAGAGGGTGTCGGGGCGGTTTCTGTTTAACGCTGTCCTCTCAACCTCCTTCCAGCCCCACTCGCCTCACGACAATTCTCCCTCAGACCACCCTCCTTTCACTCTCTCACCCACCCCCCACCCCTTCCTCTTCCCTGCGACTGGAATACCCGCTCGTTTCCGGCCGCCATTATTTTCGCAAGAGGGAGGTTGCTCCTGACGTCCGGCCGGTCCAAAGTGTACACAGATACAGCTATAATGTCCGACCTTCCCCTACAAATGCGCGCCGGGAATGTTTTACAGCCGCTGCCGCCGCTCTGCTGCTCTGTGCATGTGCGCGCGGTGTCGCGTATCGCGCGCGCGTTTGCGAATACGTCGGTTGATTTTATGGGATACCTTCTTTTTGCGGACGAATAGATACGGTTCTGAGCGAGTAGGATAGTTGCGGTGGATAGCATTTTGTAGCTTGCGTGCATCGAGACTTTTCAACTCGCTTCTTTGAAAAGGGTCTTTTCGTTTTGTGTGCTATATTAGTAATGTTATTTGTATTCGTGTTAATTCGTATGGCATCATTTATAATTACGATATTTTTATAGTGATAGATCCGATATATTGAGAGGTATAATTGAATATGTGCCATGAAACGTAATATTTTCATGGTGTCGACGTAATGAGATATAGTGGTCTTCATTCCCGTGTGTTTAGAAATATTCCATGCACATAGCCACGTGTAGGAACACACGCGCGCATACATATTACTGACTCGGCATGCGGGTGCAAATACAAGTAAGGTCCCCTGGATCCAGAAGTCTAAGGGCACGTTCTTGCTCTCGCTTGAGTTCCCCAGCATATCCGTGTGTGCGGGGACATGCGCGTACGTGACAGGCTGTGCGAAAATGTGTGCGACCCCGTGTGTGAGTGGGCGGTACATGGCACGTCGATACCAAAGCCGGTGCACCGAGGTATGCATGTACGATGTTCAGTTTGGATGGCGTCTGGCATGTCGTAAAGCCTTTCTCATGTGCGCCAATAAAATATGTTACGCTCAGTCGCTTTAGTGGTTCTTAATCGAAGCTTTACTCAGCTATGCACATGTGCCAGTAATTATGAAAGTGATGCAATTATGAAGGTGGTCTCATCGTGTCTCCTTTTACATATTAAACTAACAACTCGTCCTAAGTCTCCACTTACATTCTCCGACAACTATTCAGGGATAGTTCTTACAATTCCCCTGCCTATCTTCAACCACGTCATACAGATGCGGGATAAAAAAGAAAAATATTGAACTCTCACCTCACCTGACCCATTCCGCTTAAACGACAGCGTTTCGCAGAACTCTGCTCTCATTTCGCAGCGCGCCGAGTCCGGAAAGCAGGAGCGTGCCGACATTACAAGAATCGTCACAAAAACGACGCCATTCAGTTCTGGCGTAGTACGTAAACGGACTCGCGGACCAGGTACGGTAACTACAAGTCTACCGTCCCCGGTTTGACCTGGCTCCTGCCCACTCCTCGACGACCCCCCTTCGCCCTCTGACCTTCCGCCACCCCTTCTTCCGCGCCACCTTCGTCTCAATCCTCTTGCTCCTCCTATTTCTCCGCCGCAAACCACCCCCGCCGCCGTGGACGCTGTTTGCATCTCGTTACCTGGCTATTTGTTTATGATTTGATACCGTCCTCCTACGACGTCGCAAATAGGATAGGTCGTGGCTACGACTACGGACACTGCTGCCGTGCGCGCAGCGAGAGTAAGGGATGTGCTCCGGGGAAGAAGAATACGCGATGGACTGGGGGATGCAGGGATCGAGAGAGAGAGGCGGACGGAAAAGGTTGCGAAATGGAGACGTTCGATTTTTGCGACTCGATTGCGTCACGCATTTATGTCATTCGCTGGTGTGCAGAATTGTTGGGGTTGTTTCGAAGACTGGAGAAGGAATTAGAAGGTTATTGGGGGGTGTACTCATGGTGAGCGAAGCAGTTGTGCGGATTGAGTGAGAAAGAGAGGCTGAAGTTGGCGCGAAACACGAAGGGACAGTATGCGTTCCGAAGAGACGTAAACGAAGATCTGTTCAGCGCGATCGAATCCTTACGTTCGTTGTACCGTGTCACTTGGTTTTCATGGTCGCATAGCGAGCGTTTAGCAGCGGGCAACGCGCTTGCGAAATTGATTTTTCCGCCCGGCTATTTACGGGAATTTCATTTTTGAAATTGCTCGCGACCCTGCGGACAGGTCTGAGGAGAGTCGATTCGGTCGCGGAAATTGTCGTGAATGCTCGCCGTGCTTCTCTCGTGCCGGGGCGTCTCGCGATGCAAGTGATTAAAAATGTTGATCAATGGAGAGGTAACTCGTTTACCGGGCCGGCTCGGACTTCGTTTAAACTTTCCGCGCGTCCCGTCGCTTCGCCTCGCGATAATAAAGGCCCGCAATAAAAGAAAGATAATGAAGAGATGTTCAATAGCACGCTCCGATAAAGGCGAACGATAAAGGCGCCGCGGCCGTACTTTGTTCCGAACGAAAGGGAGAATCCGAGAATGAAGGCCGCGGGCACAAAGCCGTAACTACGCGCGCGTATGTGCGCGGAGTAAGGTAGATGAAAAGAGGGAGACAATGAGACAGAGAGAGAGAGGGAGAGAGTGAGCAGGGGTGGGTGGAGTTAATGGGAGAATTGTTGGATGAAAAATCGGGACTCGCGATGATATGCAAAATATTAGCAACGTGTTCGCGTCTGTTTGTTGCGCCGCTCCTACGACGTATCGAGAGGTATTGAAATATTGCAAGTGTGATTATATGGTACTTTTTCCTTTTTGTCCCCCTCGAAATTGATTATGATTTTTTATTGCGACTCAGAGTGAGTTCGTTGTATGACAGATGTTTCGTGGCTGCTTCCGATCGCGTTTATGCCTGTTTCTTCTGAGCAAGACGTTTCTACGAGTTCTTTCACCCTCTTCGAACAGTCGTCATTCTTCTCTTGATCTTGTAATCCTCAGAAACTTACAATTCGTTCAACCCTCATATTTCTTTCCCCCTTCTCACGTCATTGCCCTCCCTCTTTCCTTCCTTCGGTCATGCAAAGTCAGGCTACAAGTCTCGCATCGAAAGGAGGTCCCACGGATTTCTAATCCAGGAATTTCGGATCAACATTTGTGGCCGCCTCCTTATTCCGCGTTCTATACTCGAGCGACAAAATCTTCTAGCTCTCGCAGCTCGGACCGGAGCCCCCGAACTCTCTAACTTTCGTCGTTCGCGAGAAAATTTGACTGCGGATCAAAGTTGGCACTCTCGTCAACAAAAAGAGATATCGGAGTCATGGAACTTTCGACTTTCACCGCCCACCCCCCTTCACAGGGCGAAGTTCCTTCCCTACGAAAAGAAATCGTAGGAATTCGCCCTCCTAGGGTAGTTCCCGAGACGAAATCGTACAAATTGAACGTCGCCAGTCGAGGGTTGCCCCTAGACCTAGACTTTGGTCAGTCTTTCTCTTCAGGTACTGCTGCACCAGAAACATTTATTGCATTCCTCCCGAATCTACTTAGCACGTAGAATTCTTATAGCAACATAATTCTTATCCACCTTACTTCGACCAAGATCGAGTAAGCTACAATTTCAACAATACGTATCTATTTTAATTACTGTAATTCAATTATATCATTTTCAAATAACATTATAATACAACCCATGATAAAACTTGAGTAATAAATATTTTCGGTACCCCATCTACATTGATACAAAATCAAATCCGTCGGAAGCACGCAGTCCGGCCGTAATTCGCGTGTCCTAACAAATAACCAACAATGAGAATCATCGAACTTGACACGACGCTCCGTCAATTCCACGGCGCCTTTTATCATCCTCCCCCCTTGCTAACTATCCCCGTTCGGCGGAGAATTTGACTGGGCTTCAAAGTTCGAAGTCCAAGACCGCCGCGCCCCGGCCCCGACAAAGGTAGACAAGAAAGCTGGAAACTCTCGACTTTCGCCCCGGCCGGCTCGCCGGGTGGGGAAGTTCGTAAAGAAATCGTACAAATTGAACGTCGGCCGTTCGTTCTGGAACTGGGGGGTGGTTGGCGAGAGTCGATGACGGCGCAAAAGTTTTCGCCGATACGACGAGATAATTTCCGCTGTCCTCGACTTTAGCCCGGGCGAGGCTGAACGGGCTTAAAAATCGATTTCGCCGGAATGCCGGGTGTCGTAGTGCCGTAGTATCGTCATATCGGGATGGGAGCGTTCCGAGGGGTCAGAACTCGAAGGATCTTTTCCCAGGACGACGTGATCCGGACGCCCGTTAAACGGGTGATAAATCGCGTCCTACCCCCCTCCCCCCCCCCGACACCCCACGCGCGATATAAGCTTTCCCGTGTACCTGGCGCGCGATTTTCGGAGTGACTGTATTTTCAATCCCTCCCCTGCTCGGGCCCCGCAACCTACCCCTACCTTTCTCGTGGCGCGTGATGCATCGAAAGCTCGCCGCGTCACGAATGATTGACCGAACTCCGCGCGTCGACGCGGGAACCGAGTTTTCAGCATGGAAATTTTCCGCGCCTCGTTTTGCTCGCCGTATCGCGCGGCGCGGACTTTGGAATCGAGTGGGACGACCGGTTCGATACGCGTGTAGGGGGTCCATTTACGATCATTTCATGATTACGCCGCCGTGTCATATGGTATGAGTGTGTCAAGGTGCGTCAAGAATATCTGTGCGGCTGTGTGGACTGCTTCAATCACGTGTTGCGATACTTGATATGAAGCGCGTGTTTCATTTGTATTTACAGTGAATATGGTTTTTTCATTTTATGTTGTATTAGTAGTTTACTGATTGATTGTAAGGCGTTTTTGGTGTCAAAATTTTGCGTCTGTTTGGACGTCGAAAAAGAAAGACAGCTGTAGAGGGAGGTTGGAGATTTAAGTTTATATTTCAGATTCAAACGTATCGATCAAATCCTGTAACAATTATAATTCCATATTAACACTTAACATAATGAGCAACCCGTTCCAGGAACTATTACACGTATCGTGAGTAATATTTCCCAGCGCGCATCATTAAACCATACTTCAAATTTACCAAGAACGAATCAATTAGTCTACAGGGTCTTCCAAAACTCACCGTGCACCGGAATCATAATGCACCGCACACATATCGCACGGCTCGTACATACATTATATTCTAGCGTGCATCAAATGAATTACGAAGCGTGCCACGATAATGGAACCAGGCACACGCCGCGTTATCGAGTTTTCTTCGCAGTCGATGCGTTAAGGGGTTGTTTCTCGGTGAAAGCATTCGTTGAAACGTAGCAGATATCATTACGTGTTCAAGTAGACGTACGTGCACCTGTACGCGGCTCGTTGCATTCGCGTATCCAGCGCACGCGACCGCCTAATAAGCTTTATTTGCCTCCGTCGGCTTACTACTTTATTTACGGCCAGGCAGCGCCACCGTCGGCGTCGCGACGTCCTGGTGCTCGTTGGAAGCCGGCACCGGCCACGTCGGTGTAAATATCAGCCAGCATTATTAATATCCCGAGGTAATTTCGCGTAATTGAAAATACCTAAGGAGGTTCGCGCCGGCATTCTCCTTCTATTTCATTCCACTCTGTCCTTACGGCCACTTTCCTAGCCTTTCTTTTCTGCCCTCCCGACGCCGTGACTTCGCCTGTCTTCTCTCTTTAAGAGTTCCTCGCCCAGGTCCACTATACTGCACTCTACGTTCCAAATGTCACACGCTCGTCGTAATTCGTGCCGTGCCACTGAAGTGATTCGTACTCGAAAGGATACATTGAACACCGTAGAATAAATTTCCATTACAAGACGCCTTTGCATTCGAACAAAATAACTCAGTACGCTGTACGCAGAGCTGGCCAGTTTACGATGACCCGTTGCTTCCTTTTTCGTCTGAATTCCATAGCTATGCACGCGTCTGAAGGTTTATCGTCTCATTCGATTTACTTGATTTCATGCAGAGTTATTCCGTGCTCCGTCCTCTGACGAAGATCCTACCGTATTCTCCGCAATATAAACCGACTGAGCATAATTGTGCCCTATTTGCTTCTGTGCTGTCCAGGATAAAGAACGCACTACGCAGTGAACCTAAAAACGAGTTAAAAACGTCACAGAGTTCGTTGGGCTCATGTAAATACAAACGGTAAATGAAAAAAATGAGAGGACAGCGGAGTAGGTTTCAGCGGGTTACAAAGGCAAATTATTCAAAGACTGTTGAAGGGGGGGGGGGGGGGGGGGTTTGGTTTCGATAGGATTCCGCCGGGGGTTGGTGGACGTGGGGGGTTGAAACTCGCGAGCACGCGAAGGTTTAATGCTGTCGACTAAGTGAACGCTCGTCCTGGCTTTCGCCCGGCATCTCGCAAAATCCCCCAACGCAAGTCCCTAGGGACTTTGAGAGCACGCCGTAATCGTTGTACGCGCCGTTGAAGTACAAGGCGATTTCAGAAATTAACAAACCTCGAGCCGCGAGAATTAAAGCTGGAGCCGGTCGCAATTAACGCTCGGAGCGAATTATAAATATTACATTTTCTCGTGAGCGTAATTGAATGCCGGGATGAGCGGAAAACCGATTAGATCCGACGGCCTTGAGCACAGCTGACTGATATTTCGCTGATGCGTGATTTGCGGTGTGATATCCGACGAACGCGTATTTCAGGCATTTACGAAATCTCAACGTTGTTTGTCTGACGTTCTCGAAAAATTGAAAGTGATGAAAATTGCCTAATTTTCGGAAATTTTTCCTAATTTCGATCACAATGCACGGATTACCAATATCAAAATCTCAAGCAAAGTTTCAGAAATTTAAATAGTATAAAAAGGAACCATCGTCATAGTGAAATTTGAAGCAAGTAATTCTGCCAAATGTCAATCAATTTCACTGCCATTCTTCGAACGCGGCCTGAAAAGCCAAACTCACCGCATTATTTCTATCCGACAAACGGAAACGTCATACGAGTTGAAGGTATTACGACACCGTCGCTCAGTTGAACCCATAAAAACAACACAGGCACTAAGCTCACCCCAAAAATCGTCCCATTGCCTGCGCAGTTCAAACTTGTTACACCGGCTTAACCGCCCGCTCGGACTGTATTTAATTACACGTGCTTCGGGGCTGATATCCGCGGAACGCGTGACGATACTCCATTTCGACACCGCGTCGGCGGTGAGCGAAATAAAATTTTATTTTTCCGCGCATTGTCCTGACGTCCGAACCGACCGGCTCACGATTTTCGTCGGCTCGGCTCGAGCTGACGCTTCGGGAGCAGGGATGGGACTTCAAATTATCCGGTATCCGAACATTCGATCCGCTTACGTACTCGAATATTGTTCGCACATTTGTACACAAGAAAGCATATATGTCGCAAAATTCGAAGTCTATTGGTACGATTCGAATATCGATGAAATATTCGAATATTAAATTATTCGAAAAATCCCAAGCCTGCTCGGAAGTCACGGGAAGGGCACGGCGGTGGCTAGATTGGATCTACAGGCGTAGGAAAAGAGAGAGAGAGAGAGAGAGAAAACGTCGGGAAAACGATACAGGCTCGTGTCAAATCGAGCAAACAATATCCAGCGTAAGCGAGAGCAAAAATTGTGTTACACAAGAGTAAGAGAAAGAAAAGCAGAAAGAGAGAGAGAGAGGGAGGGTAGAAAGGGAAGCAGCGCGTTGGCCGTTTTATTACGTTTTTCGCCGCTCCTGTATATCAATATCAGTTTAGACTTTGCCGATTAACGGGGTCGGACCTTGCGGAGTTCGTTGCGGCGAGAGCACCGGCCCGCTTGATTGTGTAACTCTAATGCCATCTATCACGGCTTCATTCCCCATCCTTCGGCGGGGGGGTAGGTAGGGGGTGAGGCCGAAGAAACCGCGAAGGCGGGGGTGGTGATGGCGGCGAGTGGAGGTAGCTTCCCGAAGATGAATGGTTCGGGCATCGATGACGTCGAGCGTTCGCGTCGACTACCCCGCCGGAGTATCGAAAACTTTCCTAACCCCCGGGCCGCAAAAACCTCGCGTGAGGCCGGCCGAAAAACCGTTAATGGACCATTCATTTTTATTCCACCGGCCTGCGTGTCGTACGAGATAATAAACAGGCGCCGGCGGGCATTCTGACGTTTCGGATGTCGATCGATTCTCGTGCACCTGCCGAATGGCTGCAGTTCTCTTGAAAGAATCGATGTGTATGATCTATTCAGGATTGGATCACGAGAATCGATCTCGCGACGATCGACTCTTCCGACGTAAAGATTCAAGGTCGAGATTAATAAGTGCTGCAGATTCCGTTAAAAGAATCCAAATGAAAAAGTCGATTTTTGGAGGAAAAGTTTCTATCGTCTCTAGAGGTAGCATAGGACACTTTTGAAGAAAGAGCGAACGTATCGGCAGACAGTGCTTCGAGCCAACAGAACGCAGCTTCTTACCGGCTCCGTCTAAAATCAAATGGTCCTCGACCCCTTTCAAACTCTCAGCATTTTAAGCAACGCCGCCGCAACCTCGAGCCCGAGACGTCTTGCAGCACTCAGAGACACTTGTATCACTGCCTTCGCATTCCATTGAACCACTCTTCGAGACCGAGCCTCCTTTTTCTCCGGCAGAACGAAATTCACGGACGCGAAAGTCTAATCGCTGGCCATATTTACGGAGGCCCGTAGTCGGAGGAGCGAAAGAGCTGGGGGTCGGTACACACGTATCCTGGCATGATGTCCGAGAGAGTTTGGCAGCGGAGCCAGGCCGGCCACGTCCCGCCGATATTTCTGCAACGTAAAACGGAGAATGTGGATTACGCTCCCGGAATGGAATAACGCGGTGGAAAATGCCGCGGGATGATGCATGCGCCAACTGGTGCGCCGGTATACGGATGAGAAACAGTGTCTTACGAGAATGTCGTGGTGCTCCTTTGGTACCGGCACGTCGACGCCGCCGAAAACCATTCGTCTACCGACATTTCCGGTACCCAGTCACTTCCTGCCTCTCTCTCTCTCTCTCTCTATCTTTCATTTTCATTACTTAGGTCTGCGAGCGTCATGAGCCTTAACAATCGTCACTCGTGTTACCTGCTGCAAGTATAAGTTTTATGTGGTATAGATTTATAATATTTTTCGTATAAGTTACTTTTAGTATGAACTTCTTTACGGTACGTCTCATACGATGTTATATGTATTAATCGCCCCGCGAGTAAATGAGTAATAATAATTATAATATCGCATCAACGCCGATTTTTGATAGACACGGTTTATTCGCAGTTTCCGAAGTTTACATACCTGTTGTTCATTGACCATTGTGTTACCTGCTGCAAGTACGCGTTTTATGTGGTGTAGATTTTTCATATTTTTCTTATAAGTTACTTTTAGCATGAACTTCTTTACGGTACGTCTCACACGATGTTATATGTATTAGTCGCCCCGCGAGTAAATGAATAATAATTATTATAATATCGCATCAACGCCGATTTTCGATAGACACGGTTTATTCGTCATTTTCGAATTGTACAATGTACATACCTCTTGTTCTTTGACCATTTTATTGTGTCCATTGTTAACGCGGTGCGTAGTTTTTCAAGGAGGGCGTGCGCTGCAGACGCATTGTGGGCGTCTGGTTATATAAGGTTCTATAACGCCGGAATGCACTGTCATGGAAATTCAGAATGGAAGCTCCCGGTGTATCGGTTTCCATTGCCTCGTGACGGATCCTGCCTCTTCCGAAATATCTTTTTCACTTACCATCGCGTCTCGCCGCCGCCGCCGCCGAGAAATAGAATCGCCACTCACGTAACAGACAGCCATATAACAAAGCTTCCCGACGTCCGCGTGTCTTGCGCGGAAGAATACGGAGATGGGAAATTCAGCATAGACGGGCTCGGATATTATTTCGCGTTCAGCGCGAACTCCGCGAGTAATGGTGCGCGAGTGCTCGATTTATTCGAGTACTCAAGTTTCGGCTTCAGCAATGATCGATCTATCGAGAGGAGTCAAGCGTCCGAATTTTTCGAGCTACTTCAGATCCTCGAACCGTATGATAAAAGTACGAGTGACTCGAAAGATTCGAACGCTCGACTCGGCTCGAGTAATCGACGTAAATTCCGAGTGCTCGTAGTCCACCATCCGTGAGTCTCGAAATTTTCCGTTCTGCTCATAATTACAAGTGATCCTGAACTTTTTCGCGTACGTTACGGACCGGCTTTCATTGCAATACTGAGGACGTTAGAAGCGTCGACGGGGGCGGAATAAGAAGCACTCGAGACGTAGACCCCCGTTGTTATGGGTTCCCATAACGTCGACGAGAGGTGTACGAGTATAAGTAACAGCTGTATGGGCACAAGTAACAGTCCGCCCTTTTCACGCCTCCCGCTTCTTTTCGGCCGCCATCTCGCCTCGTTCACTCCGCGCACCGTATCGCCGACGCCTCGGCAAAAATGAAAGTAATAATTACTGGGCGCCATAAAAGACGCGACGTGACATGCGAACGCGGCCGGCTGCATTAATGATGCCCGCGAGAAAATTGTTTGCAGATTATTAGACTGGCCCGGCGATGTCGTCGTTTCTTTTATTGCGCCCCGTATTTCATCCGTGTAATAATGGAGAGGGCCGCTTTATGGCGTGTTGCGCTATGTTTTTTTCTCTCTCTCCCCTTCATTTTAATTGTTTCCCTCTTTTGATTAACGTTTGTTAGCTCGGCGCGGATAATTAATTCGTTGAGGTTTTTACGGCTCCTTGCGATTTGATTAGTCTGCCGGACGTAAGATATTAATTTTTCCGCTCGCACTCTGTCGAGGCAAATGGGATCCGCCGTGCTTCGTAATGAGACACGCTTGCATACACATCGGCGAACATTTTTTCGCGTCCAGCTCCCGCGGGCTTTAACGACGACATTTCTGCCCGCTTTGCCAGAGAAAATTCTGCCCGCGGCTGTCTTTTTAGCGGCGCGATTTGGAATGCGCGAAAAACAGCGTCTTGGCGGCCAGTCTACGGAGGCGTTCTTGGGCTCGGGTCGACGCACGCATAAATATACACTTCGACGAGTTTTCGGTCGCGCTCTATTTCGAGCTCGCTTATTTGCAAGCCGTAAGACGGCCATTCACGTTACTCTACCGTATAATTAAACGTCGCCAGGGTTTCTTCTATCATTCGACCGCCGGCCATGCATTCTCCGTATTCTCCCCAACTTTCTCTTTCCCGTTCACATCTCTTCCCTCTCCTTCTCCCGTCCTCTCCGCCTCCTCATTCACTCGATACTCAGCCACCACCAAATCGATCGCATTTCGCTGCCGAGCCAAATCAACTTCCACACCATTTTCCTTATTCCACCGAAAGATCATTCCAACAAAAAAAAAAAAAGGTTTCAAAAACAGCCAAACTTCGGAACAAATTCTCCTGCCTTCCGTTCGACAATTTCATAAATCACACGAAGTCCAAGCGAACACCCATCGCCCCCGACGCCGGAAGATCGTCCGACCGGCGCACAGTGTGTTATTTTGGCAATCTAGCGGGACAAAAGTACCGTCTTGGTGCTTGAATATGATTTTTAATTTTTTTCAGCTGTAAGTAGTCAAAATGAAAAGAAAATAACCTGGTAAAAAACAAATTTTGAGCCCAAACAATTTTTTTTTTTGAAAAATAATTATAAATTTAGATATTATGTAATTTGTTTTACATTAACAAATGTAATATGAACAGAACAACAATTATAGTTCAAAAATATATTCTTAACAAATTATGAATGATAACATAGCTGGCAAATATGGCCTTTTTCGCATTTGTGCTCATTCTACACACAGATAAAAAATATTCAGTTTCTACCAAAACCGCAAGAATGCGCAGAATGTTTTTACAGTTTTTGGTACTTGAATGCTCATAGATTAAGTCTATAAAAGAATCTAGTTAGAATTTTGCGGAATAACTAAGAAAAAGTTAACCTCAATGTCATGTAGTAAACGAATATTTCACCTTGTGGAACCCAAACTTTGAAGAACAATAACTGCATAAAAACAATTGATATTTATGTAAGAAAAACTAGCAGAACATACCATATTGAAGGTACAATTCGGTATGAATAAAAAAGAACCAGGAAGATTTGCCACTTTTCCGGAATTTACGGGTAAACAGAACGAACTGAGAATAACGAGCGCAGACCATTAATTTGCAAGATGAATACGGGTGGGTTCAAATATGTTCCAACACCCTGTGTTGAAGGCAAAAGAGTAAACAGTTTCGGTTTCGAGACTACCTAATATCCCTCTGAACACACGCAATAGTGTCCACTTAAAAAAAAGAACTTAATTTTTGGACTTTTGTCCACCTAGATTGCCGAAATAACACACTGTGCGGCGTCGCAGTTCGCAGTGCAGGCAGGTCGGCCAGAATATTAGTCGGTCGCGGAATTCGCCGGCAGACGTCCGACGCGGACGGAGGAGGCGTTGTCCGTGCGACTTCCACATCGACTCGCACGAATTACGGATAACTGTCTCGTGCCGTCACGCGGGGGTGCAAGAAGCGCGCGATATCGAGACAACGAAGAGGGATGGCGGCCCCGAAGTGCAACCCTCCAAGAGGCCACGGGGGTGCCTTCGGAATTCGCTGCGGAATGCACCCCACTCACCCCTCCCAGTATCGACCGGCCTGCAGTCGAAGTCTAATAGCTTTGAAATACGTGTGTGCGCCGGCACGAAGGGTTGGGAGATCGTTCTTCGACCCTTACGGATCCTCGCCGTTAGATACTCTTCCCGATATTCCTGTCGCCACATACCACGGCGTACTTCACGCTGCCCGTATTAACCGCTCTGTATTTTCGGGATGTTCTTCTCGGATGTCGTGGGCGACGTCGGGGTTTTATTTTGGATTTTAGGAAGGTACGGTTGCACGTGGTTGTAGACTTGAGGACGGTTAGGGTGATTTTTAGATGCAACTTGTTTAGTCGAGATGAGAGAGTTGTGTTTTATGTTTGTTGTAGCTGAATCGGTTGATGGTACAGTGTTAGTGATGATTGTATTAGTAGGTGCTCGATTTTAAAGTGAAATTCTATGAGAATTATGGATCGGTGATTGATGTAAAAGCGGGCACCGGCTTATGCAATCATCTAATTTGTAGCGTTATTTGGTTCGTTTATTCTTTTTAACCGAGTTCAAAAAAGGAGGGATTTCTTTGTTCGACATGTATATCTTTGTTTGCTATTTTTATTATCATGAATTATACGAGCAGCGCGCGGTTAAAGTAGGTTCTTCTTCTTTCGCATGTCGTACGACGCGAGATCGCAGATGGAGTCTTACGAATATTTCTTATTAACGCTTCCAGATGATACATACACATCTGTCCGTCTCAAACGGCCTCACTCGTAATCGACATCCGCTCTCATTGCATCTATTACATATTTCATCCGCACCGCGCAGAGTAAAAAAAGAAAAACGACACGACGATGCCAAGCGAAGAGCACTTCTGCAGCGAGTAAAGCATTTCATAAAACATCGACGCCGGAACGAGCGGCGGAAAGCTGATCAATCAAGTTTCCATCTCGCGCCCCGCGAGAATTCAATAGTTTCGAGATACACACAGACACATACACACACACAGTGAGAGCGACGGCGCTCGGTGGGAAAAGAAAGGGCGAGAGACGTCCCGACGACCCTTACGTGCCGTGATACTCTTTCCGATACTCTTGTCTCATATCAGCGGCGCGAAAAGGTGGACGAAGGAGGTGAAAAGGTGCTCGATCGTAAACTCGCGACTGGCAGTCGTTGCCTGTCGACGTTTTCAATTCCATTGGCAGCGCGGATGCATAGGACGAATTCTGTATACGGAGCGAGGTCTTCAACGTAATAACGCGACGATGCCAATGTGCCGCGCGAATGTGCATGCACGTACGTTTATCTGTACGAGGCACCGAGCCATGTGTGTGTGCCATGTACACAGGTGACGTGTGTGTAGACGCGCATGCACACACTCCTACCATGTTCCACGCTCGTCTCGTCAACGTAGCGCGCTAATTCAACTAATTAAATGGACCTCTAATTTGAAATGTAACGCGCGTCCCTTTATACGAACTTCGCCACGTGCGTTCGATATGTGTGCATACGCGGTGTCCGATTCAACGTCCAAATTAATGTTCATGGTCTAAGATGAGTCTCTGTTTGGAGACGCGTCGAATTCTGTTTAAAGATAGTTACGTAAATGTTCGTTATTAGAATTGGTTTATCATCGTTGTTGACTCAAAACATCGTATTCGATTTCTTCGCGAGTGCAGTACAGATATTAAATTCGTTGCATTTTCAAGAAACATAATTGCTGACACACCAGGTTTTGATCAAATAGTGTCGATACTAGTTCTGCTTCTTTTCCGGGTGAATATACAATTTCGAGAGTCTGTCGAAAAGTTTTCGGAGCCACCCCATACAAGTTTCTGTATATTATACACACTCGTCCGATATCATCTGACGGTTACCTGGTCCAGAAACAGGTCGTGTAATATCGATCCCGCGTCGGCCTTTCTCTCTTTCTCGTCCGTCTAAACCGCAGGTCTATGAATTCTCTTTAATTAGCGTATGGATGCTGGCGCGTTCAGCGTTCGTTTTTTACCTTTTAATCCACATCCGCTTTCGTTGGTGCGCGTTACCTCTCTCTCTCTCCCTCTCTTTAACGCGGCGATACTTTCTTTTTTTCTGTTATTAAAATTGCCCCCGCCCGTCGTAACGAGACGAAACTTTATACGCGGACATTGTAAGTTGTTTATGCCGTAGTTTCGCGGTCGAACGGTGCCAGCGGCTTTATTCGATGTTCCTTTCCAACGATCGCGGAGCTCGTTGACACCCCGTTGATTTTTCTTTACGCGCCCGTTTTCGCCGCGGCCGCCGCGTACGAGTACCGGCTTGCTTGTCGATAAAGGAAAAATTCAGGAAATTAATTCGCTCCTGCTTCAACAACGCTCGTTTCATATATAAGTGATTATACTCGTACAGAAGTGGCGGATCTGCAGAACAAGTGCAATGCGGCTCGGAAACAGCGTTATGGGACAATTTTTGTGTAGCAAGAGTGCGATAACATTGACGCGTTCAACGAACACAAAAATGTTAACAGAAGATACGAGTATTTTTGTATTAATTAATATAATAACTCTTTTCGGTCATATATCAAAGAGATGGAAAATAGTTCCCCGATTGGAAACTAAAATTGGTTCGTCAGATTAAAAAAATGGTTAAATAATTTGTCGTCAAGCTCTTCGATAGAAAAGTCCAATGTCACGGCTGCTGAATTTTGATCGGAAAATTGACTTTAGACCTAACGAAGAGCGACAACATTCCGGGTCTCCTTTCTTGCAAGTACTCTTCGCGGTCACTTGATCGGAGCCGTCCGTTCCTCAACTTCCGTCGCCACTTGTCCTCCCTTTTGTCAGTTCGAGGACGATCTCGGTGCCGTAAGGGGACGAGGCTCCGCAGGCCGACCCCTTCTCGCGCCCTATAAAAACATTCCTCGGACGACATAAAACATTCCCGGTGTCAAATAAAAAGCCGCGCTCGATCAATTTCTCGCCCCCTCCCCTCTCCTCCTCCCTCCCCCTTTCTTCTCTTCCGGCTGGAAAAAGTCGACGAGAGAGGTCCCACCCTTCGGACGGACGAGAATTTTGTGTCGGAAGTTTTCCTTCTCGTTTTTGCGATCCCTCCCACCTCTCGCCCCTTCTTTCTTCCGCTCGCTCATTGTCACTCTTAACACACGTAACGCCATTCTTGTACATTAATGCCTGTGACGTATAAAGAAATATGCACGCCTATACTGTTGCCTTTTTCTCTCGATCGCATTTTTTCCGCTCTTTCTTCCGTAATGACTATTTATCGTTTGATAATCCGTCGTATCGGTTATCTGTCGTTTGCAATTAGACACGATGCTTATGACGATAATTAAAATCGCGGCGAACGAACGACGAGGAAGAAAGCACGGACGCGCTCACGGTGAGTTACCTTCCGGCTGAGCACCCTCGACCGCCTCGGAGAGCGTTCTTTTCTTCGACGTTAAACAATAACGTGACCGCAAGGAGACGTATCCATCGATTTAATGCTTCCTTTCCTTCTTCTTCTTCCCGTCGCAGCTTTTCCGTTGCCTTGCTCGCCGACCTCCGTTCCCCTTTAAACATATACCTCGAAGCAGCTTCACCTTGCTACTTCGAGAGGGTGTCGAGTCGCGATTCGAGTACCATAAAGACAAATCCGGCGAACGTTCGACAGCCTCTTTTTCGCGTTCCAATTTTTCGACACTCGTCTACCTCAACCGCGCTCACTTTGACATCAAACAAGTTCGGCGAAGAACACTTGTATCCCACTCGCCCTCAGTATGTACTTCTTCCCATAACGTACCGAAACTCAAAAGCAAACGTCGAAATAGTCTTCGACACTCCTCCGCCTCCGCTGCTTCGCAGCAACAAACAGTTACGTTACGTTCAAGTTTACCATTCCTTTGATTTAACAAAAAACAAAAAAGAACGAGACGGTCCTCTATTCGAAACGTATATACGTGACGTTTTTTCATTGCTTCGACGTGTACATTTACATATAGAATTTATTTACATTTATATACATAAATTTTTATTCTATAGCAACGTTCTATAGCCCGTTCTTGAAGCAGATCCGCTGAAATGTTGGTATCAAATTTTTGCAGTGCGCTTATTGACAGAGATGCAAATTTCTGGAGGCACACGTCTGTTTGCCGGGTCGCGCGACGTCTTCGTCTTGGATGGCCACCCCGCGGGCGGCGTCGCCTAATTATTTATTGCCTCGTAAAGGTAACGCTCTTTCGGCCACGTGAATAAGTAACCGCCATTAAGGCTCGCGCCGGCTACGCTGGCGATATATCCGTCGAGCGTGCCAGAGTGCTTCCGGTGGGAGTAGGAGTTTTACGATGTCGGGGGTAGCGAGGGGGCGGCAAGGGTAGGGAATGTCAGTAACGGGGGATGAAGGGTAGGTACTAAGGGCCGCGCGAGACTGTCGCGTGCCATCCCAACATCCTCGTTTCCTTCGTTCTCAAAGGTTCTCCAAACTTCGTTTTTGCGGCACCACGTTTCTTGAATGTTCTTCATTGCGCTCGTTATCTGACGGTACTCGGCAAATAGATGCAATGTTCAGCGATTTCTATCTGCGTTTTGATCGACGTCGAAAATCGAGGAAGTTCTTTGTTCGATATGTATACTGTGTTTTTTATATATTGTCTTGTCTACGTTCATTACTTGTCAACGAATTGTGTTTGGGTTCGGTGGACGTCGGGTACTTTAAGCTTACTGTGCAGCTTACTTTAATGCTATCTTGTTTACATGCTTTATCATGGAGAGTGCCCGGATTTAAGATTGTGTTATTTTTCTTCACGAACAAATTTGTCTTGCCCGAAGAAAGTGAAGCTGGAGCACGAAGTTTAACCCAATGATGTTTCCTGCCAGAATTAGGATACGTTCGCCGATCGTCCGAGAATCGACTCAGTTTTCCACGTACGCCACTCGCTCTCGCGTTCGCTCGTAAAACAAGCTCCGTTAACGGCCTTGCGATGGGTTAATAGATTTGCTCGCTGGAAGTGTTTCCCCGAGATTATGTGCGGATTCTCTCGAACGGGCGGCGTTCATTAAAATCTTTATCACCGCCGCGCGCTCGACGTTTATTTAAATTTCAAACGCACGCGGAGGCAGTACTTTTTTCAGATAGTACCTAATTAGAATCGCGTTGATGAATATGTTTGCGGAAGCGTTCCGTGGGAGGTGTTGATTCGAAGGGATTAAAGGCCAGTTTCTTTTATTGCTCGGTTCATATCGTTTACAGAATTGAAACCGGCTCGACGATCGTGCGTAAACTTTCTTTCGACAAATTAACGCAAGTCTCGTGAGATAAAAACGGACAGCATTTTAAGGGAGTGTTCTGTTTCGTCGAAGAGTTCCGCGTTGTCAAAGACTCGAAAGCAATGCGTCCGTATCAGAGCGCGCAAAAAGCGTGCCGATCGGTCTGAAACTAAGGACAATACCCAGGGACAATAACCGGAGTTTGAACAATAACGAGCGACGCCGCATTACGGAATTGTGTCAAAGTGGCTGAGTACACTGCGCGGCCGTCTGAAACTCCACCCTTGCCTGCCTTTCCCTCCCTTTATAGGCTCCGACCTTCCCGGGGATAATCTTGGGAGGCCGTCTACTCCAAGAGCACACATTTGCTTAATCCCGAGCGTCTTAGTCGTTCTGGATCACTCCGACCAAGTCGCTTGGTCCCGAAGGAACTCCGCATTCAAGGACTTCGACTCGGAGTCGGCGGAGCAGCTGTTATGGTCGAAATCACTTTCCTACCCCTTAACAACCCCCTCTCCTTGCCCCCGCCACGATTCCGCGCCAGTTCGCCACCCTCTACCCCGAAATCTTCGCAACCTGGATGCCTCGATTACACCGCCGAAACCAAATCAGAGCCCTGGTATTCTCTGTATGTGTGTGTGTGTGTGCAGTGTGTGTATGCATGAGGCGTCTAATCGCGAACGGCCAACTATGCATATTGTTTGCCTTAAGGAGGAATCGGACGCAGACAAGAATTCGTTTGCAGGAGGACAGTGTGTCGGAGTGTTCTGTTTCGCTTTGAAGGGAACTTGACTTACGTGGTGACGTGGGGTGAAGATTAGGGGGGGTGGAAGAAGAATCATTGAGCTGAGCGAAATTGTAGGAATCAAATTTCGAGGACGAAACTACGTTCAACGGGATATGGCTCATGGAACGTAACGCTTTCTGCCTAATGCACGCTGAATTGTAGTCGACGAGAGGTATCGTGTTACTAGACAACGAGGAGGAACATCAGTCAAGTACACTCGCTCTCGTAGGGAGCGCGTTTCGCGTTACGATAGACGGAACAAGATGGAATAACGTAGACAATAACCGTGAGCCGGGGCGCTCGATCAAGAAAACCGCAGGAATTGTCGGCTTCCGTTTGCAGAAGTTGACGCGTGACGATTTCATGTAAGCGCGATGAAATTCGCGTGGCTGGGAGACTGTCCTGTGACAGGTCCGTTCGAAACCTTTCATCTTGGACCATATGCACACTCATAGACACGCCTTCGTATAAGAATCCACGAAACAAAGTGAAGCGAAGACAAAAAATTGAACTGCTCACCATTGAACATGCGTCACAGATCGGTTTTTCAGATACACCTAAATCGATGGAAACGGAATTACAGAAGAAATTATACGGAACTCTGAAAAAGGCAAACACAGACGAAATTGGCGGAGTGGCAGCGTAATTTCGCGGGTATTCGGAAAAAAATTGGAAAAACTTTTAATGAATATCAAACACGCTGGCTGATGAGAGAAAGAGAGAAGGCGAGAGAGAGAGAGACTCGGACTCCATAACTAAGAGTTCGAAGTAAAGGAAAATTTCATCCGCGCCACGGTATCGGGCACGACGCGAAGGAAGATCAATGCTCGCGACTAGAGCGGACAAATTGACTGCAGGCACGAAGAAAAGGGAAATTGCACCGGCGACTCTCGTCGTTCGCCGACCCTCGCGAAGAAACGCTAACGACTGCAATTTCGAATGGCGCAACGGGACGGACAGGCGTTCTTGCGCTTCCTCCAGAGGACAGCCTTTCGCTGAAAATGGAAAACGGTCATAACGAACAAGCAAACAGCCGCGTACTGATGAGTCGAAGGCGGCTCCATAACTGAGCGCCTGTGCTAGTCGGGGTGGGCGGTAAATATTGTTCGACATGTGCGCCGCTCATTTGCCTTCCCAGAAATCATTACGCTCGCATTCCGCGAACGATCGTTATTACTTTACTGCTCCTAATTGAAGTATTCGCCCGCTCCTAATAGCTCGCCCCGCCGGGACCTTCGTCGGCCTCGCCTACGGCCGAGAAAGACACCCGGGAATGTCGTTGGTGCGCCGATGAAAAAGTATCCGGAATACAGTCGGACTCGCCCGCCCACCAATTTTCGCGTCTGCGCCGTTCGCGAGGCGTGCGCCGCGCCAAATAATGCGGCAAGTTTGTGTGTTGTAAGTTCGCTTCTGTAAGGAAGGCCGACGTCGTGGGGGGGTGGGGGGTTGCGCGCGTGCTAATGCCGGAATGTCCATATCGCGTTTCGAATCTTGGCGTTTTTTTTTTTTCGTTACCCTTTTCCTTTTCTTTATGCCGGAATTAGCTTGGTGTAAAGTGTGAGTCGTTCGATGCAGTTAGACGGTCTTCCGGTCTTAACACATTGCGTACCGCACAGAAATCTCTAAAACCTACGCCTGGGACCGCACGTTTTTGGGCAAACTGCACGTTACTTGAATGTTTTATATCATCAGATGGCGGGTGAAAAACAGGGAAAACTCACGAGCGGTTCTTAACACATTAAGGACCGCAAAGAAATCTGTAAGACATACGCGTGGGACCGCACGTTTTTGGGCAAACTGCACGTTACTTAAATCATCAAATGGCTCGCGAAACACGAGAAAACTCGTGAGCGGTCCTTAACGGATGGCGCACGAAACACGAGAAAACTCGTGAACGGTACGCAATGTGTTAATTGAGTGGTTGAGAAATGTCATCGTTACGCGGAAGGAAGGATTAGTTAATTAATGCGGAGAAGCTGTAATAAACAGTCGAATTCTCAGTTGAATCGGATGATTTCTTACGATACACGTTTTCAGCGTCCTTCGCAGAACTAATGAACTGTATTTAGAGACAGTGACCGTTTTTAACTATATAAACATACAACATGTATAACGAAAATTATATTTCGCGCGCTGATTAAATTTTTTGCACGGTCATGTATTTACCTATTTATACAACTGAACCGGAAAAGGAATCTGTCCTCGTCGCTCGGACCCGCGAAGACGGCGAATTTTCTGCGCTTGCCGGGCGATCTGCATGCTAATCGAAGATCGGCCCCGCGCCTACATTAGCCAGTTCCCAGTCCGCGGCTTATACCGGGTGTGCGGCGCGCAGATACGAACGGAGTCTGCCGCTGTTGCTGCTTGCTTTAATCGGGATAAATTACTCCTCCTACGTGAGCGGTGATCGAACGAGCCCAGGGGGCGTCACGGACTCGGCATAACTCTGGGTTAACCCGCGGACTGTCTGTCTAAAGCGTCCCGCTAAAACGCCCTGCGAGACGTCTTTCTCCTCCCCCCTCGTTTTCCACCCCTCCCCCCACCCCCGTTCGTCGCTTCTTTCTCGTCTCTTCCGCCTTTCCTGTCCTCCTCGACCACCGGTCCGCGCTCGTAATTGGTCGTCGACGATCGATCGCGGTTGATCGCGGAATCTATTATCGGCGGGACGTTCCTGCTTCCGGGGATAATTGAGATTTAAGAGCGGTCAGGTACATGGTTTAAGTCCGATTTAATGTTTCGGGATTTAAGACCTCGTCTTCGTCTTTGTAATTCGTTGATAAATAGCGAATTCAGGAGATTCGAGGGTGTGTTTGTTGGTTGATGACAGTGGAAATAGTATGTGAGATAGTAAATGAGTTACTGTAGGTTATAATAGTTATCCTTTATTTGGTTATTACAATGAAATAGCGTACGCTTATCCCGACGGTTCGCGCGAAAGATGAAAAGACTAAATGCAATATCGTTGCCTTCTTCCAACAGTTTTGGTTGGCTGCTTGGGATACTTTAGAATTTTGGGAAATTTTGGTGAGGAATTATATATGCGTATGTGGGTGTGGGATAGGTTATTAGCGTTATAAGTTAGTGTGAATTATGTAAGCAGTTGCGGCGGTAGTATGATAAGTTTTGTTTTGAGCAATTTTTGTGATTGTTTAATTAAATTGTGTCTTTATATCGGTACACTGAATATGAGTTGAAGGCTGGTACCATTTTTTATTCAGTGAAACGGCCAATAAATATCTCCGCTGTCTCGAATGTAACGTTTAGGGATCAGCTCGCTCAAAGGAGCCGGCAGCCATTCACTTAATCGAACAGAATGGACAATGAATTATCGGCTCCTCATGATGGATGATCGAGGAGCATCGAAAGCTCGTCGAATCGCCGACCGACAGGCAGCCAGTAACTTAATCTCGGATCGAAAATGAAGCCTTCCGATGATCTTCGCTCGCTCAATGAACATCCTTCTCGCGGGTGGTTGGCAATGTCAGATAAGACGTAATGTTGAAGATCAGAGAACGGAATAGACAAGAAAAATGAAGAAAAGAGAGAAAAAGGGAGAGAGAGAACGCGAAGGATTACGGAAAGACAAGAAAAAGAAGAATGAATGATTAACGCGTCTGCTTTAAAACACACCATATACCACACCGTCCGTAGCAATCTTAAGACCATACGTACCTTTCGTACACGAATCCACGAAATAAACTGACGAAAAGATAATTGAATATGCCGGATTCTGCATGACACAAGCTCTATACACACCAAATTTCATCATTATACTTTGCCCACATATGACGTCACATACATGACTATATCCTTGCCCCAAAACACTTTTCTGAATCCGCATCTATTAGTATACATGGCCCAAGGTAGCAATGTTCAACTGTAGGGGAGAACGCAGGCTTAGCTTAGGCAGTAGAAAAAGAAACGAAAGGGACCGAGACCAAAAGCGAGAGAGGTCTTATAAATCGATACGCCGCTTAATATCCGGCTCCTTGAGTCGGACTTAATCGTCCGCCGCGGACGGGCTTGGCGATCGATCATTTTTTATGAGAAACCAGAGAGCAACAGGGAGAAAGTGGGAAGCAGTGAAGGGCAGAAAAAGAGACGCGCGCGAGTCTTGCGCCGCGACAAATCCTCGAACTTCTTTCTCGCTCTCCTTTCTTTCCGCTGCGCTCCTCTCCTCGGCCACGGATAAGCTTTGATCCGAAAAGAACCCATAACTCGCGACCGTGCGCCGATATTCCCGGGGACCTGCCTGATATTATGCGTCTTTGCGGCTTTCATTCGCTGCGACACAAAAGCCGACGGACGAACGGACGTTCGCCGAGTTACAGTCGCCACGGCGCTCGGCTTACGTTCGAGGAAAGTGCGCGATTGAAAACTATCGAGTGTCTGCGAAAGCGGACGTTTGGGGCCGAGGAATCGAAGATGAGGCGATATTTCGCAGGAACGTGCAGAATACCGCTCTGTGCTTCGTTGAAATACTTTACGCTCGATGAAATTTGTATTTCTTTTTGTAGCAATCATCATAGTTTTATTTAGACTGTAATAACGTCAAGCCGATTTTTACGCAATTGTAATATATAGTAGTTTATGACAAATAAGGATGAGTTTAAGTCGTTATTTTATTGGATTCAAAGTTATTGACTAGTTACGACGTTGCGACGTGAGTTTGAAGAATCTGAAGATCGCAAAGAGATGGAATTATGATGTCTACTGTCAAATGGGTCGTGGCTCAGCTCGTTAAGCCGTGTACAGACCTGAACCGAACCCCGAACGAACAGCCTATGCATGAGAGGTTTTCGAAATGTGTGAGTGTCGAAGCGAACGTCATAACGCTCGGTGAACCTCTTGACTGCTCGCGAACAGCCCCGAACAGTCTGGCATACTATGCTGGCAACCTGTGGTAGTAATTGTTTGGCCTACACCTACATCTATAGCTGCATCGATGCCGGCCGTATCTCACTTATTTCCATCTATGCCTACGCATACCTGCGACACTCATCCCCGTTTGCTCAGTCACACACATATGCATACACACGCTTACCCCACCCATACACCAATGGATTGGCCTCACAGTTTAGTTAACTGTCTTTTGTTCTTCGCCGAATTTGATCTGGATCCAGTGGTCTCAGACTTGGCACCCGAGCACCATTGGTGCTCGACGGAGTGGGGATACGGAAAAGTATGCGTGCCTTGTCCGTGAGAGTTGCGCGCGCCGTTTCTCGCCGAATCGCGCTCGGCGTGGAGAGAAGGACGGAACTATGCTGCGTCTCTCTTCCACCAACGTCGCGTGACGTCACGTATCGTGACGACACGTAAGAAGGATAGAACTATGCTCCGTCCCCTTTCAACCAACATCGCGCGTCGCGTCTTTGTTGGACATGCAGTCGCGGCGTTGCGTCTTCGTTCCGCACACAGGCCGGTGACAGTGGTGCCAGATTTCGCATAAGGCATCGCACGTACCATTGCGTTCTTTCAGCCGGAAGGCAAATCGGGCACCACCGCCGTGAGCAGAGCGCGATCCAGAGAAAAGTGAATCGAGGAGAGTTTGGGATTGACTCGTCGTCGCTCGTCGACGCGTTCGAGTTCTTTTTATCGTAGGTTCGCGGCCAGCCATGATTCAATTTTTTTTCGCAGAATAATTTTTTTTTAATTATTCATCACACGGCAACAAACGATATTCATATAAAAAAGTTTTAGTACTTACTACAGATAGTTTTTAATATTTTGTCAGCGGATCAATTTTATCACATTGATTTGAAACCTTTTTCTTACTACGCACGTTTAGTTTAACAACGCTATCCTCATTTCGATAAGAAGAAGGTGTTCCTTCTTTGGCAATGCACCATGCATACTGTAATCCATATGTACGTCCATTGTCGCATTCTGCCCACGAAATGTCGCAACGTGCGTATTGTCAAAGAAGGCATGATAAAAGACGACAATAATAGCAAAAACCCTGTTAATGGAAAACCGAAACTCACATTGTGCCGCTCCCGACTAATTGAAATATCTGAAAAGTCAAACCATTCTGAGCGCGGATTTTACGTACCTACTGCAAATTATTTCCCCGGGACTCTAACTGACTTTTCCAATGTCATTTATTCATCATTACTTTGCAACCAATTGTACGATATGTATTACTTTTAAATGCACATGTACAGGATCCACAGGTTGCGCTAGTCAGCTTTTTTCCTGTAAACGGTAAGGATTAGACACAATTACAGTGGAAAGGGTTCAATGGGATCGTAATATCTATCTTCTACGAGACTTCATTCTATTGAAAAGTGCAACGCTGCACCCGACAATTGCAAATGCGTATGTAAGGTTGTAGTTTATATAATTTCAGATACGTGAACTTCCACGCCACCCATGAGGTGCCACGACTAGCGCGTTCGGTTTTTTAACGTGGACCGTCGCCTATAGCCCTATTGTACCACATTTTATGATAATCATACAGCATGCGGCAATACCTCTGTCCACTTTGAACGACGGAGATATTCAAGGTGGACAGAGTTATTGCCCCACGCTGTAGAAGTAAGGGTTAGAAAAGAAATGAGAGCATTTTTGTGTGGGGGCCCCAGCGGGGGGGCCGCCACACAAAAATACAATGTCAACATTAGTATGAAATAAAATGAACAAAAAAAAAAAAATGCTCTCATTTCTTTTCTAACCCTTACTTCTACAGTGTGGCGCAATAACTCCGTCCATCTTGAATATCTCCGTCGTTCAAAGTGGACAGAGGTATTGCCGCACGCTGTATGATTATCATAAAATGTGGTACAATAGGGCTATAGGCGACGGTCCACATTAAAAAACCGAACGCGCTAGTCGTGGCACCTCATGGGTGGCGTGGAAGTTCACGTATCTGAAATTATATAAACTACAACCTTACATACGCATTTGCAATTGTCGGGTGCAGCGTTGCACTTTTCAATAGAATGAAGTCTCGTAGAAGATAGATATTACGATCCCATTGAACCCTTTCCACTGTAATTGTGTCTAATACTTACCGTTTACAGGAAAAAAGCTGACTAGCGCAACCTGTGGATCCTGTACATGTGCATTTAAAAGTAATACATATCGTACAATTGGTTGCAAAGTAATGATGAATAAATGACATTGGAAAAGTCAGTTAGAGTCCCGGGGAAATAATTTGCAGTAGGTACGTAAAATCCGCGCTCAGAATGGTTTGACTTTTCAGATATTTCAATTAGTCGGGAGCGGCACAATGTGAGTTTCGGTTTTCCATTGACAGGGTTTTTGCTATTATTGTCGTCTTTTATCATGCCTTCTTCGACAATACGCACGTTGCGACATTTCGTGGGCAGAATACGACAATGGACGTACATATGGATTACAGTATGCATGGTGCATTGCCAAAGAAGGAACACCCTCTTCTTTCTCGAAATGAGGATAGCGTTGTTAAACTAAACGTACGTAGTAAGAAAAAGGTTTCAAATCAATGTGATGGGACTTGATGAGAACTGTTAGAATATATGCACAATTTGGTCACCTTCTATTTAGAAAACAAATCATAAAGAACAACTCATAGAAACATTCACACCGTCGTCGCGTCGTGTCAAGCAAATTCTTCCTGACGTACGCTGTCGAGTGTTAAAATCGCGTGTTAGTACGATCCCTCGGAACGTTCTAGTGCAAGAAGCTCCTGTTACTTGTTTCACGGTTAATGCATAATACGCAATAATTGACATTTATTATATACTTTCTTATTTATTACTACCACAGAAAGATTAATGTTATTGAAACCAAAATTTATGAAATATATATTTTGCCCATATCTATTATAAACCAATACGACACATCTATTCCGCTGACAAAATATTAAAAACTATCCGTAGTAAGTACTAAAATATTTTTAAATGAATATCGTTTGTTGCAGTGTGATGAACAATTAAAAAAAAATTATTCTGTGAAAAAAAATTGAACCATGGCTTACCGCGAACCTAACAAAAAAAGAACTCGAACGCGTCGACGAGTCAATCTCAAACTCTCCTGGATTCAGTTTTCGCTGGATCGCGCTCTGCTCAACGCGGTGGTGCCCGATTTGCCTTTCGGCTGAAAGAACGCAATGGTACGTGCGATGCCTTATGCGAAATCTGGCACCACTGTCACCGGCCTGTGTGCGGAACGAAAACGCGACGCCGCGACTGCATGTCGAACGAAGACGCAACGCGCGATGTTGGTTGAAAGGGGACGGAGCATAGTTCTGTCCTTCTTATGTGTCGTCACGATACGTGACGTCACGCGACGTTGGTGGAAGAGAGACGCAGCATAGTTCCGTCCTTCTCTCCACGCCGAGCGCGATTCGGCGAGAAACGGCGCGCGCAACTCTCACGGACAAGGCACGCATACTTTTCCGTATCCCCACTCCGTCGAGCACCAATGGTGCTCGGGTGCCAAGTCTGAGACCACTGTCTGGATCGCTACCCGGAGCGATCGCTGACGTTCGTTCGGCAATATGTCACTGTCATTTTTCACACCTCAGCCAACTTCCACACATCCACGCTTATATGTCACCATGCTCTGACCAACGTCACACATGCATACTTTTGTTGCCGCGCGCGGTGCGATTCGGCTCCGAACAAAATTTATACGGGATTTCAGAGGTCCGAACGTTCGGGTTCGCCGTTCGCGTTCGTGTTCAGGTCTGTACACGGCTTTACGCTCGCAGCACGAACACTTAGTCATTCGCCTACATTCTGAAGGCTTATGTGCGGAACGTTAAACGCACCAGTGCTCGGTGGGGTCGCGTTAACGGTCAAAGCAGAGATTACGACTACGTCAATCCATATTCTCAGGCCGCGTTCTGCAGGCAAATGCGCCCGTTTGATTCGCTGCCGTCGTTTATGGCCGACTTGTCGCGAACTATCACTGCGCCGCGGTGTCACCGACTGCTATTTAGACGCACGGATTAGCGACAAACGCAGCCTGATGATACGGATCATCAGCCATTGCGCGTACTAAACTCGCGAGGCGATGTGAAAGGGTGGTTCAGTGGAGTGAAGGGTGCGTTTTGAATACGATTTGCGGTTTGGGCCGAGCGACGACGCGTAAATGCTTGTGCAAGATCGTGTCGCGTCAGACACGAAACTGTCCATTTATATTCTCTTCAGTAATTTTTTCAATTTCTATACTAATGCCACTGAAATGTCGAGTTTTGTACTTACGTCTTTCGCGAAACAACGCATATTTTAGTTTATTCTATACACTTTTATCGTAAATTACGAATTACGTAAGTCTCACGTTCAAATAATTTTCCGTTTCAATCATTCTGAATCGACACAGTCAAAGCTCGGCACATATATACGCGCATACGTCGGTGCTGCAGAAAACGTAGCTCGCGCGCTAAGAGTTCGCAAATTTTCGATCGACCCGCAGCACTTGGCATGTCGTAATCGTCGGATACATGGATCCAGACGGTAGCAGGCCAGAAACGGCAATAAAGGATGGGGCGGTAGTAGAATAGGGCCGTTAGCGTGATTAGGGCACGAACCAGGATGGTTTCAGGTAGTAAAGCGACGACGTAATAGCAATTTCGTCCGCTCACCCGTCTCACTTTCTCACCGCGTCGAAAGAGCAAGACAGAGGGAGAGGGATGGATACAAGCCGAGGGGCAAGCTCGCATAATTTCGGTTCAGCGAATGTTCGTAATATAACGTCAGTGGCGAGTCTGATTCCGCGTGTTGCGAAGCGTGCGAGCGCGCAGGCTTCTGCGTTTTCTTCTCGCATTCCGAAAGACACGCGCCGAACTCTCGTACTCTACGTTCGAAAGTTTGTCCAACGAAAAACCATAAATAGCCAAAAGCAAGTAAATAAAGAGAAGAACACCCATTATATAGACATGAATAAAATATCGATTGCGCGCGTCGCGAGTCTTGTTTCGCGCGGTTCACCTTCTTCCCTCCCGACTAATTGCTATTTGTGCACCCGCGCGACCGCGTTCAATCGAAATTCACGGACAAATTTTAGCGGGCGCATTTTCCGTCAGCACGCGCCCCCGATTGATAATTTCACTTAGCGTCGCGTCGCCGTACGAAAGTAATTAATAAAACAGGACGCCGCATAAATGAACGTTGGCGTAATTACGCTTGTCGGGGGGGTGGAAAAAAAAGAAATCACTACCCGGGCATGTCTGGCCGAAAGTTGACCTCTTCCAAGCTCCCTTCGCGACTGGCGCCTGCAAATTTCGTGGACGGACGCATCGTTCTCGGGGAATCAAATTTTTACGCACACCGCGCGCACGCGTATGTGGTCTGCGGTTTGCGAATTTAAACTAAACGTTTCCCATGACGGCGTTGCGTCATCGTTCGGCGAACGCGTTAATGTCGACGTCGCGCGCGTCGATTGCGAATTCATATTGACGTCGCATTCGACGATAATTATTATTGGAATGCCTAATTATTGTTTGTGCCCGTGTGCTCGCGCGCCGCGCGCGCGCGCGCACTTCGTCGCTTAATGCAATTTCCACTGTCGATTCTCTCCGTGCCGGCGTGCGCCGTGCCACCCCCGCTTAAACTACCCCTTCGACCCCCTTCGACCCTCCTCTGCTCCTCCCGCACCCCCGCGACACGTCCTCACCCCCGCCCCCTCGGCGCACCGAACCAAATGCGCAGTTACGTACTGCGGTGCACTAAGTGAAGCTACTGTCAAGCTGTGCGTGATATATGTACAGTGCGCGGGTTTGATGGCGTAGGCTGGAAATCGTATTTATATGGAACGCATTCGACGCGAGTCGGCCGACTGTTTCGGCGCACGGGATCCGAGTTGGGGATGTTCGATTCTCTTCGAGGGATCGATTCTCTGAGAAAATCGAAACGAAGAATGGAGGTCTAGTTCAGGAATAATAAACGTTGCAGATTCTCTGAAGAAATTCAAATAAACCGATCGATCTTGAAAGAATCCATTTTTTTCGGGGTAAATAATTGTTTCTTCAAAACGTCGGATAGCCAAAGAATGGATCTTTTGACCCAAGAAGTTAATTTTTTTAAGAATCCAACCGGAATCGATTCGAGTGTGCTCGATTAAAGGACTTGTCGACGCGCGTACTCATTTTTTTTTCTCGCGACGCACGGCAGGAGCATAGCGAAAATTATTTTGCGTTTTTAATGTCCCTCGTTCAAATTCCGTCTCTTTCTCTCTCTCTCTCTCTCTCTCTCTCTTTCTCTCGTTCACAATGTTTATCTGGTTATTCGCGAGTTTTCCGATACGGATTGTATGGTATATTTTTGCGTATTTTCTTTCATCCTTATTTTTTTTGTTTTTTTCATGCCGTTTCGTGTTTCAAAGTGAAATATCATAGGTAGGCAGTTCGTATTACCCATTAAATTCATGCCTTTAAAAAGTCACGAGCATTTCAGTGGCGCTTTTCGCCACACCTCGCGCACACCGGCGCGCGCGCCCGGTAATAATTGAAGCAATTGCCATTTTTCGCGGGAACAATACGTGATTTCACTCCGAATATATCACGCAACAATGGCATTATAAGGAAAATGAAGTTTCGTAATTAATGGCCCGTACTACATTGTTATTGCTGCGTAATAATACGTTGGTATTGCGTTATTATCAATTCATACGGCGGGCTGAATGCTCAGAACAATGTAATCAAGGGTGGTGGTCGTTCATAGAAAGACAGAGAGAGGAAGGGGTGAGCGAGAGGGGTGGCAAAAGGGGGTAGAGCGTAATGTGCCTAGAGGGTGGAATGTTGAGAATCGTAAGTATCTCGCCCGATTGTAAAATATTTTTCCCATCGGTTCGGTGATCCGCTCATTTTATCCCCTTTTCACGAACTAAACGACACTTTCTTCAGTCCCTGAAGTCGTCACCCCGCGACTCAGCGACCGGGAAAGGTAAGAAAATTCTCGGAAAGACGGACGTGGATTCGGTCTATCGACACTTCTTTTCCTCAAAATGTCAAAGACAGAGCAGGAGAAGCTTCGGTAAGAAAACTTGCGGCAAAATGGGCCGCATAAATAGGGGTGCCGGGTTGCCCGACAGAAGCCACTTTTTTTTTTCCCCCTCTCTTCCCTTAAAGCAGTTTTCCGCTACTCAGCCTACTCGTCACCGGCGAGGATTTCGTCCTAATTGTTTAAGATTTTTTCCATTCTCCCCTTTTTACGGTCGATCGCGGAGCGACGTTCATTTCCTTAAGCAGGCCGATTAGTCACTTTCCTTCTCTCTTTTTCCTTCTTTTGCTATTTCTCTCTCGGAGTTCTCGAAGCCCCGAGGAGACGACGATAATTGGCCGTTCACGACCGTTCTCCACCTTTTCCTGCCTTCCAACCCTCCCGGCCTCTTTTCTGTGCCACCCCTCCACCCCAACGCGCCTCTTCTTATCAATCGGTCTTCTCTTTCATACGAAATGCTCGATAATTCGCCCTAACGGCCGATCAAATATGATTTCTTACCATAAAAGTGGTACCGTATTCAAGATATTGCGGCGCGAGACTTACTACTCGCAAAACTACATCGAAGTATAGGGTATATTTAATTACTTCGAACAAAATTGTACAAAATTAAATTTGTCCTTGCACGATGAAGATATGTGTTATTGTGAGAATAATTGGCTCTGTTTGCAGATTCTGCCGTCGATGCAGCTGGAAGCTCGGGATTGTGACGTGACGGATCGGGGGCAGGATTAACAGCTTATATAGAAAATCGGCCAAAGGTATGATTATTAGATATTGAACGAGAATTCACTCAGCGCGCGCGACGTCGTCCGTAATTCAGGCGTCGGTTAATATTTCGTGCTCGTCACGAGGCGCCATCGTTCACCGACATCGGAGGACGATCATTTCTCTTCCAGCTCCTTACTATTCGCCGTACGATCGTTCGTTTGATAGGCGCTTGGCACACGCCGAAAATATCGGATCGCCACTGGTGGAGAGCGGTAGGGCAGAATAATAAAGAATGGAAGGGTGCAAAAGGTACAAGTAGAATACGGAAAAAAATTACTTACTAGGAAAAGTGTCTAACGGGAAGATAGTAGCGGAATAAGTGCTGTTCGAAGAACGGTCGTGCATGCGAATTATAAATAATCTGTAACAAGACAAGGCCTGTGGCGTAGTAAACCAGTGAACCCCATAGATTATAAGTTACAAAAGTTGTCCAATTATGTCTTTGACACCTGCCTGACACTTTACCTTCAATCTCATCGACCCGTACACTCCTCTACAAATCTCATTTCTCAGCCCTCCACATTTTCACACTCTCCGCAGAATAATAATGCCAAAACAGACGGCTAAAGAACGCAAAAAAAAACCTGATCAAAAGACTCTAGATATTAAGCGGAAACTACCAAACAGTAGAAAGAGTCACAGACGAAGAAAGTGACACGCGGGGACAGGGGTTGGGGTGCAGGGGGTTGAGGGAGGCGTTGTGGAACGAAGAAAGTACCGGAGCGTACGGAACCCGAGGCGCGGAACGAAAAACGAGAAAGGGACGGAGAAAAAAGGAAATGCGCGCGCGCGGCTCGCGGACAAAGAGAGAAGGAAGGCGCGGGGGCCTGGGAGGGGGCGTCTCGTGCACTCAAACGAATTAAATTCCGCTCGCTCGATTATCCGCGGGGGCGTAATAACGACAGCGACGCGCCCCTGAATTTCCGCGTGCATAACGACGAGACGAAACGACGACGCCACTTCCGGCGCCTCCGTCCTCACCCCCCCTTCTCCCGCCTCCCTCACTCCGGGACTCAGACACGCCACGCCGCGCCATTTTCAACCCTCCTCTTTTCGACCCTCCCCTCGCAAACTGGTCCCGCGCCGAGCCGCGAAAAAGCTCGCGCCGGAGGACGTATCAGCCGGCGAAGTGATTTGACCGATCGTTAAGCAAGTTATAATGAGTTTCGGGCGCCCCGACGCACCCGGACGATGATAATACCGGGTTACTATTGCAGGAACGAGAGCGGGATCGATATTCTTGAACGGTGTCTCGCGGGAGCGCGGCGAGGTGTTGTTGGTGCAGTGGTTGCTGCACTGTGCACGGAAAAGGGGAGGGGGCGTGTATTCTGCTCCGTGTATTTTCTTTTTTTCCAGACGTGCTTCTCTATTCTTTGCTATCGGCATTTTCTTCCGCTATCACTTCGGCGTGCCTGGATCATAGAGCATATATACTCACAGACACGGCTTTCGTATAGGAATACATGAAACAGAGTGAGGCAAAGATAAAATCATGTATGTGACGTCAGATGTCGGCAAAAGATAACTCCAAATGGCGGATACTGCATGAGATGCGCTCTAAATGCATGCAAGCATTACTTTATATATATCTTTGTCTCAATGCAGTTGTTTGAAGCCGTGTCTATTACTATATATGGTGTAAGGCCTGGATACTTATGTTCGTTCGGTTTGTTGCAGTGCTTTATCTTGTGCTTTCATTTTTTTATGTCGAATGTATTTTTAGAGGTTTGTCTCTTTCGGCTGCTCTCGTCGTTTACGGCTCTCGGTTAATTTCGTTCATTGGCAATTCGACTGAGAGTCACTCCCTAGTCAGTACGAAGCTTAACCTTTATCGCGGGCTATATCTGGGTGCACCCTCACTGCTTCCCGGAATACGTGCAGTACTTGTGTGAACAGTGTGCGTAAATCGTCAGACGACAATTCTACTAATTATTGATACGATACGACAAAATGTTACTGGGACAACTAATGGAGCCAATGAATTGGCAGGTACGCAATCAGCAGAATGGGAAACTCTGAACATTTAATTCGTCCGGACACAATAATCTCTGTTTTCATAACTCTCAATATGTGACAAAGTGACTTTATCCTCACCATACGCACGCACCGACACGCAACAAAGGAAGAGTGACGACAATCTCAACCAAATCCCGGGAACACAAAGCTGCGACATGAGTTGAACGATCCGAGAGGAACGTAGAACTCACAATCAGCGGATGAATCCTGCGGAACGGAAGCAAAAGTGTTATTCTCACGCTTAACACAATAACGGTTCAGCACGTGCACACTTGTGTCCCAATAAAGAGTTAACGAGCAGACATCAGACGTTCTATCTTTCGAGTATTCTTGCGCACGAGGAAGGCAGGGAAAGGGAGAACGGAAGGAAAGAATGCGGCAGCGAGCGACGTGGAGTCTGGAAGGGAGCTGGAAGTCGTCGGAAGGGGTTGGGAAGGGTAGGAAGGGTTTGGAGGGGGGTGGGGTAACGGCAGTGGCGATGGTGGTGGGTCGTTAGCGTTAATGAATAAGTAAGGTTAATTTGCGAATGGGTTTCACACTACGTGTTACCCTGCCGCCTCGTTCAGCTCGCACCCGAGGGCATCCATTTCATTATCGAGACTCAAACCACCCCTCCATCCAATCCCTTTCCCTCTTTCTCCGCCTCTCTTTGTTGCAGTCTTCCATCTTCAGGCTTTGTTGCATTTCTCTTTCTGCGTCTTTGTCTCTCGCGTTGTATCTTGAACTATCACACTTTCTTCCTGTAACTATCTTATTATACTCGTACGCTGTACACTATATAATAGGGGTGGCGAAAGTTCACGCTGGTGGAAGCCGCATGTTACAGTTTAGGAACTGTTAGAGTTGCGGGTTCATCTGTTGGGGTACTAATTGTATCTAAGAATTTTAAAACAATTTTTGAATTAATTTAGAAGCATATAAAAGAAGTTCAATTGTTGTCTCTCTTTCTCTCTCTCATATATGTACGACCTCATGACGTACAAATCCGCGCTGTTTACTCAATGGATCATGCATACATTCCCATACGCTTGCATTGAACCAACAATTACACGGCAAATTCTACAAGATTGTTACAGAACGCGAGCCGCGCTTTGACCCTGTGTACAATACACGGTATCATACACAAAGTAATACAGACCCGACGATTCGGAAGCAACGTTTCATCATAATAAAATTTTAATTAATACGATAATAAAAAAAACAGCCGTATAATTGCCTCAGCGTTCCCGTCAATGTTCATTAATTAGCAAAAAATATTTCCCCCACATACGCGGCGCGCGGTGCGTTTCGCGCGAATTGAACCGAATCAGAATACGACTATCGAACGCACATCCTCACGATGAACCCTCGCAGTTCGCGATCATTATTGTCGTAGTCAGTTCTACGATACAGCGAACTTCGCCGGACACTTCTATCAAATAACGCCGCGCATAACTTCCCTCCTCATAATTCATGCCGCTGTTCCGTAACGGGACTCTTCGTCCAATTGATAATGGAACGGTTGAAACTACAGTTGCCAAGGGGCTTCCAGTCCGAAGAACTCCGGCGATCCGCCCGCTGAACTCTGTTCTCCGGTGACCTTGTCTGCCGGCACTTGAGTGACCTTGTCAGGTGGGGCCGGGCAAGGAATAGACGTGAATGGGAGACGGCGCGATGTACCCGGGGGAATATTGGCATAACCGCTGGTATCAGTGGCCACTTTGCTTGTGACGCTGTTTCAGGACCTCTCAAATCTTCCGCGCACAACGACGGGGCACGCGACATACACGGTGCTCCATTCACAATCGATTCGTTCTCGCACGTAGCACGATAAAATATCAAAGAAACGAAACGTGTGCTTTCGAAGAAGCGAACGTGACGAGGACAATTTCTCTCTGACATTCTTACTTGTTAGTCACTACGATAGTAAATGAAAGTGTATGACTTTTTTTTAAAAATAGTAGTCGAGGTTCTTTTCCTCGCCGGAAGGACTTTGTTTCTTTCGAATTATTTTCGTATCGTCGAGAAACAATGATATTTCATAGGCCGACGTCAGACGACCCACCCTGTATACGTACGTCCATACACGTATGTAGTCTGTATATGCGCATGGGTGACTGGCTGAGGGCGTCTTCACCACAGAGAAGCGTGTACGTCGGCACACCTTCGATCACATTCGCATTACATGTGTTGGTCTCTCTTACCGCAATATGCGGTCTCGCGCCTCTCGCATAAATCACTTCTCGCAATATCCATCCACCTCGTCTCTCTGGCCTTCGTATTCCTCGGGGCGAATGACTTTCGCACCCCATGCCAGAGAGATACCCTCCACATTGGCCCGTATCGAGGATTTTTCCCCCGCATTTCTTTTTTTCGGGAACCCTTGCCTTTGGACTCGCGTCTACATACTCTCCCGAGTCTACGCTCGTCGAGAGTCAGGATATTTGATTTAATTCATCGACTCTCGCAACTCGAATTCCCACACCGTCCTTCTTCGCTTTATTCGCTTTAAGGAGGAATCGAACGGACGATCAAATCAAAATTGAAAATACGTACATAATTTACAAATCTAGATAATTTTGGTGTCTCACCGATTCTTCCTCAGGTTCGACGCGGCACTCGTTCGATCTCGTCGTATTCTTCCGCGCCCCGTCCTCTTGCAATCAGCCGACACCCCGCCGCGTCAATTTTTCATTCCATTTACCATATCGGTCATACACAATGGAACGAGGACTCCGTCTGGCGCTGAGTGCTTTCCGACATTCCGTCTAGCTAAACAAGGAAATTATGATGACCCGCATTTGCTGGCTGGCGCTTGAGTCGGACTTACTCGACTCTCTGTCTCGTAGCATAATAATCCGTCCATCTTCTTCCGCGGCTCCTCGTACCTCGTACTCGTACTCTTCCGCGAGTGCATCTCGACTTTCATCATACTCCCATACTTCACCATCTTCCATCACACTCCTTCAGCGCCTTTTATAATTTCCCTTCCCTCCTACACTCAGTCCCTTGCTTCCTTACGTTTCTCAGACATCAGGATTCCATCTTCAATTCGCAACACTCATCTCGTCTTTAGTCTCCGATTTCCGGAATACATCAACCTGTCAATCGGACCGGAAACGTGTAATGGCGGGAGGCAGGTTGAGAAAGAGTGCGTGCAAAGAGAAAGTCGAAATCGGACGAGTGAAAGGGAACGGGGGTTGGTGAGAGGGTGAGAATGAAGGCAGAGACGGAGGGTGGGAGAGGGGAAGAGAGTGAAGAGAAGCGGAGAGTGGGGAAACCTTTCTCCGAGTTTACCAGCCGTACGTAATGCCTACGTACACTCGTTAGGGGTAGCCTCCCCTTGTGCACCCTTTTGTGCGGAGGGTGCGCGGGGTGAAATGTCGCGCACCAGCCCCCAGCCAGCTCCAACCAGCCGGACCTGCGGATCCCGTTGGAAAACGGAGCTTATTAGGGCAGGTACTGAACAGGGGTGTTCTGCGAGCAAGGGAGGAAGTAGGAGAGCGATAGGTAGCAGGAGAGAATGGGAAGAGGAAGAATCTTGAATGCGTACATCGGTGCATGTTTAAAGCGAGTCTCTCGGGATGTCTGCAAGTACTGCGAACTTTCCTTTTTCCCCTTTTTTCCTTGTTGTCCCTTTGTTTCACTCTCTCTTTCTCTTTTTCTCTTTTAGATTTTGCTGCTTTAATAACGTTGCCCGTGCTTAAACTCTTCGGGTCACGTGATTCGCGATATTGAATTAGGAGTTGATACAGTGCGCCCTGCCTCGATGTCTGCCATTTTGAGGCGCCTAGAAAGGTTTCTGATGGCCGAAAATTTTGCTTTATAGAGGTCTTAGTGCATTTTCGATAAGCAAGGCATGCTTTGAAATTTTTCCAAATATGAATAATTAAAGGATTTATTTGTATCCGAAGTGACCTCAATTTTGCGAATACAAATATGTCTCTCGCGCCAAAGTGCTCCTGGAAATCGCACGAACCCATTATGATAAAAAAAGGAAACAAAAATTAATTTTCTGGAAATTCCGAACCTTTCCACTCCTCGATACAGAGTTCAGTCACCCTCTGCCCCCCGCCAGTCGCAATGACGGAATGCCGCATATCGGACGAGTCATCCGGCATCATCAATTTCGCCATTCAGCTGTTGAACCGAACGAAGGCGTCGCCGCGTTTCTTGATCTCCGCTGACAAACGATCGCGGCGCGGAATGTAGCGTCGCTGTTTCATTATTAACGCGGCCGCGATTCGATGCAGGTGATAATGCCCCCTGCGAGACTCCGGCGAATTAATTATTTACCGCTAATGGCCGTAACGACGACGCCCGCGCAGCGGGCTAAGCTATTACTCTGGTAGCTTGCCAAAAAACGGCAGGATTGCCGTGTGTGTCCCGGCCCCTGGAGTGCGGATTTCTCGACGGCTCTCTCTCTCTCTCTCTTACTCTATTTCTCTCTTTCTTTGTCTGTCAGGGCGTGAGGCGACCCACGAATTTTCGTCGTCTTCCAGCCGCAGCTCCCGGCCGCGGCGGTAAGCCAATTTTCTCAGAGCCACGCTGAACGGCTGAACTCCGTCTTTGACGGGCTAGGTTTTTAGTGTGCGCGGGGCAAATAGCGAAAGGAACGACGGGTCGGAGTGTGGAAGATCTGATTGTTTTTTTTTTTTTGCCGGTTTAACGTTTGACGCTTTTAGTGCCAACGACGACATATCGTTGTTAGCAACCAAATTCATTCGCATCGCGAGAGAATTGTGTCTCAAGATAGATTTATAAGACTGCTTCTTTCTAACTTCTTTAGGTTTAAATTCTTGTTATATTGTATTTTGCTGCCTTACCAAATTACATCAAATTCGTTCGGTATTCCTCGCTTACCTACAATTCTTTCGGTCGGCACTAAAAGGGTTAAGGTAGCTTCATAACGTCACGTTAATTTCTACTTCTTAGATCGCTCTCGCATTCTCGGTTCCGCATTCTAGATTTCACCGGACCCCTTCATTCCGCATTCCAGATTCTGCGAGAATTTCAGTCTGCATCCGCACTCGTAGAATCAACAGTTCGATTTTGGCAATCAATCACGTGGTAACAGGGGGCGGGGACGGAGATGATAGAATGTAAATTCGAACTTGATTTGTCGCTATTTTCTTCGCTCTCCCATCCTCGGGCTCGTTCATGCCCCGGCAGCTCCTCGAATTTCGTGGTTACCGCAGAATACGTGTAATCTCGCGAATCGAAGGCGAGAGAATGGCGAACGAGGGAAACAGACGAAATTCGTGGTTTGGGACGAAGCGAGGGAAACTCGGCAGTGGGAGCAGGAGAAAGGGGAGAAAATGAGGAGTTGGCGATGGAGATGGAGTAACTGCTACGCCACTGATGAGACCGAAGGTAGAACAGACCAGTGCGGGAACGAGGTACTTCAAAGCGTCATTTACGGGGGGAGATTGATTTAATTGAAAGGATAGCTTGAAACGAGAATCGGATACGAACGGCTCTTGCCATCCACCGCACCTTCTACAGTCTACACGGACTACTAATCGCCATTTCTATGTATCGCGTCGTACGAGTTCGTCCGATTTTCATGCACAGCCGGTATTGATGATGTATCGCGAAATGGGACATGCGTTTGTGCGAACTCGTTTTGTTTCGCTTAAATATTGAAACTGTGAAGCAGGTCCTGCGTATGATGATGCATGTATGTATGTGCATATATATATGTATTGTGCATAGTGCATGGCATGGTGAATGTGAAATGTTCGGAGATTTTTCACGCTTTGGATTGGTTAGGTGCGAGTGCGTAACATTGTTAAGTTCGTGCTTCTGTTATGATATATACATATGGATAGTATTTTGTAAAAATGGACGTATGCGTGTGACTAATATGATCTCTTTCATTTTTCTCAATGAAGAAATCATTCTTGAAGTAGGGTCCATATATTGCGGTACGGCTTACGTACGTAAATACGTTACATGGATACACGTGTAGAGACGCTTGGTGCAATCTACTCAATTCCATTACAGAAATAATTGGAACGCCCAACATTTACGGTCAAATCGACCGCCTTGATTTGTGCGATCCGCTCGGCTAGCGGGCGATTTGTTTAAGCGCCTTTAATCGACGCCCGAATGCCTCGAATGAGCCCTGCGGAAGGAACGTGGGACGAAGTTTGGTTATTGAGATAAAGTGGGCAGGACGCCGGCGATCCGTTTCGAACGAATTTCCAAATTAATTTGTTCGGTATGTTAATGGCCCCACTTCCATCGCCGACCCTCGTCGCTAAGATATCTCAACGCAAATTGACTTCGTGTACCCATCGAACGTGTTTCTAATTAACACTAAAATTATCGACCGTGCCGATTCCAAGGGCCGCATTCGTTAAAATTCATTTAATCCGTCGAAATAAACCCGTAGAAAACTCAAGCAAGATCCCGGAAAACACGATCATTACAACAAACCATGAAAGATGTCGTTTCCTCGAGCGAGTGACATTCTTCTTAAACCATCCAATAGAAGTATCGTCGAAAAAGCTTGCGACTTTCGACGGCGCACGTCGCCGCGTCGAATTTCTAAGCCGAATGTACTCGCCTCGATTTTTCACCGTACCTTATGACAGCCGTTTTCACGGCAGATCGCGTCGCGCCCCTTTTACTCGCGCTCCGATCTTTTTAGGGCCGTCCCGATTTGCGTCCCGAGACGTCGTCTCGGTCACGGGCGAAGGTAAAACATGTCGGAAGAGCCGGCGTAACGTTGTGTACCCCGACGTTCGGAGGGAGAATGCTAATGGTATCGCTCGTAAATACCTCGTTCGGGCCGGCCCTGCGCTGCCTTTTTCTCCGCCCCCCCTCCACCCTCCTACCACCCTTCTCACACCGACCGAACACATACGTACGTCGTCCCGCAGCCGAGTCCTACCTCGTACCTCGAGGGATGTTTACGACGAAAGTACTCAAAGTGCGAGATTCCTGATGCGAAGGTTCGAACTTCGAAGACTAAATGGATTTCCGAATACACGACCGCGCGTCGAGATTTGCTGCTTTTTCTCGCGCCAATCCGGACGTCATTAAGGGAGTCGGGGTTTAATCCTCGGAACGACGACGCTGGGTCATTTTGACCCGGGCGCCAGGAGGTCGCGATCATCATCATGAGGGTGGACAATTTTAGAGACGTGGCGTGGAGTTTGTTTATTGAGAAAAATGCGTAAATCGTCTTTCTTGGGACTAGTGTTTCGGTGTCGTTAACATCGAATGTTCAGAACTGACTGACTCCCGACTGAAAGGTTAAAAGTATCGCCTCAAGAGTGATTTAGAATCGTGGAAAATGATGAACTGTGATCGAGCAGTTTGTCAGTTTCGACGATTCTAAATCACTGTCGAAGTGAAACTTTTCACTTGTCCACGAAATTGTAGTAACATCTGAGTCATGATCAAACATAAATGGTGATGCTTTAAATGGTTCGAATGATTTTTCCAAACTACAACTTATATACCCCTACCTCATAATCCACTCTCGATTCTCGCCACATATTAATCCCACGACAAAAAAGCGCGCGATCATTAATTTCCGTCCGCTCCTCGACAGTGCGTATAATAATCTGATCCGCACGCACTGTCCCGCCACTTCGAAAGCGGCACGAAACGCGAAAATGAATATTCCAGCTAATCCTTTGTCCGTTACGCCTGAATATTTCATTAGCCCTCCTTTCGAAAGTACATTTATAACAAGGCACGCAGATTCGAAGAAAAAAGCTCGCCGGCGCTCGCCGGAAATTGTTTACCCGCAGAATTTATGTCTGCCGGCCATTGTTCGATTGGATGAAAAGCTCCCGCCCCTCCCCCACCCTTGTCGAGCGCAGACTTTTGCCGTAAAATCAATTTTAGATGGCTCGGCGAGAAATGCGGAATGCTTAATTTCCCCGACGAATAAACGAGCTGTAAGCAAACTCGACTCGCCGCCACCTATTCGACAGGCCGACCCCTGCCCATAAAATCGACACCGTGCACCACCGTGCAAGGTGCCGAAAATTTCCCACCCCTTATCCTCGCTCCCACTTCGACACCATCCGTCTCGGTAACCGACAATCGACGCGCGCCAAGTATATATACGCGTCCGCGTAATAAATTCCTTCGGCGTACGTCGGGCGATCAATTTTTCACAGTTAAATTTTTTGGCATCCGACAGCTTTGACACACTCTGCGCGCTACGTGACTGGCGCGCACTTCGGAAAAGCCCGACGAGCGAGAACGTGGAAAGCGGGAGTCAAGTAACTCGTCTCTCTCTCTTTCTCTCTCTTTCTCTCTCTCTCGACCCTCGTTCGAGTAACGGACTCGTCGAATCCTCCTCTCGAGATCTCGAAGACGTCGGGGTCGAGGAGGGGTCGCGCGGCGCGGAATAATTCCTGGCGGGACCTTAGGGATGCATAGACTTCGAAAACGGAGCCACGGTCAAGTCTGGTGCTATCTCGGTCGCCTCCCTCTGCATTCGAAATCGATTTATTACGGAGCACCCTACAATGTTCACCGAGAACGGTGCCGAGTGTCAACAGTCGACGACGTCTCATGCTCATACGTACGGCTTATATTTATTCATTTAAATGCGAGCTTCGGTTAACATATAGATTAAAGCGGACGAGTATACTACGAAAACGAGCAGAATGCAGTATTGATATTATTCGGATAATAAGTTTATTTTTTCTATTTTTTTATTTATTTATTTGCGGGATTAAGCCCTGTGTTCAGAGCACGATGAAGAACAGGATAATGAACGATAGAAGTATGTATTTAATCATTTACAAAAGTGACTGCTGCATTAAGAATATTTTGTATCTTTGAACATCAGTTGCATATGTTTTTTCATTTGACAAGGAGATTATAGTTATAGATGCAAATTTTGTAGCTTTTACGTAACCAAGGCATGTTATTTTTTCTATTGCTTTTTCGGAGAAACGTTTACTGTCGAAGTTGGAGAGAGGGAGTAAGTGTGAACACGGAAATGATTCCGTTTACGTGCGTTATATTGTGGTCCCCCGTCGACGTGTACAAATTGCGTCGGGAGTTCACAAAGCCCATAGGCATTCACTATTCACCTAATCGAACGACATTTGACGCAGTGTACGTATAATACGTAGAGTCGCTAGTTACCGGCGTGCCGTCGGCCTCCTTTCGACGCGTTTCAATTACAATCGACAAATTACGAGATGATTGGCAATCGTAGACCGGCGACTGATTGGCGATAAACAATCGGCGGTTGATTGCAGTCTGCGCATCGTGCCACCCTCGTAAATACGGAACGTATTAACGAGCCGACCCCGGGACCCCGCCAGTAATCATATCAATTATGATCCGTACCGTCGATCGATCGAGTCATTAAGCCGAACGATTAGGACGTCATGCCGAAATTGAGGCGAGTTCTCTAGTTTCTTCCAAGGCGCGTCTGCGACGTCGTGCGTTTGCTCTCGACGTCTTGACAGAGGTCCGACCTGTGAAATTGATTGCCAACGCCGATATTTGATACGGAATTTTCTCCGCTGGCCTTTCTACGCATTTTATTATTGCAGAATTTTTCACGATCTTACGTTACTCCTGATCTTTTATTCATTCATTTATTCATTACTCGAAATGCATCTAAGGTTAATTTGAAAAGACATGTATCGTGATCAAAGAGATAATTTATTAGCAGTGTCACTAATTCTATTGATCGGCACATGGTACAAAAGGGATTTCTGTACATTTTAGCTCGTTGCCCTTCTTGACGTTCGTAACGTGAAGAATCACGATGTGAGAAATACAAATAAATAATTCTACTTTTCAATCTCGTTGTTCGCCGCGCCACTCATTCCGCTCGCGTGCCGATCGAGTCGAAACAAGCACCCGCGGCAGTTTACCTCGGCCGCATAATTGCGCGTGAGAAAAATCTGCCCCGGCCGCGTCGGCAGGCGGGCAATAGAAATGCCTCCGCCGCGGTTGGAACTCTTATCCGTAATTGAAGTTGCGACGATTTAAACTTCGACGTCCGGCGCGCTCCTCTGCGCGCGAGAACGCGAGCTTGCGGGCTCTCACTTTCGCGATTAAATGCTCGCGCCAGGGAGCGCGGCCGAGCACAACAGGTGCGTATCGGCGGAATAAAAAGTGTGGGGCGCGAGAATTGTTAACGGCGCGGCTGGTTAATAATTGAGTGCGACGATTAAGTGAAACTTTCGGTGGAGGAGTTCTCGCGTTCGCGCTCAACGCGAATGAATCACGTTATCCGAAACGTGATCCTACGGAATAATCGAACGCTCCGTTACCGACGTACGGATTCGGCAATCCGAATGGGGTGGGAACGTGCGCTGAGCTCTCGGAGTGAGCGTGTATGAAAATTGTCACGGAGTCGTCGAAATCGTTGGCGTCACATTGGAGAAAAACGCGTTTATAGATTTTCGCGTCAGTTACCTGGAATCACGTGTAAATACTTCAAACAATTATAACTTCATTGTTTTCACGAATTGGAAGAAGTCTTTCACGTACATGTTCTTGAAAACATATACTTTCGAAAAATTCGACGAAACAAAAATGAATCTTTTCAAAGTTTTAGATTAAGACACCTTCTCAGCCGGTCTGCACGTAAGATCGCAGTGACTATCCGTTTGGTATTATCCATGCGCACGTCAGAGTGTGCTATGTCTTTTTTTTTAATCGTAAAAGCTCGCGGTACCAAGCGCGTTAATCGTTGAATATCGTCCGGTGTCCTTTTTGCGGTCCGAACGCGCCCACTTTACAGTCTAACAGAGAGGCGAGCGTTCGAAAGCGTTTAAACGCTAGGGAAATAATAAAGGAGGCGAGAGTGCCGGTGAAATATGTCGTCTACCTGGCCGAGTAACGACGATAGATTTATCGTCAGCCATTCATTCGACCGTACGGTGCCTCCCGTTTGAGTGTCCCCCCTTTGTTCCGGATGCCGGTACACAAATATGGGAGTCGGAGGGGGTTGTCGTCGACGAGTACGACGACGACGACAAAAGGCGTCGAGACCTTCGAACGGCACACCCACGCGAAAGCCCTCAATGGCCGAACTTCACAATTCCGATCCGCGATCTCGCGGGGGTCAGCTGTGGATCGATGAATTCGAAAGAATTCCTAATACGTATTCGAGCCAAGTCGAGTCAATACCTGTGCTTGCAAAAGTGGTCTGAGTAAATAGTGCGGACGAAGGGAAAATTTTATTTTTCGACTTTCACAGCAATGGAAATCGGTGTAACCGAAATGAAGAAAAAATTGAATATTTGTAGATCTCGACTAAAACCACTTTTATAATCAGAGGCGAGTGCGTGCATAGTTTGCAGCTGTTCGCCGTGAGACCGTTCCGTTGCGTTGGTCAACCGTTGAATTTTCTTTCATTTCGTGGCTTGGTTGTTCGCAGCGTCGAGCGTTCGGCGCCGCGACGCCAGTGTGTAGCTGCTCGTTAGGGGTAGCGCGTTGCCCGTTCGGCCGTTTATCTCCCGAGAACGAAAACGAGAATCGATGGCGATCGTTCGCGGAACGAGCCGGGCTTCGAAAATTTCGCCGGCGTCGTTCTGTTTCGAGAGAGTCGCGTCCGTCGCGTCGGGCAGAAGAGGAACCGTGCTGAACGATAATTGCTGCGGACGCAGAGTGACGATACACTGTCATAAGTGGTTCGACATGCGTGAGATTGCGGTGCTCACTTTGTCGCAGTCGAGGAATGGCGGCATATCGAATTTCGAGAGTGGTTTTTAGGGTGGGAGGACGATTCGATCGCGGTATGTTTGGGATAATATGAAGGAACGTACTTAATACGTATTTTTACTGCGAAGAACCGATGTTTGCTTACGATAATTATTACTGAAGACGACTGCACTTGTAATAGTAATAATTAGACTTAGTCCGCGTTCCCTCCCACAGCTTATACCGGGACCACACGTGAAATCGTAATAAAATCACGTATAATCGTCGGGACGCCGCGACACAAACGAACGCGAAGAATTAATGAATACCCCGAACCTAACGACAGATCAACGTCGAAGCGTTCCCCCAAACGACAATTCAGCTGCCGTCCGAAATTGTCAAATTGCTTCCGTGCAGCACTTTTTCAGCAGAACGGCGTCGAGAGTGGTTCGTCGAGGGTTGGCCATCATTTATCTTCGAAAAGCGACGAAACTGCGTTTGCCGGAGCGTGAAGCCCGTCACTACAGTTTCCGCCTCGCTCTTGTCACGGCTCCCGAAACAACATGTATCGGCGAATAATTGGGCCGGACAGAGAGGGACGATACACTGTCATAAGTAGTTGGCCGATAGCGGCGTGCCGATTAAACGGAGGGGCTGCGAAATTCAGTTTGCCCGCCCACCTCTGCCACTGTATCGCGGCGCCGAAACGCCGGACCGGGAATATCGGGTTGGAATTTTGATGCGAATCGATGTTGCCGCCCGCTCGACGGGCCATTTCGCGATGCTCGGCCACCCCAAGCCAAGCGCGTCCGACACACCCACGGTTCCTTTTGCCAGCGAACGTCGCCTCGTCAAGCTCGTCATGTACGACGACAGTTTGATCCTCGCGCGCAGAGGAGAGTGGGAATGATCCAGAATGCGACCGGATGATCAACGCAGAAAATTGGAGAAAGTATGCACGACGTGTCCTGTTGCGCGTTCGCGAGTTGTCCTACGAAGTTTTGATTGCATGGTATTTAAGAAAACAATAATTGTCAATCATTCCGATTGAGAAATCGTTGAGGAACGCGCGTAACAACGGTTGTCGAAAACCACGGAAAGAATTTACGGCTTTCGTCCGGATTGACGTCCTTATTTCATTCCGAACCGCGAAGAGTGTGCTCTTTCGTGCACCGTTCACGATCGTTCATTGTCAGTGTTTTGGGAATACAAACTCAGTGTGTGTTAGTATGATCGAAGAACGTTTAACTTTCGTTACAACACATGGCACCGAATCTACCCTTGTGAATACAACGAATTATTTCCTGGGTAATCATACACAGGTCGACAATTTCATCTACAAGCTCCACTCCCAGATAAGCACCTGTTACCAAAAAAACGAGCCACAAAAAAAGAACATGGTACTTAATTATCGTTTATCAGCAGCTTTTAAAGCTTCGAACCCGCGACCTCAATTTTCGGATCTACTTGAATCGGGCCCGTTTCATGACACGACGAGATCGTTTCAGTGTTTCGGAACAGGGTATTTTATGGGGTATTGTGAAGCGATCGGTTAATCGTGGATTCGTTCGCGGGCTGGTTTTGCTGCGCGCGACAATCGGGCGGAACGGCAGAAATGCCCGAAACGACAGAAACGATGGGAACGATATTCATACGCGGACTCGGGAACGTAACCAAAACGCTTGGTGCCGGGCGAAAGTGATTTCGTACGTCGAGCACGCGTCCGATATCCCGCTTCCGATCGGTCGATTCGTTCGACAAGCCGGCGCGCGGCGTTCGCCGCTCGAATTATAGGCAGTAAAAGGGACACGAAAATGACCGCCGTAAAGCGTGCTGCGCCGCGCAACAATGGCGTTGTTTTATTGCCCGTCTCGCGAGCTCGGCTTGCCGCGTTCGACAACTGGTAGGAAGCTAATGGCGGGGAGTAGGCAACGGATTTGCTCGAGTGCCTTGGGAAGTGAGTGAGCTCTGGCCAGGAGCTTCTGCCGGATGGAGTCAATAATTGTGGAACAGGCGCCTTTGTTCCTTTTTAAGCCAACGACCGTTTCGAGATTGAACGCTGAACGGATTTGGGTGAATTTGCGTTTCGGTGGACGTACTTACTGAGTGTAGGAAAAGTGTAGGAAGTTTGTGAAGCTCTCACATTTAGTATATGCTGTAACGATATAATAATTCTAATTGTATCTTACGGTACTATACGAATATACATATACATATATGGGTTAATTGAATATTTCGCCTGGCAATTTACGATTAAATGAATTTGTTAATAGAGAAGTTCCACGTGATGCTCGAGGAGGAGGCAAGGATAATGTAGAAACTAAGTTGAGGTAGATGGCGATAGAAAGAGAGACGGCAGTGAGTTGGATAAGAATGGGAAGAAGAATCGCTCACTCGAAATGGACCCGGTATTGTCGAACCTCCATTACGCGCTCGTAATAAACTTTTGGCCGACCTGCTTCGCCCCCATAGTTTCTCTTCTCGATCTACAGCCTCTCCTGCCTCCCTTTCTCGCCTTCCGCTCTGTCCCTTTCCATTGTTTTCTTCCGTTTCGCCCCTCTCCCCACCTTTCGCTTTACCTTCATTGCGCGCAAATTAATTAGAGAATCTAATTACGCGACAGATACCTCCCTCTCTCTTTCTCTCTCTATCTCTCTCCACTGTCCTCTCTCTATCTCGACCTCCGCGTCAGAGACAAGAGGCAAATCTAAGCAGGCATTCGACAATGCAGAAATGCGAGAGATAAAAGCGTGTATTTATGATGTAATGACGCTGTCACGAAAAAGTCGGGGGGCATCAACTGCATGGCTCATGTCGAATGTCGGCAGTAAACCGGCGTCAAAATTGAACGATGCAAACCGAGGCGAACGTCAGCCAATGAATCGTAACGTCCAATTTTTCGAAGCAGCCTCTCTCTCTCTCTCTCTCTCCTGCATTCAACGCCTCCAATACACTCCCACCCCCCACTCAAACGGAAACCAAATCTGTCGGATGCGAATGTGCATTTTATATCAAATTCGCCGACCGCGAGCGTTGCCGCGACAGCCTATCATGAAAACACGCTACGCTGGCGCGCGAATTTTCTGTTTGCGCGAAATTTCGCCTGCGCTCAATGGCGCGGCCGCGGTAATGATATTCATGCGTTTGATCGCGCCGATCGGAATTGATATTGTGGACACGCGTCGCGGGGCTTTAGACTGTCTAACGGATGTGTAAGTTGTTGCTCGCGTGCCTCGCGGATCCTGGCGAAGGATCCTCACGTGGAACGTAAGATTACGCCATTACGTATTCATGCGGTAAGACACGACTCAACGGCATTCACGGACTCCAGCATTAACTTCGCTCGAAGTTTACGTCGACTAAACTACTGCATCCTCTCTCTCTCTCTCTCTCTCTTTCTCTTTCTCTCTGTTTCTCTGGCCCCCGCCTGTCCTGGTGTGAGAAACAGTCTGTGTACTTAACTGCGGATACGAAGTGCCGACAAATCAGGAGTAAATATGCGACTTTACGTTTGCCAACGCTGAATGCCTCACGACTGTATTACCGATGCGCTTTTCGCGATTTTCATCTTTTCCGCACGATATCGAGCGGAGGAAGGGCTCGCGGCAGGATCCGATGTTTATCGGCTTCTTTTCATGCGTCGACGGTAACAGACCGATTTCGCGAATAAACGTTCATGGCCCGTCGGATTAACTTGGTGGTCTCGGAATAGCGTGTTCGACCTGAAAGAGGGTCGGTTATCTGCGGGGAAGCGGTGCTTCGACGAATTATTTCCCGTCGTTACTGTAACGTGATTACGAACGTACGTAGCCGCTGCGCTCATTCCGGCATTATCGAAACCCGGCGCGATCGACTGAGATATTTATAACGCCTGTAAAAGACAACGTGCCACTATTATCAGACGCCGCCGCCGTATATTCCGGCTTCCTCTTCGCTACTACTTACGGCCCATATTTCGGTAATATCGCACGCGCGCGCGCGCTGCGAAGATACGATGCACTGTAAATGCACTGTAATTCCAGCGTTATCCAACGGTTATTGCATTATTCCTATTATTACCGGTTTATGTTTTACCGCTTTACGCATTCCGTGGCTTATCTTTCGCGGTGTTCATTTCATACGGGCGTACATGTATATACATGCTTTTTAAAAAATCTGTATATACACATCGAATTTTCGATTATCTGTATATATACATGTGTATATACACAGAGAGATCGCGAATAGATACGGCCTTATTATTTACCGGTACGCAGTTGGAAGTCTTAAAAGTTAGCGGAGCCCGCATTTACATTTTACATTTACATCGCGAGGAGAGTGAGATCCACCTTCCAGACGAGCCCCTGTGCTCGCGCACTAATTATCCAAAGTTAAGAGCGCCTTATTCGCGCGTAAAATTGCCTTCCAACTTGACGACCACCCTTCTCGCTCGCCCCCCTTCACCCTTCAACCCGCCATCCACTGCCTTCCATCGCGGATGCACCTGTGCAGGAACGAGTTAGAGGGTTTCGCGCCGGTTTCATTCTAACGGAGAGCTGGATTAGACTATACGTATATGGGAGGATGGGGGACGTTCGGAGCATGGGATGAGGTATGCACAAATTAGGGAGTAGGAGAGGATGCGTTTCAGAAGAAACACGGAAGACGATGCATGGTGTGCAAAAAATAAATTGTCGTTCAACACTCGTTTCATGAAGTTCGATCTTTTACGCCAAATTATTTTTATTCTGAAACTTATCAATACTCTCCAGAGGCACATTAATATGGCACATAAATATGGAATTCATATTTGCACCGGTGAAAATTAAACTCCACTACCCAATACTTCTACTTCAGAGTTCGTCCCATGGCGTCCTGCCGAACGTGTGAAGTGCGTCGAAGTGATTTGTAAACGGCGATTCGCGAGAAACGTCGGCGACTTTCGAAGAGGCTGGTGTCCGTACGGAAAAGCGGGTGGCCAGGGGGGTGGTCCGGCCACATAATTTCCTAATTAACTGCCAGGACGAAAATCACGGGTAAAATTCCGTAAGCAGCGAGGCCACGAACGCTCGGCAACTATTAATTAAATGGGCGTACATGGCGGTTTGCCGGAGGGACGCGGCTGGTTGCTGTAATTGTGAACGAAACTGCGCGCTGGCTTTCTCTCTACTTCTCCGCCCGTCTCGTTCCCTTCATTTCCATCTCTTTCCGCGTTTCCTGCCGCCTCCGACTCTGTCCCGGTCTCGCTCCCAAGCACACGCACGCTGGTGCTGCTCGCACGGCGTCGGTACGCGAGCGTTTGTCCGTGCGACGAGATCAGCGGAATTTTTCTTCGTGCCACTAGATTACAAATTTCCCGTGCAATCCGGTCGCATATCGAGGAGCGAGAGTCCGTTACACACGTTCGCGGGGTCGTGCAGAGTATTTCGGACGAGGTGGCAGTATAATATGTCGTAGCACAGTATTTGTTACTGCGGCACTAGTCACCAACGTATCCGTCACTCTAGTGTTCAGCATTACAGTGTTCGCCACTACAGTACTTACCATCCGCAATCATTCTCGCTGTATTATTTACCGCTACAATACTTGTCACTGCAGCGCGCGTCGCAGTAATATTTATGACCACCGCGCACGTTAACGCTGACGAGAAATTCGGTTTTTGTCAAACGTCGCGCTTACGAAATCGGGCGTACAAGTGCAAATAAATTATCGGACGCAGACAGCGAAAATTTCGTTGCGCCCCCTTACGCCGAATGTCCCCTTCACAGTCACATTACACCGAATCCAGTTTCGCGGGGGGGTGTGTACGCGCGCGACTGCCAACAAGCGGAGGGAGGCCAACCCTTCGCTTCTCGGTTTTTAAGCCGTAACGTTTCGTTCCATGTCGTTTCGCTCCGCTTGCCGGCTTCCCGCGAGCGGCGCAACGTTTGTTTTCCGCTCGTTGATTTCAATATCGCGCAACGTGCGCCGGCAACGAGAGATGGGAGGGGTTGGGAATGGGTAGAAATCGGGCGGTGAAGAGAGAAGAAGGGACAGTTGGGAAGGAAGACGGATAGGAGGGAGAATTAGAGAATCGGAGGAAGAAGAGTCTCGGAAATAGTGTTACAGAGAGAGAGCATGAGCAGAAAGTACGATAAAAATAAAGACACACTTCTTATCTTATAATTAAATATCAATCATTTGATAACTCAAACAATTAACAGTGCCGAGCAAGACCAGCGAAGACGACGTTAAAAGAATTGAGACTTGCCAAAAATAATACGTCTCCTCAATTTCTGCTGAACGTACGACTTTCTGTTGGGCTGAAAGAAGAAAAAAATTTGTCTTCCGAGCTCTCCCAGTAAGAATGAAGACAGAAACTGAGGCCCTCACTCCACTTTCGGCGCAGGAACTCCGCTCCTCCCTCGAATCGAAATCACGAAGGACGATAACGAGAGGCGGGCTCGGAAGGGAAGCAGCGCGTTATCGGGAAAATTCTCGGTATACTTGCCGCTGAGTTATCGCGGCGCGTGTGATGCATCTCGCGCATTACACGAGGCGCCCACTCCCCCCCACCTACCCCCCGATAATAATTACAGCATTCCACCCCTGGCGGATATTAAATGACTGACTTTAGAGTTTAGCCTCCTCCATCTTTCTCCATTCTCCCTTTTCTCTCTCCCTTTCACTGCCCTCTCTCTCTCTCTCTCTCTCTCTTCCTCCCTCTCTTTTCTCACTCCGTCTCCCTTTCACTTTCCCTCCCCGCGCCAGCTCTCCACCCACCGGCGACGGGATAATTTATTGATGAATTTATCGAGTGCTTAATTGAATTTTTAACGTCGCCGTCGGCCGCCTCCTTTGTAATGGTGAAATAACGCTCCGGCTCTTGCTTGTTTCGCGCTAATTTGTTCCCTGCCTGCATCGATCGATCTAACATGGGACTCGCGTTCGGTGGAATCAACAAGGTCTTCTGTTCTCAGGTTCGACGGACGAGACTGGCCTTCGATCTGGGAGAAAATGTTCGACAGATCAACACTGAGGCTGTAGAATTTTGCGTAACTGCAGGTGTACGTTAAAGGGAATGTATTTCGAAGGTGAGTGAGGTTGTGCATATTTTTTTTTTGTAGGTTCTGTTGTCGTTGATATGGTTTTGTACATTTTTCGATAGACTGTGTATGTTGTATGTGTATGTTGAAAGTATAAGCGTGAATGAGGTGTGGCTTAGGCTCTTGTTTTCAACCCGTTGATTTCAATATTGTCGAATTTCGGCCCTCTGGCTTCTGTGTTTCTCCCTTTGTGCTTCCCTGAAGACGTCCATCTTGGCGCAATTAGGAAACTTGATTCTCGGGCTTTGACGTTCCAATCGCTATCGTCAAATTACTTACGACGATTTCGTCGAACGTCTAGAGTTTCTCGCACAATGAGGCAAAATAATATATACTGTGTACGTAGAACATATTGATACGAACGCACATCTATATATCACGAAATTCTTCAACAATTAAATTCCAAAGAAAACAAATCTTAAATTTCACTGACATTGCGATGTAATATGTGGTTCGAACAGTCAAACGTTGCCAGACTACGCGGATTGCCGAGTCTGGAAGCGCGTATTTCACGCTTCGTTTCTGTCAAAATTTGATTTATATCTCCAGATCACAATCACGCCTCTGCCGCAGCCTTCGTGTACGTACAGAAACTTCGAGATCCACACTATTACGGCGAAAAAACGTTTCGGCCCGTTTGAAAGGCGAAGATTTCCCGTTTCAGGATCGAATTGACGGAAATTAGTTGCGGCGAGCTGAAAGTTGTGACGGCGTCTGTGGCGCGCGTCCCGCCGGGATTTGCGGAAGCGAAAGTGTGCGCAAATATTTTCGAAAGTCGCCACTGCCTCCTCCTCCTCATCCTCCTCATCCGAGTTTCTGCGCTCTCCTCTCGCTTTCGCCGTCGCGGAATGCAATTAAGCTGCGCCAATCACGGCGCGAGCTTGCGACATAGTGTGTGACGGTCACGTGCAGTCTCGCGGCTCGAGGCTTACTTACAATTTCCCGTCGATTCAATTTTCGATCGAGGGAACGGTACGAGTTTCGGTGGCTTCGACATTCTTATCCGCGTGTCAGATGTTGCGACAACTTTCGCTCTCTCTCGGGACCACTTTTCATGCTCGCTGCCAAGAATATTATTCTGTCTTTTAGATACACTTTATTTATGTATTTTTTTTTTTTTTTTCGTACGGGTGACACTCTTTGGCCCAGACAACGATTTATAGAAATTAAGAAATAAGTAACAATTTATAGTAAGTCATATATGATGCGGAAGTAGAGACGAATTATGTACAACATTTTTAACAAGATTCTGAAGTACGAGGGGCGTCTAAGTTGGCATATCTGCAGGTACCCTCACAGGGATGTTCGGAATAATGGAAACGTCCAGAGAGTCCTGCGTGGAGTATTAAGCTTAAGGAACACGCTTATACATTTTCTGTTATAGTTTCCGTACATATGGTAGGTACTGCTGGCGGATGCTATACCGTCTTCTTTACAAAGAAAATCGTACGTACATATATTCGCTACCTGCTACCGTTGCGTGTTCATATTAAGAAATTTGTTTAGCATTTTCGATATATTTTCTTGTACACAACTGTTCGCGGTTCTACCACACTTTACCGCGCACCCTGTATACGCACGCGGACTCCTACGTTTGCATAATGATTCACACGCGCGTCGGGCGCCACGTGTTCGCGGTTGCGGTGGAATAAATTTCAACCACCGACAAGACGTTTTTTTTTTCTCTCACCCCTGCTCTTTCATCCCCCCTCTATCGCGCGCTCTCTTTTCTACGTGCACGCACGCACACTCCGTTCCCCTTCATCCACTTTCGTTCTGGCCAGTTACATCCCTCTTCACCCGCCTTCAACCGACGCCGCAACTGACCCTGCTCGCACAGTTTGCAGCGTCGCGACGCTAGACACGGCAAACGCGTAACTCTGTTTTTAACCGACGTCGAAAATGGAGGAGGTTCTCTATTCGACATGTATATTTTTTTATATTTTTCTTGTCGAATTTCTTAAGGGATGTTGATTTTCTCGATTTTTACAGGGATTCCTACACACTCGAACGTTTATTTTTAATGTACTGTGTGCAAAATTATGGAATAGAGATAACCACGTCGAAGTGACTAAAGAGTAAAAGAGTGATGCGTTCGTTGTAACCAATGTAAACGATGTTCTGTATTTTTCTTCTTGACTTTTTATCGGCGATATCGATGAGGCAGGTGGAAGTTTGACAGCACGTAACGGTACCCAGGTCGAGGGATAAAAAAAAAAGAACACCGGTTAATTTTGCATGAAAAAATAAGCCAAAAGCGTAGAATAACGTTTTGCCCGCGGAGGGAGAGTCTCGTTTTCCGGAGGGGGGAAAAAAACAGCGAAACCGGGAATCGCTCGATTTTATACGAGAGGCGCGCGACTCTTCGAAGTTGTATTTCATTCTCTTTAAACGAACCGGCGCCGGTGGCGCGGAAAAAAATCGTGCCGCGCGCGTTCTGACTTATTGTTTCTGTATATTCGAATCACCGCGGCTGGCGTGCGAGCGCTCGCTGAAAAAGTCGGCAAATTTATAACGACGTCAGCGGGGGGACATTAGATACGCCGTGCCGGGAGCCATTCTCGTTCCATAAACAGAAACTAAAAGGAGCAGCGGGAAGAAAGGGTTAGGAGAGCGAAACATCCGGCGCTCCGCTGTTCTCGAACGTATTAAACGAAGATTACGTCTGATATTGGCCGGCTGTACTTGTATCTACTGCAGATGCTGTGCCTCTTATACTCCCGGCGGGTCAACAAATATAATAACACTTTGCTTCCGCATTCGAATCCGAACTCTTCCCGACTAACACCCCCCACCGCTCACCTTCTTTCCGCCGGCCGATTCTCACCCCCTCCGCGCTCGAGTTTACTCAGCCGCTACCTAAATCAGAGCCCGCTGCCCGTACTTCCGTCCGACGATGAAAGGAGAGAGACAAATCGGTGGAAAAGTTTTCCCCCGACGAGCGACTTTACGACCCGCGAGCGACGAAAGAGGAAGCGTTCCTATTAGAACGCCGGATACAAGGCTATCCGATGACGAGCGGAAAGAGGAATCGAAGAGAATGCAGAACTATTCAGAAAGAGACCTATGAACGGCGATGAACATATACATGAATAAACAGTGGCAAGGTTACACTTCTTACATTTTGATCGCCCGCGGTCGAGACGAGTCGAATATCAGTAAGGAACGTTCGGATCGAAATTTTCAGATGACTATTCAGCTGACTGTTGGAAGCTTCGCGAGCTATATTCGTTTCACAACGTGTAGAATGCTTGGGACGATATTTTCAGCCCGACTTCGGACGTCCGGCGCAGAGGTAGGTCAGAAGGCAGAATCCACACTTGTACCGACAAGCCATAATAACAGAAGGAGGGGTTGCAGCACATGGAAAGACAGCGAGCAGCAGTATCGAGCAATGGTTATTGCTCGTTATGCCGGGATATAAGTGGCCTGCAAAGGGTGTTGGCCCGATCGGCGGCTGCTTGGCACTGTTTCTCATCGGCTGGTGTCTAGGGCGGCGTGTAGGGGTGACTGTGGGGTGGTGCACCCGGGGGTGGCCCGTCGAGGTGGTGTGTAGTCACACTGGCTTGGTCGCTGGTGTCGGAACACGCCGAGGATTCCCAGCAGGTTCCCCAACTAACCTATCGGTTTCTGGCCGGCTGCCCCGCTTAATGGGAATTGAGAACTTTCGACTCGGCTACCGGGCGCGATAATTCATCCCTCGCGTAGCAGCGGCCGGCGTATGCTATCCTAACCCCCTGCTCTTCCACCCCTTCTCCGCCTCTTCCGTCCCTTCTGCCACTTCTGCGCTCGGCTGCGGCGGTGCCCCGTCGTGGTAAGTTCCAGACGATGACGCCGTGTCTCGAGTAGTAGACCTCGGCATTATTCGAATTGTTTAGAATATATGTTTGACTGTGATTTAGTCGTTCAAAGCGATTCTGCTGGATCGAATGTTCTTGCAGACGTTCTTTATCGTTTTTTGCGTGACTGGTACGACATTTGAAGGCTTCTATTTGTGCGCGTAGGTGTGCAGGTTTTGTTTCGGTAATTGGGATAAATTTAATTTAATATGTTACGCATAACGCGTGATGGTATGAGTGTATAAAACTATGTCAACCGCAATTTATCAGGTATACCAGAAATTCGAGGAATATTTTAGTCGAATAATGATGCTGAAAAGATCGAATACTTATAAAATCTTACAAATGTTCATATAGAACTTCGAATTTGGCGCTGGAATATGACGAACGCCATGCTGGAATTCTGACCAATCACGGCCGCGCGCCTCAGCCAATCACGTAGCGCTGCGCGCGTCGTCATTTCCAAGCCGATTGTCGTGTGCCTTCGTCTCCGAGCATCATGGCCGCTGTGTACACGGACCCACATCGTTCCTCGCTTCTTCTGCATTTCAACCCGTTCCAACATCTGCTCCAGTTCCAAATTTGTGTCTCATCTCTGCAGCTAGACGAGAGGTATCGAATTCAGCCGTTTTTGAACCCCGAGCGTCCTTGTCCACGTCCCATCGATCGAATCTTCGATTGCTCACTGCCGTGTACCTTTTGGAGTCCTTGGCGGCCATTTTGTGTGCGCTATGACTGCCGTGCGGTGGACGCAAAATTTGGATGGGTGAGATTTTTCCTGTTTATTATTTCAATTTGAGACCCGATTGATCAACTACGGCCGATTTGGTGAGGATGCGACGTGGTGCTGAGGAATTTGGAGACCTTGACGTGGTCAGCGAGGACGGAGCTCATGACTGCGAGGGAGTTTGTTGATATGGTTGTGGGTGCTGGTATATGTACTTTATATCTACATTGTATTTCTATGTTTTACATAATTTATCATTGCATTTCTTGAATATGACTGTGTTATGTTTGGTATCTTGCAATATTTATATGTGTATGTGCAATTTTCATGTTTTACTTGTCATATCAATGGATTTGTTGGCTATTTGTTTTTCTTGTGGTATTTTGCATTTTTGATGTGTATATGTGCAATTTTCTCTGATGTGGTGATGTCTTGTTGTGAAGTTTTGCTTTCATGGTGATGTTTTGTTATGTGGCATAGTGGTAAAACGACTGCTGCTTGTGTTGTGATGTGGTAAGCATCATAACCCCTGCTGTTCCTCTTCGTCAATGGATATGCTGTTCCCTTCAACAATGACGATCCTGTCCTACAACAGAACCATCCCCTTCCTGATGCAGAATGCAGTATGTGCTGAAATAAAAACTGTGTGATGATTCTTCAGGATCCTTTTTACCTGCAACGTCAATGCTGTCATCCATCCGCATTATAGGTATGAATTTTCCTTTTATACTTTTCATATCCTATATACATGTGTACATTTTGTCACCCTGTTTCTTGTGTACCATAATTTGTCACATTAAACTACGTACGTGTGTTATATAATATCAAAACGGTAAGTTTGTATGACTACTCCAAAATTATTTTGACTTAAGATATGCGTTAATTTCCATAGTTACTATGATTTTATATATATTTTCATTTTGACATTCCATCTGTGGGAAGTCATGAAAATACCAACATATAATAAAATATAGAATATTCTGTAATTTTAATATCGCATTGAGTGGAGCAAGTAGATCTTCATCCATTTTTAAACTAGTAGACCTCGAGCTTTTCGAGAATACTCTGGAGGTTATCGACGAATGACTATGGTATGCGAAACGATAAATTTATTGCACAGTCGCACGTTTTTTTTAGATCTCACAGCGTTCGAATGTGTTAAACGTATCCTATCGATTTGCCATACGTATCGGGGCAGAAAATGGCGTGAAAGTTTATGTAGTTCCGGCATTGGCAGGATAGCTACCGTATATCGCACATATAGTATCACGACGCGAACAGAAGGCACGACTTCTTGGCGCCTTCGAATATGCCGTGAGGATGTGTAAGGATGCGGTAAGGATGCGGTCGTATTCCGACTCTCGACTTTGCCTCTTCGTCCTCGACGCCCACAAAACGAATTCACCGATGCGAGCACACTCTTCCCTTTTTTTCCCCCTTTCTGTGTATCCGTGATTTGCTACCTCCGACTTCTTATATGTCGATTCTAAATTTTCCTTCGTCCTACGTATTTTCAATTCTCACTACTCTTGCTTATAGGCACGCATTTATTTATTCAGTAACCTTATGAAGATGCGTAGGTAGGTAGATAATGATGGGGAAAGAAAGAAGGAACAGATACCATCGATGTAAGTTATATCAAACAATCTTCTTTGCACCAGGTATTTATAGTTTGAAAATGAATAAAGTTATGCTATGCGGATACTATCTAGACGTCTTTTTGACGTCTGTTTCTTCCGTCGGCGGCGTTTATTTCCAGCTCATACCGCGATAATCTTTCGCAATAACCAGAGATCCGTTTCAGGTAGAACGTAACGCCGGGAAAGTAAGAAAGAGGCATAACGACAGAACGAGCACGATGGCTAGTGTCTCCAACTCTTTTATCCACAGCAGAGGCTTTATTAAGAGGAACGCAGGGCGTGCGAGGATTATTGTGATTCTGATGGTCCGTTAGCGCGCTTTCATCTCGTCGTTTCGTTCGTCTTTATGAGCAGCGACGTGGCTTGTCTTTATGCGAACCATTTTTTATGCGTTGGATTCTTATGTCTCAGTCTTTTGTCGTCGTAATGATCGCGATGAATTGTGTACTAATCGGTTGCTATCATCGACTTTCTTATCTAATTAATTTTCCAAAGATTAATGTGGCAGTCTTCCACGTGCTTTCTTTTTGTTTGGATTTTTATACGTCTTGCAATGAGACTTTGCAGAAGTTATGATAACGACTTATTTGCTATCACAGACTTTCTTATCTAATTCATTACCCAAAACTTGGAGTCTTTGATGGTCTTCGATGTTTGAAAAGTATAGGAACCGTAGACGTTCTTTTATGTCTTAGATTTTTATATGTCTCATACTTGGTCGAAGTTACGATCACATTGATGGGCGATCGGAGTTGCTATCAGTAACATTTTTATCTTCATTCATACCAAAGTAAAATGCGTAATAGTTTTCGATATCGAGTAAACCGTCATAGATTTTTACGTATATTTTACGCTGCAACAAATGCGCTATTGTCAATAGCCTTTGATGCCGGAGAAATTGTGACAGTGCACAAGCTCTTCCGCCAGTACCTACATCGTGTAGTAATTATGTTTCTAATTAATAGTAGAACGCGAACCACTGCTGTTGCTTCTCAGCTTTTCAACTTCGCCTGAAACGCAGCGTCTAATTACTCAATTTCACACCGTACATTATTCGAACTCGATCGCATAGGCGCAATTTACGGCATGAACCAAACGATGTTTTGACTTCGCGAAGACGCGGAGCACTAAAGCCCGTCGCGAATGGAAGGAGCGGGTTGCAGGTCGAGGGACTACATCGAAAGCGCAAGAAAGAGAGAGAGAGAGAGGGACGTGGGTGGTATAGAATCGCAAGGACGCAGGGTATAGAATCTTCAAGAGAGGAAGAGAGCCTCGGGGCTTGCTTAACGAGTAAAGTCGAGCACTGGCTGCTATTCGAGAGAGAGAACAACTTTGAGACGAGCTAACCAACCGACTAACTCGCAATAATCTCGCCCTGCGTCCTCTTAATAAAGCGCGTTTCGCGAAAAAGAATTCCCTTCTTTCCCTATTTTGCTCCCTCGTTGCTTTCCGTCTCTTTTTCGTACCTCTACTTTCGTTTCTGCCTTTCTGCTCGGGCGAGGGTGGTAGAAGGGTAAGTCAACGGGATTAATTTTGTGAGCTGCGAGCAGATGTGCGTAGTAGACGTTAGATATCATGTCTCTGGTGTTAAGTCGTTCATAGTGGTCTAGTGAATTTTTCATCTCATCGCAATGGAAGCGATGCTAAGATTGCATGTGCTGATTTAGCTGCAGAGTATCGCAGAACAGTAATAATTATGTTCAGTAACTTCGATCATTCCGAGCAAGTTGGGCGAAGTTGTATCTTGTATCAGTGATCACAAAAGACGGAAGTAATTTACACTCGGCGACGTTGATAAAACCAAAGCGTAAAATACGATCCAAGCAAACTTCATTATAAATTCGTCGAACTTTGCCATTCCTCCAATATCGATACCCTCTTCAAAATAACATTGACAAAGTGTACGTTATCTGACCGTAAACGAGTTTTACCGGCGCAAACTTTATCGAGCCGCTGCGGCCGCGAATATTCTTCCTGCTTAAACGATTCTTATGCAAAGATTTTTTACGATCCAAACGTCGGGCGGATATTATCACCGTGTAAAAGGGTGTGCTTCTTTTTTTTTTTTTTTGCCTCTACCACCGGTTAACATGTTAGTCTTCTTCGCGTTTTTATCGTGCGATCATCGACGATGCGTACGTGTGCGCGGAAGCGCATTCGTGCGTTGCGGAATAGGAGCGAGAAATAGCGCTCGATAAGTAGGCGTCTGTCCTTCCACCCAGGAGAAATCATACGGAGTACTAGTCGTTCCATTTCCATCCTGTCTCTTCCATTCGCACCGTCGTCTCTGTATCCACGCCCGCTCGTTTTCGTCGTTTTCGCGTTCTCTGTTTCTTCCTCACGTTACATTTTCCACGCTTTCTCGCATTTCGATCTCTCCCACTCTTCCACCGCGTCCGGTTTTGTACCCAGCCATTTACCTTCGTCCTGGAGTGTTTCACACTTTCATCGACTCCTTTTTTCTTCCATTCCTCTTTCAGTTCGTCGTTTTTTAATACATTTATTTTGAGACTACTTTGTTCTCGTTGCCAGACTCTGTGTCTCGCGTTTCGGTACCGATCTTTTCTTGCGCTCAGTTTTCCTCCCTCCTCTCTCTTCAGCCTTCATTCGTACCTTTGTTGACAGCGCACCGGCTCGTTTTGTCCCACCTGAGACGTAACTGCAGCAACCGTTAACCATCACTGTGTCAGCCTCACCTATATCAGCAGCACGTTCACCACTTTTTCCCTGGAGACTCCACGCGACAACTACCTCCCCCCCACCCCTTCCTCACCCTTTCTTCCTTCCCTCATTTTCGTTCGCTCGACGCTAATTTCTCGCCACCTCAACAAGCACGATCCATAGCCCATAGAAACGGCATCGGCGTTCTCTCCGTCTAGCGCGAGATTCGCGGAAGAGTGATTGAGTTGGAACGAGGGGGCTTGAGGGTCGGTTTTAAGGGAGGGTCTGACCTGTCTCGAGTCAATGAACCGTCGTCGGGACGTCGGAAAAGATCGTTCAATGTGCACGCGTCGCTGATTTCCACTTGTCGGGTGAAACATGGCGTGACGCTTCGAAAACCATGGAAAGGGAATGTGTTTATTTCGCATGCGAGACGCGTGCGTGTGTTGGCGTGGCAGGGTGGATAAAGGAAATGCTCGTGTCTTCGGATACTAATTATGATGAGGAGGTGGGATGTGTCTCTCGCGGAACGAGGGGGAGCGTGTGATAATGACGGAGAGATGACGCAGGGAAGGTTTGCAAAAATGGGCACATAGAAATGTTTATATCCATTTACGTGACGTGCTCAAATATTTCACTTAGCTTCATTGCAGTTTATTCTCGTCAGCTACGTATTCTCGTGTAATTTACGTCGTTTGTGATTGTTTAACACTAGATTGTCCAAGGAAGTCATTTTGACTGCTTTTGAATTTCAATTACAAAAACAATTATGTATATAATGACACAATTTCTTAGAATTTTGATGAAGGAGGAGGGACAATTATTAATAAACGCATTTATATGTTGTACAAAAAGTCACAAAATTCTAAGAAATTGTGTCATTATATACATAATTGTTTTTCTAATTGAAATTCGAAAGCAGTCAAAATGAATTCCTTGGGCAATCTAGTGTTAATGCTTAGCAACGTGAGCTCTTGAGCGAGAAAGAGCGAAAGCACGAGGATTGCGGAGATGAATGAGGAGAGCACGTGAGAGAAAGACAAAGGAGTCGGGTGTGCGATACATACCCGTTGACGTTCCAATGTGTTATTCCATGTAATATCTGCACTGTGTGCGTGGCACATCGCGCGGGTTATTATCGAGATCGGATGATTGCCGATGAACTTTATCCGGATGAAGAATTGAGGGAGAGGGTGGAGGGTGCGAGAGCGGTTGTTCAATTTGATAAATGGCTTTGGCTGGGGCGAAATCGCTAGTTTACCGAAAGTAAGAAATATGCCGTGGGCGATGTGCGCCGTACAGGGTGGCTGGCAATACCGAACGGAACAAAGGTAGCGATGGGAATAAGTAACTTGGATGGAAAATCTAATTATATTCGGAATAATAACCGCGTCAAGGATCGTTAGCTCACATTCCCGATAACAGACACCTTTTCCACGCGCATCTAATTACGCCGGGCAAGAAGTTCCCCGGAGCTCGTTTTCTTTATCAACTTCGACTTATCTTATTATCTCAGACGCCGATATCGCGCGAATTTCCTCGCGCCGCCCCGGCCGCGTCCGCTCCGCTAGTTACGATCTCCCGACAGATTTCTTCGCGGGAATAGCCGAGGAAACAGTGAGGCAAAGGTGGTGGGAAAGGAGAGAGTCGAGAGGGCACTTGCATCGTCGCATTACGCTCCAGCTGTTTCACCTTCGCGCGGCGTCATCTGGCAGCCTGAGAGATAGAGACAGGAATAGAAATGAAGAAACGAGAGGAAAAGCTAAAGAACTAAGAATGCCGCCTTTGGGTCGAAGTTTACAACGTTGATTTTTACAGGAAACGGAATCTTCGGACAAAAATTGTGTGCCGTCGTCCGACGTAACGGCAGACCTGCCACAAAATCGCGGCCCATCCGAAGGAAGTGGATTCCACGAGGACACAGAGTGGCACTGTCCACGCGTGTACGGCGGGCCACGTCCGGCGAAGACGAATGATTCGTACGGTACGCCCCCTCGAAAAGGCTCTGTCGCGCTGAAGAACCGTTCGAAAGGGACGGACGATCGAGCGGCGAGCCGCGAAGGGGTGAAATGGAAAAGGGGGAGCGAGTGTCCGCAAAGGGGTCGACCGAGAGAAGGAAGATCAGGAAGGAACACGTAATTCCGGGGGGGCTTAGCGCGTCCCAATTTTCGGGCCAGTAAATTCCAATAACGTCCGATGCCCTTAAACTCTTCGTACATCACGTCCCCCGAGCTGGCGACCGATTTATAACCGTGGAATTCGGGTTATCGATATCTATCGTCGGCGGAGAGAGAAAGAGAGAGAGAGAGAGCAGTCGCTCCCCCCACTCTTTCGCAAACGACACTGCCTTTTATGGTCGCGCGCCCTTTTATGCGCCGCCAGACGCTCCCGTAGGAATTCGGGGTGTCCGAGTGTTCATGACGATGCCGATCGTATACTTCGGGACGATGTGCTGCCAGAACGGCGTGGAGGGTTACTAATGATTGTCGCTGGTACAGGGTCAAAAGATACACTCTTGCGAGAACGAAGAATCGAGCCATTTTTATCTTGACTTCGGCCATAGGTAGGGCTTAGGCGAGGGAAAGGATTTGACCTGTTTGCTAATGGTCGTTTTGGGCATAGAATGTCGTTCGCTGCGCAGAATGCGCTCCCGGGAAATAATGTAAAACGAGGAGCGCTGTTCGTTCTTATGTGTTTCCATTGTTCTCTTTCATTCACCGCTTTTTACCATATTTTTTTATAGCAAGCTAGTATACGAAATGCGTCGGAAGAAACGATTTTTATTCAGATTGTGACTGAACGATACGAAATTCGTATGTAAGTGCGCGTAAATATAGACTCGTAACACGTGCGCGGTGCTGGAGGAAAGAAGAGACGCGAGCTCGAATTGTCATGCAAACAACTCTACGGACGAATTTAGGTAAAAGATTCACGATCTGGGAAGTGCGACAAAACTACGCAGATCCGCGGACCGGGCGTATGTCTTTACCTGAGTGTACCTTTCGCGCTACGTGCCCTGCCATACAGAGAAGACAAGACGGAGTAATTCAAGGTGCGCCAGCCCGTTCTCGTTTTCTCCCTTTTTCCGAATTCCGCGCATGGGGCGACCGTCTGAAATCCTCGGGATAAGTCCGGAAGAAGAAAGCGGTCGCGTTGGCGAGTAAAGAGGGTACGGAAGGCGTAAGACGCTGAGAGTAAAAAAAAAAAAGGGGTAAAAGGAAGTGGCGGAGGTAGGTGAACGTTACGCGGCGCTTTACGGAAGATTGCACGATCCGCCGTCCGTCGATTACGTCGGGCGACTTACGTGAGGTTTACAGGAACGATTGCGTTTACGAAAGCCGCATGAGAGTCAATCGCTGCGAGAAGCCAGCTTCCGATCTCGCTGGGAACCTCTCGACCTTTAGTTTCGACGGAACTCGCCGACTGACCGACATTTTAAGCCTTTTTCGGACTTTCGGTTTCTTCTCGCGATTTCACTGCAATCGAATTGTCCTGCTTGAGCGCACGTGTATATTCAGTGCTCGCAGATACAGGGTTGAGGGGCAAGTGGAGGATTAACTGGCAGAAAAAAGGGAATATTTGAGGATTTATTGTTAGCGCGTTATTAGGCGGATAATAGACGCTTCGTGTTATTGATTATCAAACTGTTCGGTATCATAGGCGCAGTTATTCGGCCATTTGTATGAAGGTTTTGCCGAAATGTCCCGATATCAGCGGTCTAACAAAACCGACGAAACTAATTGGAATATTATTCACGATCGGATAGCGAGTACGAACGATTAAACGGGGGAAATGATTTAAAACATTCCCTCCACGTACTTTCCTCCGAAATTTCGCGTAGATATTCCGCGGAACATTCGTGTGACGGGTCTACGGCCAATATTGTCATTCTATTATCGCGACCATAATTATTCCACAAATTGTAATTGCGCACGATAAAATCGTTACTATTATCATTATTCCCGTAATCATCACTATCGATTGCAGCTCCGGGACGATTAAATTCGAGAATAGCAATTGGCATTTCTGTTATAATCAGCGACTTCGGCTGTTATTGGGTAGTACAGCAAATTAAGAAAGAATACCATTCTTCGAACTTTGCTCAATCTTGCACGTTATTCGTCTGACGATTATACGACATCGACAGACTCGCGCAGCATCGACGGCATTAATGATATTAATTCTGTCTATATCACTCCCCTATCATTCTTAAGATTCGAACTTGAATGCTACACGCATTCATGTAAGTTAGTTCGACACAGCGGCAGCTCGCGACAGTGAACACATAAAATCATGATCTTTGCGCGAAATTTTTGTTAACACCGCCAAGCGGAGTATCATTGGCCGCCGGTTGTCGTCCACATTCGGCTCGCATTTCGCGAAACTTGGACGCGTTAATACCACCAGCCGATATCCCACTGGATCCGCGATGTGTATCGCAGTAATGCGCCGCTCGTATTATTACTGTACCGTATTATTACACCAGGCCCTGCTTTATTAAATCTTGTTCCGCGGCAAAGCCGCAAACTGCTACAGCGTTATAATTCAATTTCATGTAAAAGCAAATCCATTAGTTCGCTCTCTCACCCCTCCCCCCCATTTCACTTCCCCTTTTGCTGCGTGCGTGCCGCATCTGCTTCCGAAATGAAAATGTTTACCGGCCGTCGACGGTGCGTTTTGCCGCCCATTAAATAATCCTATCGCGATGTCGATGTCGTCGGAGCTCGGTATTGTAGTAGAATGCCAACCTTGAAAGATAGATCACGAGGAATTCGGCGATAGGTCAGTTGAAGGATCGTCAGAATCATTCATTCGTCGCAGAATATTTTTCAGCTGGCACGACCAAAATTATGCACTCGCAAATCCAGGTTTTAATCAATTTGACGGTAGTAACGGATAGATACGTATTTGAGGGTGTGACGTGTTGCGAATGCACTCGATGACGATGACGATAAAAGTAACAACCGACATTCTCGAGTGTACAGACGCAGATACAGGTATACTAGCGCTGAGCAGCGGCGATCGCTCTTCATTATTTATTCACGCTCTTTTTCCATATTGACCGGCAGGGTGTCTAGACAGGCTGTGAATTAATACGGCACCAGGCGAAGCTCTCAAAACTGACAAACATTATTTAACGCGGCACGGCAATGGCATCAATTCGAACGGAACTTTCAAGCGTGTCGATAGCTGACTTTGCGAAACAGAGTAAATCGTAAAATGAACGTATGTCGATATAATTGCACAGTGCGGTTTAATAAATACCGCAACAGTGCGATAGGTACGAAATGCGTAACTGTTTCGATACAGTGTACAAGTGCGTCCTCCCAGTTCTCTATGTCACTCGAATTCCGTCTCTATCTTACCCGCGTCGCATGACAACGAGAAAAAAAAATAGAACGACCAGCGAGCGAGTAAAAGGAAACGATGAGAATGAAGACGGAGACGAGAGGAGAGAAAGACAGATGGGCGTATGCTAGTTAACGCGCGAATATAAAATGTTTCATTAGAGTAAAGCGGCCGTTACAGGCCGGTCGCTTAACGAAACCGTAAAGAAAAGTCCTCGTAAAGCGGCGCTGGCCGACGTTTTCCTCCCTTCAGCCTCTCTTCCACCATCGTCTCACCCCCCCTCCCCTCCTTCAGCCCTCCGCGCGACGCTGTTTCTCGTCTCAGCTTTCGCTACGTTATGAGCCCCCGCGACGTAACCTCAAAGAACAGAAGCGTGTAGAGTGGGAGATTGGCACGGCGGTACAAAGGGTGTTCCGCTTCTTCCTCGCTTTTTTCATTTTCCGTCAACCACCGCGCGCCACTTCCTAGGCCTTCCCGCTCTCGTTCTCCATCGTTTTTCACCGGTCCCCCCCACTCCAACTTCTCTTTTTTCCCTCTTTTTCGGCTCGCACTCTCGCCAGCCGCTGTTAGCTTTTCCTAGGCTTCCGCCCTAGGACTTTGCCGGATCCCGCTGGCCGTTACCACTGTCCGCGGCCCTCGGCCTTCTCCACTGCCTTTTCGCGTCACCTTTGTTTACCTCCTTCGCACGGCGTCGCGTGTAATTTTTCAGAATTGCTTCGCGGCCGCCCTTGTTCTCGGCCGCATAAAGGGTAATAGGGACGGTCCGAAGAAAATTACGCGAGCGTGTTTTATTAGCACTGCGTCGGACGGCGGTCTTATGAGCCTTTCGCTCGAGGTAGTGGGATCGAGAGATGGAAGTAATTAAATGTATGCACGGGCGAGAACGTTGAACGTGCGAGTTCCGGTGGATTCGTCTAGTTGTCAGGTTGGAAGACTGAGTCTTAGCGTGCTGTGCTCTGTGTCGAAGAGTCGTATTCTTCGATTCAGAGCGCGACGCGTAAGGGAGGAAAGAACTGGAGACATCGGGAAGGGATGGGACGAAGGGTAGGATGACAAACATCCGGCAAACGTGAGTACGAAAGCAATCTCTCCGACTTCGCCACCAAGTGCGCGCGTACTTTTAATCAATCCCATGCCCCGGTACGCGCTCGCCAAAGGGGAAATGTCCGGCGCAAGACATCGGCACCGGCTCTCGAAACTATTTCGTACGTCGAACCTGGGCGCTATACGTCGCCAAGTATTTCATTACGATTGTCCGAAGGGCCTTTCGTGCATTCTCTTCACGGCCGATCGAACCTTTTGGAACCTCGTGCGTTTCCCCTTACCAGCTCCTCCGTCCTTCCCTTCCGATACTTCTTTCCTTCTCGTCCTCAGCCTCTTTCATCCGTCCGCTCTACCAATTTTAACGTTTACTCGCTGCCTCTCGTTACCTCGTCTAAATTCTCATTCTCGCACCACCCTCAGCACTTTCTAATCAAAAAGCCATCAGGCATCCTTATTCCGCCAAGCAGAGAACGTAGGAAAATGATAGCCTTGCTATTAATAATAACGTTTGTCGAGAGTTCAGCGGTGTTAAGCGATAAATTGTTCTTTTTTCCAGATTGACGCAGCGTCTTCGGAAAGGCAGAGATCTCTCTGTGCGCGCGTCGACGGTTTGAACAATTGGCCGGTGCTCCGGTTAACGATGACGGACGTGCGAAATCTCGCCATTTTCGAATCCCGCCACTTTGCCGCGTCGGCATACGTGAATGCCGCCTATCTCGCATTGAACCCGCAAACCGTCCTTTTTCATCGGATAAAAAGCCCGGCAGCTGCTTTCGCCGGGGCGCGCGCTCGGGGATAGTCTCGATTCACGGTGTCACAGTGTCTATGCCGTTGCGTACAATGGCGTCGGCCGAATGGCGGCGAGGGGGAGGGCACCGGCAGACAATAGGACACCAATTAATTGGATATAGAGGACTAGCTCGGTTACCTCTCCAGCTATTCCGCGTTTATACGTTCGCTGAATATAACGAGGCATTCGATTCACGAGGAAACCGGAGGGAACGCTGGGAGCAGGATGGGAATGGGGAAGGGTGGAAAGGGTGACAGGCGAATAACGAGTGTGATCGTCCTTTGACGGCTGTGAGACGAATCACGTCGTCGTCTCTTATCGTTTCTTCCCTTTTTCAATGTGATATGGCGTGTAATATACGGTACCGGAGACATTTTTTGCCTCGCTCGAGTTTCATTCACGTTATACGATGTTATTTAATTGAGTTAAATGGATATTTATTTTTCAGATTCGTGGCTCACTCTTTCGTGCTGTCGGTCATGTATTATAAATTTGAGGGTGACGCGATAAATATGTGCAAGTCGGATCTTTCGGCACTGACCTATCACCTTTAACCGTACCAACTTAAGTATTTAGGTTGCTTCGTTCCTTCTACTAAAGTTTATCAGGTTATCCTATCTTTATTGGCACATGTTTATAAGAGGACCAGTATCGTCGTACGTTCGATTTAGCATATTATTGCTGGATGGTGCTTAACCTAATTTAACTGTGGCACATGCTTTATAACGCATGCGCAATTCTTGTACGAAAAATTGAATTTACTATTAGTTTTCTATGTATTCCATGTGCACGTCATTATGCACTTTCGTTATCCTAGTATATTACATTTTTCGGTAAGTGGCGGGACTTTTCTTTGCAAAATTTCGAGTATCATGTAATCGGTGCCCTCGATCTTTTTTTTTTTCGCCTTCACGCTTATGTTGCGTATCTTTCCCAAACTTCACTCACGTCAGTCTAGCTTCTTTCATATTTCATACTTGCTTTTCTTTCGGATTTCGCTTCTCTGCCGTGACTTTCTTGTTTCTTCTTTCGCGTACTTCCACTTGTCCCGCTCACCCTTCATAGACGCCGGTGCCGTAGAAACGACCAATTAAGGAACGACCGATTAGCCCGACGTGACAACGATCGCTCTTCTTTCTGCCTCACACTTTTCACCGTTCGCGGCTGATGAATTTCCCCCGCTATTCTTTCCACTGTCGACGGCCATCATCTCGTCAATGTCATTCTCGGATGTGCTAGTTCGAAACTGAAGAATTCAACTCTGTACAATGCACATATCCGTGCGCCATACTTGCTTATCTATACTAGCGACGCCGTCGACCGAGTCGCGATATTACATTTCGATCAATGTGTCAATTTATAATGCATCCGTCAATCGAAGTAGCTCGAGCAGTTCGAGAGGGTGTAGAATCGGTAAGAACGTCGATGAAAAGGCAGAGAAAGGGGATGAAAATGAGGGTGGTGTGAAAGGAGGATGGAAAGAGGCTGGGAAGCGGCAGTAAAAGGGGGTTGAAAAAGAGTGTAAGGTGTATCAGCGTTATCTTTGTTTGCGCCTCACAAAGCGCCGCGAATAATGAAATTTCGTTACCGCAAGACAATAACGTCATGCATGCCGGGCCGGATTCCAACACCGAAGGTTGTAACCCCCTCCCCTTCCCTTCCCTCTTCTCTCCATCCCGTCGTCCGCATATGTTTGTACGTGTGCGCGTGGGAGTACGACAAACAACCGTTATCGCGGCAAAATGCACACTACACCGACTGACATTACGAATTTCTGCCATGGAACTGTCACTCAGCCTCGCGAGGACGTGACACGTAATCCGATGTAGTGAATTTGATCGATAATAAGTGGATGTTCGAGGAGAAACAATATCGCATTTCTCGCGACTCTACTGATAAACTCCTGCTTTATCGGACTCGACGATTGTAGCACTCTGTTACGTATATTTGTTTCTTTCTTCATTTAGCCATACCGAATATCGAGGTATGGCTGACACGTGGATAAGAGTTTGGGAAGGAAATTTGAGAGTGATTCAATAAAGATTGACGATGTCTCGAAATATTGTCGGTGCATCTCGACGAATTCCTTTCCAACAGATTCCGCCTGTCGATCTATCGACGAATAGTCTTTATCATATTTTACGTTTGTTCTATTCCGTCGCGCTTCTTTCTCATCGAGCAAAACGCGTTGAGAGCGAAGTACGATTTTTGACGCTTCAAATCTGAGACACGAGAGGGCTCGCACTTTCTTAACGAACGTCAGCAGCAGACCTATTCCACCCGTCCATGCTTGTCCTTCTTTCTCGGCCGATCGACTGTCTGCGCGCTCGCGATAAGTTCGTTTTTATTTAGCGGCGTTCGAAATGGGTGCCTTCGCTTTTTCGCGCGGGCGTTTTTGCGCGAACGACGGGCGAGAGAACGAGAGAGCGGGGGTGTGGGGGGAGGAAGAGAATGAGTGGAATAGGCGACGAGAGAAAGAGGATCGGCTCGCATAGATCGTCCGCGCAGACAGCCGCGCCATTAGATACGCCCATCTCAATCACCGGCGCACGGAGGCCCATAAATTCTTGGACCGTAATAGAGAAGAGAGAGAGAGAGAGAGAGAGAGAGGGGCCGCGAAGAGGTGCGCGTGCTGAAAATGCACCCGGGTTTATGGCCGGTCCATTCTCACCCCCTTCGCTGGTTCACTTTTGTTCCGTCTCACTCCGACTCTCCTTCCTTCCCATCAGCCTCCCTCTCTCAGCCGGTTTCACGCTTTCTTATTTATGCTCGCGCGCCTCGTCTTTCGGTGTTCCGATTCTTTTTTTTTTCCCCACCAGTTTCGAGCAGCTTGCAATAATTATTCTGGACTTTCAAGCGGCGAACGTGTTCAGAAATGTAATCGTATTTACGGGTTGCCGACGGTGCAGGTTGCTTTAACAGAGTCTGAGATTCAATTGTTACCGTACTCTGTCATCCGAGAAGCTAATGTAATTGCTTCATATCCAGTGAAATTGTGAATTGGATAATTTTGCTCGAATATATATATTTTTTAAAGTCTGTTTATTGAAGGGTAAAGCATTTTGCAAGTCGTTTGCCTTACAAACAAAAAGGCCACGATTTGATGGAGATATGCTGGATGTGTGCGAACAAGCAATGACAAACATATCATGGTAACAAAAAATTGAATGCGCATAGCATAGTGGCTCGAATTGTCTCGCACAGTGGGCGGACCACATCTACGTCTCGACCAGAAAATGAAACATATTATATTAACAAAAAGAAAAACTGGTCTTCACATCGTCACGTATATATGTCATACTGAATATGATTACTGTTAGTTCCTCGATGGGATTGTAGCCGTCATCGAGAACTGTTTCTCAGGATATGACGCGGGTGCGGTTGGACGGATAAACGCGAATAAGAAATGTGGGTAGAGGAAGATACAAGATGCGAGCAAGCGCAACGAGAACTACGGAAATACAGAACTCTGGAAGAAAGATGCGAGCCAGCGCATAAAGAATATCAGAAGAATGCGAGCAAGCGCAAAGAGAGAGCAGAAAGAGAATCCTGGAAGAAAGATGCGAGCCAGCGCATAAAGAATATCAGAAGAATGCGAGCAAGCGCAAAGAGATAGCAGAAAGAGAAACCTGGAAGAAAGATGCGAGCCAGCGCATAAAGAATATCAGAAGAATGCGAGCAAGCGCAAAGAGATAGCAGAAAGAGAAACCTGGAAGAAAGATGCGAGCAAGCGCAAAGAGATAGCAGAAAGAGAAACCTGGAAGAAAGATGCGAGCCAGCGCATAAAGAATATCAGAAGAATGCGAGCAAGCGCAAAGAGATAGCAGAAAGAGGAACCTGGAAGAAAGATGCGAGCCAGCGCATAAAGAATATCAGAAGAATGCGAGCAAGCGCAAAGAGACAGCAGAAAGAGAATCCTGGAAGAAAGATGCGAGCCAGCGCATAAAGAATATCAGAAGAATGCGAGCAAGCGCAAAGAGATAGCAGAAAGAGAAGCGAGCAAACGCAAGGCCAACGTAGAAATAAAGCACCACTTTATGAAGACTCGTAGACACCATATAGAATTCTAGAAGGAAGATGCGAGCAAGCGCAAAAAGAAGATCGGAAGATTGCGAGCAAGCGCAAGGAGATAGCAAAGATAAAAGCGAGCAAACGCAAGACCAACGTAGACACAAAGCACCACTATATGTAGACTCGTAGACACCTTTATACTTTCGTATTCTCAGGACGCATGTGGACTGACGCGAAGCGGGCAGTCGGCCCTCGAGAAGCCGGCTCACGTGAGCGAAGCGCGAGCGGTGGGAGACGCGTCCGGCCAATCACAGGCAAAGGGCCCCATCACGTGGTGGACGCGTCCTCCAACCGCCGACAAGGAGAACTAGACAAGGACGGTACGAACACAGAGGAGAGCGAGCGCACGTGCCGAATGTGGCAAACATGTCCTTATATGGTAAGCGAGCTAAAAATAGATTTCCTGACTGCTACAGCGCAACGAAAGTCTAAACTAGAATCCACGAAAAATTACATACAAGGCTCTAACAAAGGGTCAGAACGCAACATACCGCCCGCCTCGTCGCAGGACGAAACGGCACGATCCCAGCGTAGAAGAGTAGAGCCAAGTAGACTGCCATGAGCGTCCTGAAACGCGCAGCCGCCCGCCATGAGCGATCGCGGGTCAAACAGGAGGCACGGATTGAGCCTCGCAGTCCGGCAATGGGCATAATTTCACCACTGGACGCTTGAAAGCAGATGTGGCGGTCCTCACTGAGACAACGCGCACCGTGCCGTCAGCGCCGGGGTGAGTGGCCACGACTCGTCCCATCAGCCACTTGGTGGGAGGCAACCGTTCGTCCTTCAGTAAGACCAGACGGCCCACCTGCAGCTGTTCTCCCAGGCTGGACCACTTTGTCCTCTGCTGCAATTGGTGCAGATATTCTGCTGACCAACGGCGCCAGAAATGGTCCCGCATGTTCGACAGTAACTGCCACCTCGACAGCCGATTGAGCGGTACCTCCAACGATGACGGCTCCGGAACGGCGAGAAGTGGCTCGCCAATAAGAAAGTGCCCCGGCGTGAGAGCGGCAAAGTCCGATGGGTCGGAGCTGAGAGGAGTCAGCGGGCGAGAGTTCAGACACGCCTCAATTTGAGCGAGGACCGTAGACAGTTCCTCGTAGGTTAACGTGGAGTCACCAATGACACGACGCAGGTGGTGCTTAGTCGAGCGAACCCCAGCCTCCCATAGTCCACCGAAGTGGGGAGCGGAGGGCGGAATGAACGACCATCCGGTACCGTCGTTGGCAATGAGAGCAGCGATGTCCTGGCGAAAGGCTGAGGCTTCCTGGAACATCCTGCGCAACTCAGAGTCGGCGCCATGGAATGTGGTGCCGTTGTCGCTGACCAATTCCACACATTGGCCGCGTCTCGAAGTGAATCGCTGGAAGGCAGCTACAAAAGCGGAGGTGGAGCAGTCGGAGACCACCTCCAAATGGATGGCTTTTGACCACAAGCACACGAAGAGCGCGATATAGCCCTTCGTGGAACGGTGCCCACGTCCCTTCGTCGTCCGAACCTGAATGGGACCGGCATAGTCGACGCCAGCCCGACGGAAAGGCCTGCCAGAGATGACCCGCGCAGACGGCAGATTTCCCATGACCGGAGTGACGGCGTCGGCTCGCTGGCGAACGCACTTGACGCATCGGTGAATGTGCGCGCGCACCAGTGCGCGGCAACCCAAAATCCAGTACTGCGTCATCAGATGACTGAGCGTCAATTGGGTACCCCCGTGTAGCACACGGAGATGCGCCTCGGCGATCAGAAGATTGGACAGCGCGGAACATCTCGGAAGGATAACCGGATGTTTTCCTTCGTACTCGAGGCTGGAACGCTGCAAACGACCGCCGACTCGCAGCACTCCAGTTGTGTCGACAAACGGCCGTAACCCGCGAAAAGCGCCGTGCCGGGGCAGCTCCTTGCCGTCAGAGAGGGCGGCAATGTCATCGGCGAACGCGTCCGCCTGTGCGGACTTGATGCAGCGGAGCCGCGCAGCATGCAGCTCGTCCGACGTGAGTGGACCGTGAGACCGTGTACCGGGAACCCTGCAGTTCGTCACAAATCGGATGCACCAAGCCGTGACACGCCACAGCCTGGTGGCGCTTGAGATTCTGGACGCCAGGTCCCAGACCGGGGTTGCCGCGGTGAAATGAACAGCCTTGACGGATGGGCGGGCCTCGAGCTCCGTGTCATCAGACTCGGCACAGAGCGGCCACTGGCTAGATTCCTTCGCCAGCCACTGGGGCCCAGACCACCAGAGTGAGAGCTCGGGCAATGCAGCAGGGGCGACGCCACGAGTAGCTGCATCCGCTGGATTGTCCTTAGTTGGTACGTGTCGCCAGCGAGCGTCTGGAAGGGCCGTTTGAATCGCCGAGACGCGATTCGCGACGAACGTTGTCCATCGGGTGGGGTGTGCTTTCAGCCAGGCAAGCACAACCCGCGAATCTGACCACAGGTAGATAGTCACGTTAGGAAGAGCCAGCGCTGAACGGACGAGCGTCACCAGGCGAACCAGCAGAGCCGCGCCACACAGTTCCAAGCGTGGTATGGAGAGTTGCTTGATAGGCGCCACCTTACTCTTTGCAGCGAGAAGGGAGACGACAGGGCCAGAATTCCCGGGCGCACGCAGGTAAACGGCTGCCGCATATGCCCGAGAGGAGGCGTCGGCGAACCCGTGCAATTCTAAACCCTCCTCAACGTCGCTGCAGCCGATCCAGCGCGGGATGGTCACGCTTTCTAGCGCAGGTAGTTCAGCGCAGTATGCCTCCCACGATGCAGCGAGCTGGCCGGACAGGGGCGTGTCCCAGTCGGTGCCAGTCAGCCATAATTCCTGCATCAGGATTTTCCCCGTGACAATCACAGGGGCCAGCCACCCCATCGGGTCGAACAGCCTGGCGATCATGGACAGGATTGATCGCTTGGTGGGCGGGAATGAAGTCGCGGGCGGTGATACTTGAAAAAAGAAACTGTCCCGACAAGGACTCCATTCGAGGCCCAGCGCCTTGATGCGATCGTCGTCGAAAGAACGATTCGGGGACGTCTGTAACCACTCCGCCGGAAGCTCGGCGAGCAGCTCAGTCCTGTTGGAAGACCACTTCCGGAGCTCGAATCCACCTGCTCGTAGCAGAGCAATCAGCTCCTCCCGCAGATGAAGCGCTGAAGTGACGTTGTCCGCCCCGAACAGAAAGTCATCCACGTAGGCCTGGGTGCGAACGATTTCGGCAGCTCGAGGGAAGCGATGCTGCTCATCGGCAGCCAGTTGGAAAAGCGTCCGGATTGCCAGGTAAGGCGCGCAAGCAGTCCCGTACGTGACCGTGGATAGCCGGAAGTGTTGGATCGGTTCGAGCGCATCGCTGCGCCACACAATCCGCTGCAGGTCCGCATCTCGGTCGTCCATCAAGATCTGCCGGTACATCTTTTCAACATCGGCGGTCAGCACCACGGCATGTCGTCGCCAGCGGAGGACGACGCTGAAAAGGTCCTGCTGCAGCGATGGACCCACTAAGAGATTCTCGTTGAGCGAATCTCCCAAGAGAGTTCTCTGCGAAGCGTTGAAGACAACGCGTAGTTTTCCGTCCTCTTCATCTCCGCGAAGCACCCCGTGATGGGGCAGATAGTACGGCGCAGCGGCCGCAGAAGGTTGATCCTGATCGATCAGCTGCATGTGCCCCAACTGCTCGTATTCTGCCAGGAAACGTGCGTACTTTTCTCCGTAGCATGGATTGGCTGCGCAGCGCCTTTCAAGCCGAAACAGGCAGCTGACGGCAATGCCCAGCGATGAGGAGTAGTCCGGCACCGCTGGATCACGTAGAGGAAGCCGTACCACGTACCGGCCGTCAGGTTTCCTGGTGTGGGTCGTGACATAATGTTCTTCGCAGACCTCGTCGACCGGTGATAGTGACGCATGTGCAGGAACCTCCTCGACTTCCCAGAACATCTGGAGCAGCGTCGGGAGATCCGAGGTCACAGTGGCGTGACAGGCAGCTCTGATGGTGAGACGACGGCGCCGCTCACCCGTCGTGCCGTCGTTGACAGGACCCACGATGGTCCATCCCAAGCGGGTGAGCTGCGCAGTCGGAGAGCCGGGCGGGCCCTGACGGACGTCCGGCATCAGGAGCGAGCCGTAGACGTCGGCTCCCAGGATCAAGTCAATTCTTGCAGTTCGGGCGTAACCCGGATCAGCGAGCGGAACTAGATCCGACAGATGGGGCCAGTCATGACGCCCGATTGCATTAGACGGCAACGGATTAGCGACCCTGGTTAGTATGCAGGCCCGTATCGTTGCGAGGAAGTCCGGATCATGGAGAGACTCGCACTCCACAGTGGTCACGTGCGTTCCGCCGCCCAGCGCTGAACCCCCAACGCCGACCAAGCTGACGCCAGCACGCTCCCGCCGAAGTCGAAGGGATTGCACCGTGGCCTCGGAAATGAACGAAATCTCAGCGCCTGGATCCAAGAGTGCACGCACCTCGGCCGAACGTCCGTCGGTGGATCGCAGCCGCACAACAGCAGTCGCGAGAAGAACGTGTGACGCAGCCGCTGGCGCCGCGTGGTGGACGAGAGCGCGTCCCTCAGTCACGGACGAGTCGGATGCATGATCGACCAAGGATGGCGACGCCTGGTCCGCCTCGCGAGACGATGGCTTGGAAGCGGCGTCATGCAGAATGGAATGGTGTTTCTCGTGGCACGTAGAACACACCGAGCCCGACGGGCACGCTTCCCGACGATGTCCAGACCGCAGACAGTTGAAGCATAGCCTGAGTTGGGCGACGAGCGCGCGTCGCTGTGGCACAGAAAGCGCCCTCATTTTTGGGCAATATCCCACGTAGTGCGCGCCCTTGCAGTGGGCGCAGCCGAATCCCGACGAAGTGGTGCCGGCATGATGGGCCTTGGCAGTCTGCGGCGCCATCCCGGTCGGCGCAGACCGCTTGAGCGACGGAGACGAAAACGACTCGAGAGCCTGGATGCGTCCCTCAACAAAGGACTTGAGTGCCTCGAAGGACGGTGGAACAGGGCACTTCCCGAGCGATCGCTCCCAGTCCCGCCGCGTAGTTGCATCCAAACGTTCGACGGCAAAGTAGACTCGCCAGTCTTCCCACGCAGACGCCGCGCGATCCAGAGAGTTGAGCGCGTGGTCCATACGTGCAATTCCTCCGAACAGATGCTTTAGCGCTGCCGCCGATTCCTTCGTGACAGGTGCGAGAGTGGAAAAGGCGCGCCAGTGGTTGTTGAGCAGAATCCGTTTATTACCGTAGCGCTCGTGCAATTCCCGCCATGCTTCGGCATAGTTCGCCTCCGTGATGGCGTAGTTCTCCACCAGCACAGCAGCCTCCCCTAGGAGGTTCGATTTCAGGTAGTGAAACCGTTGCACGTTAGACAGGCGCACGTTGGAATGCACCAAGGAAACAAACATGTCACGGAAGGTCTCCCATTCCAGATGATTACCGGAGAAAGTCGGCACGGAGATCGCCGGTAAGTTAGTCGACAGATAAGGTGAAGCGCCCGAAAAGCCCGCGCCATTGGTAGAAAACGCGGACTCTGCGACGGCTGTAGAAGTCTCCGACGCTGGGACAGACGCGGGTCGGATTAAACGTGCGGCTCGGATCAAGAGGTTGTCGTACCTCTCCTCGAAGGCGGCCACCTCCGACTCGCCGTCGTCGGGCACGTCCTCCAGGGCGCCAATCTCCCGTTGAGCGGCCTCGAACGCGCCCAGCGCCCTCTCAACTCGTGGTAGGCGTTGCGCGACCACCACCGGATCCGGATTGTCGCCGAGCAGCGTTTCAAAACGCGTCAGCGTCGCCTTCAGTTGACGCTGCTCAAGCCGCAGCCGCTTCACCGGTATCGCGTCGACACGTGTCATAGCTGCCGCGTTGCTAGCCTCCTGTGCCTCGGCCATTGTTCTCGCACAGTTCAAGACAACGCACCTAACACCTGGCACGTGTCGCAGTTCACGTTTGCACGAACACGTCGCGCGTTGAAAGTCTCAACCCGATCACCGCTATCCGGCTCGAAGGACCAAAATAATGTTAGTTCCTCGATGGGATTGTAGCCGTCATCGAGAACTGTTTCTCAGGATATGACGCGGGTGCGGTTGGACGGATAAACGCGAATAAGAAATGTGGGTAGAGGAAGATACAAGATGCGAGCAAGCGCAACGAGAACTACGGAAATACAGAACTCTGGAAGAAAGATGCGAGCCAGCGCATAAAGAATATCAGAAGAATGCGAGCAAGCGCAAAGAGAGAGCAGAAAGAGAATCCTGGAAGAAAGATGCGAGCCAGCGCATAAAGAATATCAGAAGAATGCGAGCAAGCGCAAAGAGATAGCAGAAAGAGAAACCTGGAAGAAAGATGCGAGCCAGCGCATAAAGAATATCAGAAGAATGCGAGCAAGCGCAAAGAGATAGCAGAAAGAGAAACCTGGAAGAAAGATGCGAGCAAGCGCAAAGAGATAGCAGAAAGAGAAACCTGGAAGAAAGATGCGAGCCAGCGCATAAAGAATATCAGAAGAATGCGAGCAAGCGCAAAGAGATAGCAGAAAGAGGAACCTGGAAGAAAGATGCGAGCCAGCGCATAAAGAATATCAGAAGAATGCGAGCAAGCGCAAAGAGACAGCAGAAAGAGAATCCTGGAAGAAAGATGCGAGCCAGCGCATAAAGAATATCAGAAGAATGCGAGCAAGCGCAAAGAGATAGCAGAAAGAGAAGCGAGCAAACGCAAGGCCAACGTAGAAATAAAGCACCACTTTATGAAGACTCGTAGACACCATATAGAATTCTAGAAGGAAGATGCGAGCAAGCGCAAAAAGAAGATCGGAAGATTGCGAGCAAGCGCAAGGAGATAGCAAAGATAAAAGCGAGCAAACGCAAGACCAACGTAGACACAAAGCACCACTATATGTAGACTCGTAGACACCTTTATACTTTCGTATTCTCAGGACGCATGTGGACTGACGCGAAGCGGGCAGTCGGCCCTCGAGAAGCCGGCTCACGTGAGCGAAGCGCGAGCGGTGGGAGACGCGTCCGGCCAATCACAGGCAAAGGGCCCCATCACGTGGTGGACGCGTCCTCCAACCGCCGACAAGGAGAACTAGACAAGGACGGTACGAACACAGAGGAGAGCGAGCGCACGTGCCGAATGTGGCAAACATGTCCTTATATGGTAAGCGAGCTAAAAATAGATTTCCTGACTGCTACAGCGCAACGAAAGTCTAAACTAGAATCCACGAAAAATTACATACAAGGCTCTAACAAAGGGTCAGAACGCAACAATTACGCAAACTCTATACGAAGACGCGATTAAAATGGTTGTTAATATTGTCCGGGTACTTAGATAATTGTCTCCCCGCGTATTCCGGTCACACAGTCTCGCCGGATGCTCCGCGAATTTCTCTATTCTCTCCATTCTCTCTCCACTACGTTCGCTTCGTTTCTCTTTACTGCACTGTAACGCAAGATTAGCAAAATCGTTCGCATCGGCCTACGATGCCGTACACACGTACGCCGCGCTCCGTGTCCTGCTGATTCCACAATTTCGCAGCAGTTTCCACCGTTCTCGGGCGCGGAATAATATTCTCGCTGCGGGGCGTGTCGACTCCCGAGGCATTTTCCCCGCACGAAACGCACTTCGACGATGGAATTTAGATTTAATCGCTTTCAGAGTCTTTCCCCTGTTTTCGCGGAATTGTTTCAAGATTCGCGCGCAACAAAACCCAGCGCAAAGCCGTCTGTAATGTTTAATGGCGTGCACGGGACACGTGTCATAATTCTCGCGAATGCGCTAAACATCGTCCTCAACCAGATTTCACCGATAAATCGCTAGTTGTTTAACGAGCATCAATCTCTACTGAGATCTAATTTTCGCGAATGCGCTAAAAATCGTCCTCAACCAGATTTCACAGATAAATCGCTAGTTGTTTAACGAGCATCAATCTCTACTGAGATCTAATTTTCAGCGAGTCAGAAAAAATCGAGTATTGCTCAAGCGGATTTGGAACGCATATTTAAAACTTAGTTTCTGTCTCTTATTCACTCGGGTAACCAATACCGCAGCCGTCTTAATATCAGTCGATCGTGTTATCTTCAGAGACGGTGAAACATTGAGGTGTCAATCAGTGAAATGGCCACCGATGCCCTTTTAACGGATTCATGTCAGAATGCTCCGTGCTCGTCACATGTCGCTCTCCCAATTACTTCTCTCGCATCTTTATCTTTTCCCAATCGCGTGCAGATTTAATCGGACCCGCCTTGCTCTTCGCTCTCTTCGCTCTTTTTGCCCTCACGGCGCTGTTTTACGATTCTTTAATGACGTGGCGAATGCTCGTCGCTCAGAGAATGCGCTGCGATTTATGGACGGTCCATTTCCATTCAACCTCACCCTTGCTCACTCGCGCCAATCCGCATTCGTCCCCGACTGTCCTCTCTCGCTTTCACTATTTTCCTGTAAAGCGAGCTGTTCTGTCGCCTGCGAAACGCGAGATTAGCAAAATCGCTCGGATCGGCCTGCGATCCACTGTCGTGCTGATTCCACGCTCTTGCCCGTCGCAATTTGTATGTGCCGCGTTTCACCAGCCGGAATATCCCTGCGAGCGGAACGTATGATGCGCCATTTCGTCGGGAGCGTGCCACTATATTTCTTCCGTCGACTTCCGAAACAGGTCTTCCGTCGATTTTCGCGCGTCTGGCACGTATGATTTTTCTCTTTCCAACACCGCGCGCTGGTCGGTGAGCTTCGTTTCATCTAGGTCAGATTTTTTTCTGAATTTGATTATTTTTTCTGGCCACTACATTTATTGGCGGCGAAATGAGCGTAACGTTTTATTTTCGATGCTACCATAAACGAACTTCATTTTGGTAATTTCTGTCATTTTCTGTTTTCGTCCGAGGGCCGCGCACGTGTGGACGAGCGGCTGTATGTGGCAATCTTATCATATCGTGTTTCACGTTTTGATAAACATCGGTTTACACAAAAATTAGCTTTATCTTTAGCGGCGCTCTTGAGATGAGATTCTCGCGACAGATTTCACGCGGACGATAATTCGTTAGCCTGCGAAGCGAGAAAGGCATGGTTGTCTTTTTTTGTTGTAACTACGAAATTATGCTCTTGGCCACACGGCGACGTTTATGAAGATCCAAGTGATTTATGGAATCCGAAGGCCCACCGATCATTTTCTCGCCTGCACCGCGAATTAGCGCACGATTTAATGGCCACATGATTCGCGGCAGTTTGCTGCGAGCGAGAGGAAAGGCGTCGACGATGGCCGAGCCCTCGTGCGGCGCGAATTAAAAGTCCGCTCGCACGACAATGTTTCTTTAATGACGAAATGACGTGTCGCTAACGGGACCGGCGTTTTATTAACGACAGTTATCGCGCTTTCCTGTAATTCCCGCGGCTTACGCACCCCCGCGCGCACGCTTCTCAAGGGTCGTAAGGGGGTGAGTTATTGCTGCGTAAACGCTCTCCTCGATCGCTATCGACGCGTCAGCGTTCTTTGTGTCACGAAGCATCCGAATCTTGTTGCGCAGCATTCTGCGCAATACTCGCAATCAAGATAGGATTATCGTTTGAACTAAATTAATTACGTGATGATTGCAGGGGTGTGGCTTATATTTTGTAATACTTTCCGAAGCGTGGATCGAAGTGTGCGGAGGGTGGGGGTTGATTGAAGGCAGAGCATCAATACGTAATCATTCTGTATGCCGCAGTGTTTCTTACAAGCTCGTTATCACTTACGCAATAATTTCATCGTTCATTCGGAATTAATTATACAATCCCGACGAGCGTCGTGCAAAATTTCGCGATTTTTTTAGTTTTCTCCTTTCGAGTCATAGAGTAAGACGGGTGTTAATGAAAGCAGAGTGCCGGCATCAATAACGAGCCGCGGCAGTTTACAGAGTACATCCACCTATTCAGCAGTCCTCAGAAAAGTACCAGGCGACCGGCAGAAAAAGAGAGACATAGAGCGAGAGAAAAGAAAAGTCGAAACTGTACGTCATGCGATACTAATTCACATGACTCTTTCTGCATTACGTTTACTATTTATTCGCGACGCATACGGGAAAGAGGCTCCATGGCGCGGGCCAGATAGCAAGGACGGGAGGGAAACTGGGGGGCGCATTCATTAGGAATGTACTTTAAAGTCGAGTCACGGCTTTGGCGCACGAACGTCGAGAAGTATTAACCATTCGTTCGCATCGCTGTAACAGCTCGGTAACTCGGCTGATCAAAGAGAAATAAGAGCTGCAGTTGCCTTCCTCTTCCACCCTGTACAGGGTGTCCCGGAATCAGCCGAACAAATTTCGAACCGGAACAGCCTGTGTATGCGCGAGAACAGGAGTGCCCGGCTGCGAGAGTAGCGAGACAGTAATTTGCGCAAGATTTATGATTAGAGCGTGAGACGAGACGGAGTAACTTGTAGCTCGCTACCGACGATTTCCTTTTTTCCCCCCTTATTTTCTACACGTAGAACGACGTCGGCAACGTTTGGGCAGAATGATCAGACACACCCTGTATTATGTTTTTCTCCCTCGCTCCGATGTTTCCTTCGATTCACTCCCTCGCGCGCTATCTGTCTTTCTCTTATTCGCGAATTATCTCTCTCTCTCTCTCTCTCTCTCTCTCTCTCTCTCTCGCTCTCTCGGCAACGATGGCGGTTCGGGCTCCGCTTAATTGAGAGAAACTTTCGAGCTGAAGCTATTCCCTTGTGCGCGACGTCTGAGAGTGGAACGGGGCGTTTCGCTGATATACATGGTAATACTTTGTTGCAATAAATATCGGGGCTGGCGCTTGATGTCGAGCGATATTTCTTAGCCGCGTCCTGCCAAGCTTCCTTTGCCGAGTACCACGCCCGGTAATACCGTCTTAATCGTTGTTAGGAAATATTTCAGTTTCGGGTTAGTTACGCGCTCTTCCTTCACTATCCAACAGCCCTCCCCCACCTCCTCCTTCTTCCTATCAGCCGACCAATCCCTTTCAGCTTACGCGTTCTAGCGAGCTCGTGCGGCCGAATTCTTCGCCGGCTCGAGGATTTATTTGCGGTTCGCTCGCGGTAGAACGCTCGCATTCTCGCCGGGGAGTTTCGATGATTTTAATTCAGTTATTCCGGGGCGCCGGTGGTGGGTGCGTTCGGAAAACGTTTTCTAGGACACGGTAAATAACCAATAACGCGGATTTTAACCGTATTTCTAATTTCGCGAAATAAACGATTTTCTTGCCCCGCTGAATTAAATTACGCGGATAAATTGTTCGCGGAAAATTTACGAACGTCAGCGTGACCGGCCGCAAGGGCTTCCAGGATCTGATGTGCGTCATTTTTGTTTAATAATTTCGTTAATGTTGGTTCAATCAGCGGGATTCGAAAGGCACGTTTATTTTGTCGTGTATAGGGAATGTATGTAAATAGTGAAGGGAAGTGTGCGTTGGTTTGGGTGTAAGCAGTGACGAGGGCGCAATTTATTGCGCGAAGGTAAAGAGGAGACGGCGGTTCTTTTTGCGAAAGGCTGGCGTGCGATCGCTGTGATTTAAGCGAGCAAGTAATTTGCGACTGCTTCTGAATTCCGTGACTGTCAGGGCTGTCGAGGGAGAAGGAAAGGCGGCGGAAAGCGGACGGTATTCCGAAAATGTCAGGCCAAAACCAAGTTCGCGATGGGCCGTGTAATTACACGTGTCTGATGGGAGGGGGGTGGTAAAGAGTAAGGGGGCGGAACGGACACAAAAACGAAGTAGTTTTGGTTAGTCCAACTCATCCGTCTCCTTTGGTAGCGTTCGCCACGTTTTATCGCAACGCTGAAGAGGAGTCCTTCCTGTCGACGGAACGTGCTTCATTACGAACACACGCGTTACTCGACAGTTTTCTTCTTGGACATTCACAACATTTTTACTTTACACACTGTACACAAGTTGTAACGTATCTTCGGTTGTGTTGTGTTTCGAGTAACGGCAAGAAATTGAATGGGCCATCATCCGCTTGCAGGCCAGGAAACACGATCGATGGTCTGGAAAAGGGCAAGTTTTGCCTTAATAAACAAACAGCCGCGCTGAAAAGATTAACCCTCGCCGTGGATAGCCGACAGCAGCGTAAAATGTTGAGGATGGGGAGGGGGTGGGCTGTTAAAGGGGCTGAAAGTTGCCGCGAGGGCGGTAGGCAGTGATCGAGCGGTCGCGACTTAATGAAACTCTTAAGTGCCGACTATTAATATGGCTTCCGAGTTACCACGCTCCTCTCTCGCCCCTGCTTTCTCCGTCTTTCTCTGTCGTTCCCACTTCGACTCTGCTACTCCGTTCCCGTTCCTCGCGCTTCCTCTCATATTTTCCTCCTCACTTCACCTTTCGCTTACTTTCTCATTCCACCTTCTCCGCGTACAACTAAGTAAGACGGACACGTCACACTGACAATTCGCTTCATAAGAACTAACATAATTACCAACTATTAGAAACAAGTGAAGAAGATAGTACCGACGACGAACCATTGGTTCGGTATTTTCTTCGTCTTAGATACAATCGTTTGGGTCGGCACTAGAAGGGTAAATAAAAATAACGTGTTGAAAATTTGGACCAGTAGATCCACTGCAGCATTCATACAATCGTCTGGGTCGATACTAGAAGGGTTAATAAATATACGTGTTGAAAATTTGGACCAGTAGATCCACTGCAGCATTCGTACAATCGTCTGGGTCGGTACTAGAAGGGTTAATAAAAATAACGTGTTGAAAATTTGGACAATTCCACTGCAGTATTCATCTAACCGATTCGTTCGATTCGAAAGAAACGACGCAATTATAGAATTTAGAATATTCACGACGTTTACACGGATTAGGACGCTCTTGGCCCGCCGCGGAACAGTAGTAGATCTAGTACCTACCGTCCAGGCCGGACATTGTGCGCGTCCTGAAACTGGCGTCAACGTGCAACCTGTTACTGGAGGCGCATTAGTGCGATGCATCCGGCGCGGGGCCAACGACGCGCATTAGCATTAACTATTACTCCGAGTTATTTTTCTCCTTCGCTCCTCCTATCCGGCCCGCGCTCTCGTGTTCGCATTTTTCGCAAAATACGGAGCTGATGGCCGGGGTCCGCAGCGAGCATCGGCGCAGCGCGCACATTTCACCCTCGCGTTTGCTACTTCCAGCCGTTGTTCAAGAGAGAGAGAGAGAGAGAGAGAGAGAGAGAGAGAGAGAGAGAGAGGGAGAAACAGCGAGAGAGGTTTTTTACACGAGCCATAACGCTGAGCTAAACTCGTATCTTTCTATGCAGTAAAATTAAGAAGGGGAAAGATTATTATTGCGTTTCATGGAGATTGTCCTCCCGCCGGAATTTTTACGCTTGCAGAGGAGAAATTTATTTCCCGCATTCGGCTCCTCGGTCTACGATGGATTTATCTTGCGCGACGCCGGGCGATAATGAATTTCGGATGAATTCTTTGAGCAGCCCCTCGTAGGCATCGATCGAGCGGTATTAAATGCATTGATACATTTTAACATAATAGGCTTTTTTGTAGAAGATTATTACCTCGTAAACTAAAAAGTTAAATATGCAAAGAAAACGACGGAAAATGACGTTAATTTCATCGTTACGTGAAGTTGAAATTATTCCGTGGAACGTTCCGTATTGGACTGGCGCGTCGGTTCGGAATTTTGATAGAAATACGAAAGCGTCGTGAACGCAAAAGTGACTCCTTCTGGCCGACAATAAAGAGGACGGAAACGGTGCACGGGCTCCAGCGAAGATTTCGCTTAAATCAGCGCAGATCCTCGAAAAACGTGCGGCTCACACTAAGAAAGCGTATATCACGAGCGATTTAGCCGGACAAGGCAAGAGGGGGCTCTGGAAGCCGGAACATTTGAGCGGATTCGCTCCCGCTGGGAGAACGAGAGGTCATACACGCCGGATTATAGTCCGCCGACCCCCTCTCGTTCACTTTTACACGCTCCACGTACTGATATCGCGTTGATAAAGAGACATCGCGACGTCTCGCGCGTTCTTCCACAGTAAGCCATAATTCGTTGAAACGTCCTAAAGCTTCACTCGTCACCGAAACAAAACTTGACGCGTTGAATGAACTCCAATGTTAGGAAACGGTAAAATGTATGAGTATGTGGTAACAGTATATAATGTAATTGGACATTGATCGTCGAACGTTCTGTTTAGAATAGTTTAATGATTTCCATAATTTTCTACCTTTCCTATATACTCCTTCCGATTATTTTCAACCACAATTCATAATCAACGCTTTTATTTCGTTCGACGTCACCGTACGCTTTATACACGACGCGTTCCAAGTTTGTACAATGATTTTATTTTATGAATACGATGATTTTCTATCAAGTCACTCGGCCGTCGCTATTATTTTCGAGTTCCAATTGACAAACGACCTCTGCACGCTTCTCGGCACGTATGAAAGGTGGTTTGAAGTCTGTGCTCGAAAGCGGCACGACTGCTCACGGAACATTTCATCGGGCCCGCCCTCCGTCCAGGAAAACAAGTCCGCGAGCACGCGAGTTGTGTAATGCCTTGTACGACGGCCAGATTGGATGGCGTTGCCCGTGCTCTAACAAGTTATGCGCCCTTCATTACGCGTTAACGCTGCACCGTGTAAATCGTGTTGCTCGGCATGTAGACATCCGCCGGTTTGACGATCAGTTTTTCAGGATTCTCAGCTTTCATACAGGGTGGACCGCTTCAAATGGCCACACTCGTTCAGGTGCACGTTTCCACAGAAAAACGATCCAGACAGATGCTCGGTAGATCCAGAAACAGTAGTGTCGTAAACGGTCCTGAAACATTAACAAAATTACCGTTTTCGAAATTCGGAATATTCGTCAGACCGTTTATGATTCCGAGCGTAAACAGAGAGTTGGCCAAAGTTTATATTACAAAATGAGCGCGTTTCGCAGCTCACGTACAGGGTGCCCCGGAATCGTCTGCAGACGTTCGCGCGTTTAATGGAAGTAGCCCAAAACGGAGCAGTCTTCATAAACGTGTCCAGGATCCAATGGTTTCTAAGATTAAATTTCGCACGTATGACGTAATTGTTTCGAAGTGGTACACTTTATCGCTTAATTGCGCGCTATGTTTGAGCGCGTACAATTGCGAGACACTCCGTATACATATGTGGGAAGGGGGGTTGGGTTTGACGACACACCATCAAGCCGATGCGTTCTACATACCACGTCGCAAGTATGTTCCGGCTCGCGCGTATTCGCGATTATACGGCGCATAGCTATATACGCGGTGTAATGCGAAACACGACCGGCCGGATGACAGGGTGAAATTCACGAGCCGGCGTGCACCCTATTAAACGCGTCGAGGTGTGTTGGCGGGGGTGCACGGGGTTGGAACATGCTGGGTAGGGATGGAATAGTCACGAGTCGGAAGAGTCCGCCTCTAAACGGATGGACAGTTTAAAGATCTTTCGGCACTGCTTCATTTTCGCACTCGCTTGTAACAAGTTCACGATTTTTCTCCCGTTAGATGATTGAATCGAGTTAAAACAGTCGTGATTTCGATGTTCACGTTACATGTCCGCAACTTTTCTTGACGTACTGAAACACCGGCTTACAATCATACTGTCCATCCCCAACCCTCTCGCTTAGAAAACGTGCGAAAACCACACACGCTCCGTTTGAACAGAATGGAAAGCCGTGGCTTAAAAGAACACCGCGAACAGAGAAAGACGGTTACAAAGAAAGGGTGTGCGAAGGAAGGGTGGAGAGGGGGGGTGGAAGTGGTACTCTCTATTCCGTTCACGGAACGTGTCGTGGAATAAGCAAACGTTCGTTTGCCACGTTCGTTTTCCTCCCTACGCCTCCTCTTTCGCTTCTTCCCTTTCTGCCTCTCCCCCTCCTGCCCGTTCTTGCCTCATATCGCTCGCATCGAGTAAATACACGCGAAATTTCGAGAAGCTGCGTTCACTCCACCCCCGATCCCTCCCTCGCGGCTTCCTTCATTGCACGCTTTTCTTTTAACGTCCCACCGCTTTAATACGCCTCGCCATTTATGAGCGAGAAAGTTCTCGACGTAAATCTTGATCCCGGCAACGGCAATACTTACGTGTATTTCGGCGACGCGATACGCCTACCGGAAAGAAAAAAGGGCCAGTCGAGACCACCCCGAGCTCCTCTCGGTCCATCGGCGTCATTAACTTCGTTACAGCTTTCTTGAAGCTATACAGGGTCGCTTTATAGGCAATAACTCAATCGAGCGCCGCTGTCGTACTTTACGAGGAGGAACCCTGTCAATATTATCGCTCCGAGCGCTGTTCTTCCGCGGCATCCTCCCTTTCTTCCTCGACATCTCTAGCTTTCCTTTCTCCGGCCTCGTACCATGCTAACCCTCCCCGTTTGTTTGTCCGGCACTGTCCGACGGGAGCGGCTGATTTAATGATTCGATTTAGTCATTTATTAGTTTTCGTTACGTTTCGTTTTTTCTTTTTTTTTCGCGGAAATAAACGTCGTGTGTATAGCAGCGTTGAATATGACTTTGATCTGTGATTGTGGACTGTGTCAAAACGGAGCCGAAATTGGTGGATAGCGGCCGGAAGTGGGGCAAGGTTGCGATCATTTTAAAAAAGAATTAGAAATCGGTAGAAATCTGAATGCACTGCGCGGAGTGAGTATCGTCAACTCTGGGATTAATTTATGATGTCAAATCGGCGTGTATGCATAATTGAAAGAAAGAAATAATAATGGCGACTCAGTGGTCCAATCAAGGCAACATAAACTAAATTCGATTTTCTGTTATTTTTCGACAATGATTCATTTTATTCGACTGCTACTGGCAGTATGAATAATAAGTTACTAGTATATCGAAAAGGGACTGTTGCTTTTGATTTATGAATAATATTTTGTTAATAACACTGCAACGAAAGTGGATGGTCCAATCATAGCAGCCTTATCTTAGATGATATTCACGGATTGTTTGGATATTTCCGGAACGCTAGAGGAATGTCACTTCTTAATGGTTCATAACGACTGTTGACGTGACAGTGTCCGGCTCCGTGTTCCATGTCCGATTGCGAAGTTGTAGCTTATATCGGGACAACGTTTCCTAATTCCATTCTGCGCGTCGATCGCGAACACGGGACAATAGAGCTATTTATTGTCCCGCTTCTTCGGGAACGAGCGCACTCCTGGATCGAGTCCTCAGCATTTAAATGCGCGTGGATGAATGCATCAAATGAGAGCGAAAATAATAAGTCCGCGATATCAATAGAATGCGAATTCAATGGACGGGTGGGAGGGGAACAATGCAATAAAATAATGCGAATGTCGACGCTGTTTAATAGTTTTTGCTTCGTCGCCCGGCAATTAAATTCACGGGCCGGGCCGGGTAAGAATTGATCTGTAGAAAAATTCCTCGTCCGCGATACGTAAGGATCAGTCTCGACTCTGCCGGCTGGACGGAAGTTCGTTGATCGGCGCAAAGGGGTCGGGAGACGTCGACCACCTCGGGCGCATTTTAATTAAATGAAAAACAACCCCGACCCGATTACCCGGACCTCCCCGGGCATTCATTTGATTCCGCTAATGGACGGACCGTGGCTGACGGTCGGTTATACTTGTATTTTTGCTGATATCCAACGGTATCGCGTTACGGCGCGCGTGAAATTCGAAACTCGCGCGCTTTCCGGTACCCGGGGTTCATTTGTTGTTAGAGCCGGCCAACGTTTCCGTGTTCCCCAGACGGAGGGAGGGATTTTTTTTTTGCCGCCCCTTAGCGTACTGGGAATCGGAGAAAAAAATGGAAAATGGATAGACATCGAACTAGATGCACTGAAAGCTCGCAATATCTTATTTCAATTCTTATTTTCTATTCGTTCTCTCTATTCCAATCTTAAATCGCACTGTGTCTCTTCTATTATACTTCTTCTTTCCCGTCTTCTCTTTCCCTTCATTTTCCTCAATTTTATTCTTGTCTTTATGTTCGTGTCTTTTGTTTAACACGTTGAACGGCCAAAATGTTTCGAAAAAATGTCTCCCGAAATCGTTGTTAGTCGTTTCAAGTAAAGCGTTAAGAATCTGTTTTCCAGGGTCCCGTGGGACAAGTCTTTCCGTCCCCCAGATCTGGATGACGAGGCGTTCAATGTGTTAATTCTCCTTTGTAACACTTCTGCTTTATCTATATCATATTCCTTGTCTCCTTCTATCTGTTCCTATCGCGGTATGATTTCTTCGTACAAAATGTGCGCTTAACCCGCAAATAAATGAAAAAACATAGGTGAGATCAAAATTTCAGCCTTCCATCGAGACGTCGCGCGGACGAGTCCGCGATCGATCGATCCTGCTTCATATTTACCTCCTGTATCGGCTCACGCACACGCCACTCGTCGGCGTCGAGAGTCTCCGCTCCGCGCTAGGGAAAACGAAGAAGCACGTCGAAGAATTTTCGCGAGCAAACAGAGCTGCGAATGTGATCGAGAATGGGATGGCAGCGACGTCGAACGCGAAGCACGCAAATCTCGTCTCCTTGCCACTGTGCGGCGGTGGCGACGTCGAGGAATCGGGTAGAAAGTGGGGCGGACATTTTTCTGAACCATTTTGTCGTTCTTCAACCGGGAGGTCGAGGTAGAAGGCGGCGTAATTACAACTCGAGCGCTAAAATCCAGCGCACAAGTCCAAAAAGCACATTCCGCCATTTCGTTAATTATTCAGCCCGTAAAAGCAGCCAATATTATTCCGAGCGGCATGGGCAGAATGGGGAGAGAGAGAGAGAGAGAGAGAGAGATGTACGTGTAGGGCCGCGCGAACGCTGGTTACCAATGAAACATACGCTCGAAATTGCTGAAATATACGGAGCTCCGCGAAAAAGTTGTCTCCGACGTAAGATACGGAGCATAAACAATCAGCATATTCGAGCGCAGATAAAATCTGGCTAACGAACGAAGCCAAGCGCTTACAATACCGTCCGGCGAGTTTGTTCCGAAAACTACACGTTAGTATGCATCAACGTATATTGTTGGTGTAGAGAAAAAAGAATGCGTAAAAAGAAAACGTCTCATTGAATGAAGCCTCCATAGAATATAAAAATAAAATCTAAAAATGGCAAAGTTGACGAAGCAAACGAACCTATATTTTTGACATTTTACTATAATGAAGGCCCATTCTTAAGTCACCTTCCCCCAAATTTTGCTTCACTTTCACATATCAACGACTTATACATTTCAATCAAGAGTCCGGTAAAATTCCCGGAAATAAAATCTTTCGAGCACTACCCCTCATTACAGCAAAACGTCACACCAGTCATTTTGACTGCTCCGCAGTTCTAGCATTAAACAACACCGTCCGGCGCGGACTTTGACAAAGCAGCCGAGGAAAGATCGAACTGTGGCCGTCAAAAAACGCGGTCAGCTTAGCGAAAAGGGCGAACGCGAGGAATGCGTCTGTGGCCATGCCGTTTGCCGTCGTCCTCGCAGCCCTCGCCGCCAATGTGCCCTGCATATGCACACCCCCGCAATACGGAGGCACACATACGCCCGGTCGCAGGCGACGATTACTCGAGGAAATTACCGTGCGGTTTCGCCATTCGGTGAACTCCTGACCCCGACTTCGGCCCGGGCGCGCTCGTTAGACCGATCGTGGCTTAAACCCTCGCGAATTTATATCACGTCCGGCCCTCTCTTATCGGCGCAGAGGAGCCTGGTGGGAGAGCGGGAAAGGGCGTCAGCGACAAAATTCAATCCGCTCGCCGTTCCTACGCTCCCGTGGACTTTCCGCTCGATGCGTAATCGCGCGCTTTCTCGCTCCTGGGTGGCGAGGTCGAATTCGCTGCATTTTCTTTTTTTGTTTTTTTTTTTTTCGTTTTGCGCGTTTGGAAATTCGGGGCGATCGAGCGATTCCTCGGTATCGGCAGATGGAATTTGGATTAAGAGGCGCGTTTGAACGAAGAATTCAAGAAATTTTATTGTATGTTTCGTGGAAGAGGGCTTAATAACGAGGAGTGAGAAGATACGATTAAATGTACGTATGGAAAGAAAATTAGGGGAGCGAAATAAGAATTTGGTAGCTAGTGGTGTATGCGAGCCTTTGTTAACGCGCCGAATGACAAGATTATGCACGGTTTCTTGGATGAATTTCGGTATAATTTTGCTCGTACCTTGTCTTCTACTTAGGGCTCTTAATTCCGTCTTTCTCCGCGCCACGGCTCCTTCTGCAGCAAATGCATGGGGACGCGGATCGTAGTAGCTTATCGCACGTACCCGACGCCAGAAAATACCGTAACACCTGCCCCGCCACATGGGAAATTCTCGGCAAGCATTAACTGTACCTCATCGCGGTTGCTAGCAAATGCACGGGGCATCGTGACTATCAGCGTGACGTGAGGAACGGCGATCCGCACGGTGTACACGCCCGAAAGTACTTCTCCGTGTCGCGCTTCCTTCGTCTCTGTCCTTTTCTCCACCCGTTTCTGTTTCCACCTTTCCCTTTTAACACGTTTTGTGCCGGCCCAATCTTCGGACACTTTCCGTTCAAGCTGCATGTTTTACGCTTGCGTGTTTTGCTTCTGACGGATGCCTTGCAATGATTAAGATGGCCGCAATCGACTGCAGAAAAATTTAAAAGAATTCTTCATTTCACAATGACAATACCAAATGACTTGAACGAAAATTTCAGCGTAGGCCGCGTACGCCGTACGTGTTGTACACTCTTAACCAGTAACAAAATTCGCGCCGGTAACGGCCATCTAATCTTCGGAGACAGCAGACTCCCGGCGTGGAAGAAGTAAATCGAAAGAGCATCGTGGAACAACATTTTCCCCCCCTTTTTCTTCCACCCGAGCGTCGCTTTTGCGCGCCGCTTCCGAGACACTAATAATTCATCCGCGTCGCAGATACGTCGCGACGTCGTATGCTAGATGCGCTTTTAATGCATTTGCCCAGCTCGAGGCTCCGCGCTACTTTTAATTTCCCTTTCGACCTCGCCCTTCGCCGCCCAGCCCTCGTGCCGGTCCGACCTCCTCCCGCGCCGACTTTTTCTCCATCTTCCTTTGCCCGCGGTGCACGGCAAATGGATACCCAATTCAGGCTAAACCAATAATAACTTTTACTTTAGAGCTCCTTCCGCGCGCGCCCGCGACTGCTCTTCTTGCCCGACCGAAATTCAGGCAGGATAGGAAAATGGCGAGGCTCCGAGTGCGGAAGTTTGCGATCGCATATCGTTCTCGCGGCATCAGTTCCCTCGTCGAGTCGAATAATTGTCAAATAGATAAGTTCGACGGGAGAGAAGTGGCTCGATGGAAACGAGTGCGTCACTTTTCGAGATTGCCCGGCAGACGTGCATTCGAGTAGCTAATGCGAGTCTGCGTCGGCGTCGAGCATGATACTTTTTCGATAAGCGCTTGACAGGTAGGACCGTGGATACGGTGCGGAACAGTGCGTGAAATACAGTTTATGGACGTACTTAGGTGCTCTCGTTAAAAATTATACGTATCCCTAATTTATTGCGATACATAAATATGCGTTACATCGCGCCCGAACGTATTCCTCGTAACTCGGCGTCGACTACTAAAACTTCGCATCAAGGCGCCGTGCCGTAAGAAGACCCGGGATATCGCCGGGGAAAAGCTCGAAAGTTATTCGGCTCACAGTGCAAACTAATAACGACGTTTAAAAGCTCTAATATTTTCCGCCGCGGCATCGCCCGCGCTATATACATATGTCCATGTATATACACGTATATAACGCGCCCTTTATGTATGTATGTTTCTGAGAGAGAGAGGGAGATCTATATATATGTATATATACATATATATATATACATATACATATTTCAGAAACATACATACATAAAGGGCGCGTTATAAGAGTAGGCGAGAAGGAAGGGATGAGAGAGAAGGGGTTGGGCGTTCGCACGCGGAAACTTTAGATCTTATAAGAAAAGTTACTCTCCACTTCTTCTATCTCCGTGCACCGGCCTTCTTTTCTCTCCCTCTCTCTCCCTCACTCTCTCTTTCTGCCTTCTCTTCTTGCCTACCCCATCGCGAAAACCTCTCTCCGCCGTATAAGCATCGCCACCATTACCACCACTACTGATGCAACCGGCTACCCGACCCTCGACCCTCGTTCTCCGGATATAATACACCTTTAATTTCCGGATTATAAAGTCCCGCTCGACGCGCCCGCGGTTAATTTACCGTTCTCACGCGCGATTCTATAAGTAGGGGCGCTCGCGTGTGTACAACGCCTCGGCTCGATGGTGTCAGGTGCTTCGAACCGCGCTGACGGACAACTGTTTTCGCCCGACAGCGTGATAGACTCAAATTTGCCAAGAGTGGAATTTGTTCATTCTACTGTGTTCTAACGTCGTCCATCGTTCGTTCTATAAGAATCGAAGTACTACTGTTTTTAAGAAATCTTTTAGAGACAATGACCGTTTTAAAGTACGTAAAGATACACATGCGAAAATGAGACACATAGAGCGCGAGCGTAAAGAATTAAAAGAAAAATAAGGCACGGTGACAAGTAAAAGTACGTAACAAAAATTCGAATGAAAGTGACGGGAGAGGGAAGATAGAAAAAAAGAAGTGTAATACAAGAGCTCCAGTGAGTGCTAGTATCATTGTTATTAGTAGTACGTACCCATGTCACTGACACTCCTACACACTCTCACCGCGCGTCCATAACCTACTGCAAACAGCGCTATTCGTCCACATCGAAATTAAGTGCGAGCCCGCCGCACTTTCCGCCAGACTTTCTTGCGTCGCGAAAGGTATCTCCGCAACAGTTCAGCACGGGGGTCGTATTTATTAATTCTTCCGAGAGTGCGCGCGGCGCGATAGGGCCGTTATCGCGAGTCGCAGTGGGAGTGGGAGAAGTGAACTGGCATAAAGAGAGGAAGGAGGAAAAACGAGGAACGCGTCGTAAGGGACGGAACGAAGCAGAAAAAGCGGCTGGCTCAGAAAGAGAGAGAGAGAGAGAGAGAGAGAGGTGCGACGTCTCGAAAACGAGAGCCGAAGAAGCGGAACCGCTTGGTCAACGAGCCGAAAGTTCCGGGCGTGGTCCCGGTATAAACTCCGCGCGAGGGCAAAGAGAAACACTTTTATCGAGCGCCGACACTCGGTGAACTTGCTCGCGAGAGATAGAAGAAGTCTCGGGAACTCGGCGCGCGAACTTCGCCCATTTAATGCACCCCGCGCCCGCGTCCCTATGTGTAACGGGCCGCTCTCGAAATTGCACGGAATAATTGTGGGATCGCATGCCGGCGATAGAAATATGCCATTCTCGGCGGCGGAAAAGCGCTCGGGATCGCTTTAACGCGGCCGATCAGGGGGGCTGTGAGTATCAATTTTCGAGGCACAGATGTTCGCTTCGCTCGGGGTCAATGGGCGTAGAGGCGCGCGAATTGAAGATCCGTATTTACGTACTGTACGGGACATAGAGATGTTTCGGGTTTTTTACGCTTGGACATTGGAAACGATCTCGGGCTACGATTGACGCTCCGAATTATTTAGTTTCACTTTCACTTACAGTGTCTCGAAGTCGATTGTGAATCGCAAGAGGAATAGTCAGGATACGAAGAAGATTTTCTTTTATTTCAAATTAATATATATATATATATGTATATATTTTCGCCCAATACGTACTAAACCGCGTTGGCTTGTAAATTTAATTATTTGTATATATATATATAAAGAATTATAATAAAGAAGATTTTCTCCCCCAAACCACACTTCAACCACCGCACACCGCCGAAATGAATTCGACGTCACGTAGAAGCAGCCAGACTCTGCCGTACGGTGCGAAAAAAAGACATTAGAAAAATTTCCGTCGCGCGGAAAAAATTCGGCGAACGTCTCGGGCCGATTTTATTATTCGAAACATCGCGCCTCGAAGGAGAAAAGGTCGGTCGGAATGTGACACGGAGAAGCGTTAAAGGGTAAGAAGTAGGAACGTCGGGGAAAAAGATCGGAGCCGAGGCTAACGGCTGGCTCGATGCGCTTATTTGACACCTCGAGCGACAAACGGCCACCTTATTACCTTCCCATCGTCAGCCAAGCCCGTTGTCGTCGTCGTCTAGCAGTCGAAGGTTCGCCAATCGATTCCTCGAGTTCGCCTGGGCACGGGCTGCGCGGAGAAAGGGGCCAAATTCTTTGCGAAGACGAATTTGATACGTACGCTCGCCGAAACTTTCGGCCTCTCGCAGTTCTCCCTTTTTAATCGATATTTCTATTTTTCATTATTATTATTATTATTATTATTTTTATTAACAATAAAAATTTACCCTAGCCTAATGAAGGCTGACTTAAGAATAATACAGTGAGACAGAAAATAGAAGGTGGAGAACCGAAGATGGGATGAAAAGATGAATATGAAAAATAACAATGGAAGATAATAAAAAATGTGTGTAAAACACAATAGAGATACTAGTCACAGAGAAATAAAATAGCGACAACAGCAATGACATCTAATAGGAGGGCGGGAAATAAATTTTCCGTGCCCCGATTCCTTCCACTTTCCTCTTCTGTCGATTTTTGTTTTTTGATCCTACTTTCGCTTCCACGAGAGTTTCTCTAGAACAGTACAAGTACGCGAGTACAATTGCACTGTAGCTGCGGTTCGCCGCGAGACAACGATCATTCGCTGTACACTCGAACACGATACGTGACTCTAATTGCAGTCTATCTCAGTTACAGCTTCCGCTCAAGTATATAATTAGTCATATATCAGGATACAGTGCCCGGCCAGGAGCGCATCTCGTCAGAGCAGCTAATTTACCATCGTCTACTCCGCACTCGTAATCTGTCGCGCTTTCTCATTTTTCCCACTCCCACCCCCGGCACGCACTCGAACACACTCCTACGACGACAAGTTCACCTCGTCACAGTTAGTTCGCCGTCGCATAATTCGTCGCGTACAGAAATTATACACCCACGCACATATGAACATTTCATATTAACTGGAGCGAACGGCAGAGTGAGTTTGGGTGAGAGACAGGGTGGGTGGGGGTAGAGTGTGCGTATGTGCATGTGTGCGTGTGCATCTGTCTGAGTGTAAGAGAGAGAGACAGAGAGGAACACTGGTCCAGCCGGCAGCGGTTTACATTTGAGACACAGGATCAGTGGAACAAATGCTATACGGGTGTTTGTACGTTTGTTATCCTGCCGGGTGATAGTCCGGTCTGTACATACAAACGCGCCACGTCACCATTGTAACCAGCTCGTATCGGCGCTCACGGTTACGCGAGGCAACGTTATCACGAGCAATAAAGTCGGCTCGATGGAATTGTGGAAGCGCCTGCGGCGCGCGTTGCAGAGCGCTTCGCCAAGAATTCGCCGTCGGGGAGTCGAATATCGCGGAAGGAAAGCGGATCCGTCCAAGGCAATTGTAATTTCACCGCGGCGCAGCCCCTGAAATCCGAAGCCGGGAAACGTCAAAGTTAATCATCCGTTCGTTCGGCGTGTTTCGGGAGGCGCGGAGAGGGTGTACGACGTTGTCGCGTGCTGTTTCTCGATTGGCATTTGACTTGTCGTCAAAGTGTTCCCGGAATTGCTTTCTGAAGATAAGTGCTCGTGCGTGTGTCGAGCAGAGGCGTGAAGTTAATGGGGAATGTAAGCGTTCATTGTAATGTGTAAACAATTTTTGGGAAACTTATAGTTAGAAAGTTTTGAACAGTTGAAGTAAAATTTGCTTGACGTATTACAATTTCATTTGTTTATAACATTCTAATAAAGCGTTTTCAAACGAGCTTCAGATAACATACTTTTCTTTCTTCCACTTGTAGAATTTGCACTCGCAGATTTATGTGTACGATATTTCAGTCCATGTACACGTTCGCCCGTAAGCGTCTACAATTATCGAGGTTCATAATTTCTGGGTGACACGTGTAAGCAGAATCCTTAAGGCAAGCAATGATAATGGGACATTTTTTGCACGAAATCGAGGGCCCATGCTGACGATATCGCGCATGGTACTTTTCTCTCTTCAGCAATATTCTTGTTTCGCCGATGTAGGTCAGCGCCTGTCAAGCGTACGACTAAGAATCTTCATGAATAGACGCAGGAAATGCGGGAAAACCAGCGTCTAATTACGCGAATTCCAGAAAGACTCGTTCCTAATCAGCTTCTACCGCTATATCGAGCGCCCGTAGAAGACCACTCGTGGCAAGCCTGCATCGAAAACATCGTGACACGCTTCCTGTCGACGATCCTCGACTGGCGTCCGGAAGGAACTCGGCCTGCGCGTCGTGCAAAATAGAAGCGCGAGATGGGGAAAAAAAGCTTGCCATTCCGTTCCGACGATTCGCGGCAACTACGGATTCGTCGTTGATCGTCGGATCAATTATTCGTAATCGGTCGGCGGCAGAGAGCGACAGGCCGTCGACGAACGGATCGAACCTCGAGAATTACTTGGCCTCGGTTAAATAAATTTCGGAATCGTGAGGCGACGGGAAAAAGCGCGCTGGGTAAATCGTGAGGTCTCTGAGAAACTGACGAGGACCAATCGACGCGAGGCACGAGTCTTTAATATGCCGCAACGTAAACGTCGCCTAAACCGAGCATTACGCGCGCCCACCTAATCGCATCTCTAATGGCTGTTGCGTTAATCGAATATGCAGGAGGCACGTCGACGTCTACCTGGTGTCCTATAATTCGGGATGCGATCGAGGATCGATGGATCGTTCGGGGCACGATGGGTTCGAAAAAGCAAGGTAAGGTTGCTATGATAAACGATTGGACTACTTAACTCTGATGCAGTGTTATTCATAAAGTATTGTTCATAAATTAATCTTTTAAACATACTAGTAAGGTAGAATTTGTTCCGCGCTGGTTCAATGATCGCAAACCTTACCCTACGATCAGAACGAATAAGTAGACTGATTTCTTCAATCTAAAATCGAGTAAACGAAATCTGAGAGTGTACGTAGGACGCGGAGAGTGAAATAAGCACGGATGGGAAGCGGGTCCATTGTACGCGATCATTATTGTTCACGAAGCACGAGTATTTTATAAGTCACTCGATCGACGATCTTTCTTAGGTAGTTATCGATAGTGGGCCGAAAACACCCGCGCGGCATGCTTAACGAGATCGCTTAACTTTTAATGGACTCGATCAGCTAATTAAGAGCTACTGCGAGAGGCCGTGGAGTTTCCGCGAGGAACGAGTTTAATGACGAAGAGGAGATGCTTTTTGATTAAAGTAATCAGTTGAGCGAAATTGTTCGCAAAAATACTTCGAACTAACGACGCGCGCCGGCGTCGAACTTCGATTATGGCGCAATTACGCGAACTTCCTGCAACAGTTTATATAATAGAAACTGCGAAATTAAAATCGACGGCTCGGGAGGATGTGGAAAATGCTTCTCGTTTACAGCGAGCTACCCTCGAAATTCTCATTTAAGCCGTGACGCGCGCTGTAAAAAGGAATTTTGCAGTCGCCGACAACGGATCTCTAATGAAAATCGGACGGTTTGCTCTGCCCAGTTTGTTTGTCGCCGGTCGAAAGCGGGCACCGTTAAAGCGCTGTTCGCCACTGTAGTTTTAATCCTTATTAAAACGGCGAGCGCGGCGGGAAAAAGTGCGTTTCGCCTGCCATTTGTCCGGCTATGCGAAATTAAGTTCGGTCGGGGAAGTGGGTCGTGCGCTGGGAAGGGTTAAACGTCGAAAGAAGGGGACGGGCAGGAGTTGAGAAGTTCCTTCTTTTTGAGAGCGTCCTTACCGTACGGTGCTGCTGCCTCGCGACAGTAGTTTCAACCGTTCCAAGTCGCAGACCACATCGTTTGCGCGCAACAAACGTTCTTTCGCAATTTTCAAATTCACGCTCCGAAATGATCATGCTAATATGAGAGTGAAGCAATTTTCGATACTGGTTTTTCCGTACTTTCACGTGGGGGATGTAATATCAGTTCGAGGACGGAGACTTGTGCCGAAGATATGAACTTTCTTTGAGAGTCTATTCGAACCTTATTCGACTTTAAGGTTGTTTCTCAGGTTCCTTCATCTCTGGCTACACCTCCGAAAGTATCGCAAAATTTGCTCTTCTCTTGAGTCGTGTGAGAGTTTTTAAAGCTTTTCGACGCTCTTTCACACGAGACCGAGACTGAAAAATCGATCCTCGCCATCTGCGTGGGATGGAAGCAGCGACGTTGATACTCGACAACCCCCCCAACGAAGATAAATCCGCGTCGGACGTCGGCCGGACGTCATTATGCCGACATTTCCTTCGCGCCAGCGTAGCAGTGGATAAATCGCGCTATGAGAGGACTCGCGTGCATACTCATAATGGGGCGAATGTGCAACAGCGCCGAGAGTGAGCGTGCGTTGTGCCCGACTTCGAGGTGCGCGCGGATCTGGGGCAAAATAAATAACCGTCGCGGTATATGAATGTCGCTTATTTATCAGAGGTCGAGGTGAGGAATTGAGGAGGAACGGAGAGAAGTGGCAAAGAATTCATTGATCACGAATATTAATTCTTCAATCTTCCGAAGGTACGTTCGTGAGCTGGCGTTGAATAAGCTCAACCTTTGCGAGACCCGAAAGACATCGTAGAAAAAATGAAGAAAAATGAATTGATCCCAAGCCGAACCCTTTCCATTTCTTTCCGCGCTCTCTCTCTTCTTTTTCTATGTCTCGCTCTAAATAAATCAGAAAAAAAGGGTCGAAAGGAAATGAAAGGAGAAGGAAGATCGAGAAAGAATCGGCAACGAAGGAAGACGGGACTGACCGTTCGACGAGAAGACGTAAACCGCGAGAGGGAGTATATCTCGGAGTGTCTGAGATAATTCCGGGTCTCGTGAAATTCCGTGAGCGATAAAGAGTAGAATCTGCTCGCGCGCGCGCCGCTGAAATGAAATAGTGAAAATCCTGCTGTGAGTAACGGGATCGCGTACTTTGCTGGAGTCTGCTCATTCTCTCTCTCTCACTCTCCTCTTCCTCGCGATATTAATCCCTTCTGGCTAGACTTTAGCCACCGTCCGCTGTAACTTTATATCCCCACGTGCCGAATGACCCTTAACTTTTACCCTCTGCATGCTTGAAAAACCTGGGAACGCGTTGTACGAGGTGTTCCATACCAATGTGGAACGAGCTAAGGAACAGTCTGTCGCGACAAGCAAAGTACAATGGTGTATTGTTGCAAGTGATAACATTTGATATAAACTATCGTGTAACCTACTAAATAGTTCGATTTTTCATAAACTACTGGTTTTCAATGGGTCGCAAAGCTGTTCACGAGCTCTTTTGTCACAAAGAGCCAAATGATTGGCAGAAGATGGGGAGGGTGGAGGGCGGCGCAGAATCGAGCATCGAACCACACGCAAATCGATACAGATCGAGGAGCACGATGGCCATTAATTAATTAGTCAGCAAATCGGTCAATCACCGGTCTCACGGTCGATCGATGAGGCGGATCGACTGATTACTGATTACAGAGGAGCGGAGTCGCTGCACTTTGTATGTCGCATTGTCAACGATCGTCCGAGCAACCAACGCGATCGAGTTGATGATGGGGGTGTTGTGTGGATGATTGAAACGATCATGGCGCGACACATTAGAAATGCGCGACATTCGAATTCCGCATTGCATCATCTCGCTACAGATAACCGAACAAAATTAGCCTCTGGCCTCTTCTCGACTGCGATTTCGATGCGCTATTTTGAATCCTTCATCAGCCGAATGTACGACGATCAAAATTTAAAAACTAGTATTTCACGCCGCGGGCACGGCTTTAATTAACATGTATTGCCGCGTTACCTTGATAACTTCCGAATACTTCATCACATTTTCACTCCGCATTACGGGTCCGTTTAGCTTCGCACATTATTCCACGATGACCATTATCAAACGAACTCGGGACCAGCCCTTAACGAGGAAATCCATCGGAAACCGCGGCGAATTTCGGCCAAGTATCTCAATTACCGTCCTTCCGCACACAATTCGACCGTCTGAATTAGCGAGAGTGTACTTTCACGTTGGATTAAACGCGTTATTTCGACTCATCCTCATCATTACCATTATCAACCTCGTCTCGTTTTTCCTCATACTAGACTAGATCCTTGCGCCATCTCTGACAACATTCACAGGAAAATCCTCGATCGAGACCGGACGACGAAAAGAATCGAATGACGTTCGTCTTGAATTCGTCACTTCTTTCGAGTCGCTCGATCGTTTGGTGTCGCGATAAATCAAAGTGAGAGTGCCGTTTTTGGCCGCATTGTAATTACGACGAGGCTTTCCAGGGGATGGCGGTCGCGTAAATTATAGTTGGGGTCAAAAGTTCGCGGCGACGCGCGGGCAGCGGTGATAAGTGGATAGTCGGATCGAGCGCGAAGCGTTACGTAGGCGTAAAATATGGATCCGTGATCTATGCGACCGCGAAAAGGATCGCGGACGAAACGTCGCTTCCCTACGGGAACTATAGATCTAGCCTACTGGGCTGAGTGAGACTCGATTTATTATGTACAGCGGACAGCGCGCTGTACTGATTTGTTTATTACGAGCTGCAAAACGCGTGCGTAAAATTAATTATTGTCCACACGGTATCAGCGTCAAAGCAAAATGACTGGTTCGAAGATTTGCAATAAAAATTTCTTTAATCTGTAATACAATACATATGTTTCAATCGAAGTCATTCAAAATCGGAGAAAATATGAAACGTCGAAAATTAGCTTCCTCGCTGTCATAATCAGAAACCATCAAGACACGACAACATTCTTCAGTCCATCCTTCCTATCATCTTCCGCCGAACGTGTATCAGCACCGACTCAAGCAACACGTTAACCTCCCTCTCTCAGCTTAAAGACACTCCGCCGTCAAAAGGTCCTCGCAACTGTAGAGTATAGGATCTCGTCCGCTCGATCACGAGCGGATATGCGCCATCGACGGCGTGTATGTGTGTGCGTGTGTGCGAGCATGAGGCCAGTTGGACTGCACCTTTCATATACCGGCAATGTTCGGAGTGTGACGCAAAGATCTAATATAGTTTTCTTTGTTCATCTTTGATGTGCTCAAAGAATGCATAAACGCGCATGCTCCGGCCAGAAGTAAAATAAATAATGTATATAATCCAACGCACATGCTCCGCGAAAAACAAAATTTCACCCTTTGCCGGAGCATGCGTGTTTATGCATTTTTTTAGCACATAAATGATAAAAAGGAAAATGATATAGCACTGTCCTTTACGTCTTTGCGTCATCTCTTGTTCTATGGACGAAAAGCAAGAGGTCAGTCTGCTGTAAGCGGTCGAACGCCGCACATCAAAAAAACAAAAAGTCACGTTCCTTTTCAATCGTGTCACCTGACGTTCCCAGTCAACGAATTACACATTTAAAATCCTACACAGCCGTGCAGCACCGAAGGCCTCCATTTTTCCCGGGACCCCTGTCCGTTAGCGCAAACAGCGCGTAAACAGCGCGCGGAAGTGTTTGCTCCCGCGTAACGACCGTTTCTTGCCGCACGCGTTTTCTTACGCCGACAGGCGCGCGATTATGAACCGCGCCGCGAATGATTTTCGCGAGAGCGCCCGCCGCTCGGCCGGCTCTGACAAAAACTTACTCCTCGGAGTCGGCTCTGGGCTGACGAGTGGAGCGGCGGCGTGGGGTTGCCAGGAAGCGTTGGGGAAGGATAATTGGGGAACGAGCGTCGAGGGGAGAGAATGTTAAAGAGAGAGAGAGAGTGGGAAGTGGAGAGCGTAGCGATCGACGCCGCAAATTATCCGCAATTATCCCGTCTATATCGCCCGTTCCAGCGGCACGGACAGTCGGACGCCACTGCTGGAGTGGCCCGACCGCCGCAAACCTCGCTCCACTTTCGCTCGCCGGCATCCATTCTCGAGGACGAGTAAAGAAGTGCGTGCCGGGTTCAGTGGATATAATTCATGTCGAATCATGCGCGCTGTCGTTTGTCAAGGCGTCCGCGGGTACGTACGGGGGACGCGCGCGGTGGGTGGTAGTCGTTGCAGGTTGCAGGTGCTGGGAAGCGCGGATTTATAAGGTAGATTGTTGGAGGATCGTTCAGTGGAGACAGGCAAAGAAGTGCGTACGGAGTTGCCCGACGAGCCTAGCAGTTGAGGAAATATACACATTGAACGTTTGCATTATAAATAGCAAAACTTTATTTAAATACAACAAAATTTGTTGTCAAAATCCAAGAAAGATTTAGTTTTTACATGTTTATGTATGGCTTGTTTTATATTCTTGCATGGTTTGGTATCTTTCGAAGTAGCTGCCTGTATGCAAGGCCGGTTTAGTCGAACAAGTAGTAGAATAGTATTTCAATTCTTTTCTTCCACCTTTGATTTTTCGAGCGGCAGTTGGGATTCGTCCGTCAAGCGAGGACATTGTAACGAGTAATCTGTTTCATTAGTAATAATACCGTTAAATCTTTCCCTTTCACCTTCCCTAAAATCCTTTAGAATCAATCGCACACAGGACCAATCCTACATATCTTATTGCTCAGAAAGATAGACGTACGCGAGTCGCTTTATAATACGTGTCCGCCATTGTGAACAGAATGGCCCAGCTATTTGCCACGCGTCCGCAAAGGGTTAAGAGATAATTTATGTCGAATTATGCGCACTGTCGTCTGTCAAGATATTCGCAGTTACGGAAGACACGCCTTATGGGCTGTCCAGTGGGGACTTTACAAAGTACAGTATCGAGACCCGCGAATAATAAGGCACTTGGCAGTAGACCAGCCGCCCCATCCGCTGGCCGCTTTGGAAAATCTCCAAATTATCCCGACCGCCTCGTAATTCGAATTATCATACGCGACCGCGAACGCCGAACCGTCGATCACCGCACTCTGTCGGCTCCGCGCAAATCGAAAGCCGCAGCGTCGCTTTTTTTTTCTCTACCGTATCCTCGTCGTTGAGAAAGAGTCTCGCGAGCAGGAGAGGAGGACAGTTTTATTATTCCTGTAATTCAGCGCGCCAGATGAGGCTCTTTTATGCGGCGCGCTTCCGGAAACGTGGAAAGTTGCGTTATTAAAACGTCAACGTTCGATCTTGCTCGGGCGAGCCGGCAGGAGCTCTCGGAATATCGAGTCTCGGCAGTTTCGGGCGATTTGCACGTCTGGGCGGTCGGTATTTCGTAATCAGTCGCTTTTGAACGCCGCTGACCCGGCGAAGAAAGCGCGTCGTTACGGGCGAATAAATGCAGTATGGATTAGGGGTGAGCGGACGAAATGGCCTCTTTGGGGATCTTGCCTGCAGTTTCCGCAGCGAGATCGGCGAGCGTGCGATAAATATGTGATTGCGCGCTGCGTTAGGACGAGTATGCTCGATTATACCTCTTTCTAAACGGACAGTCCTGAAAACGTATGCAGGGTGTAAAGTTCGCGAGACGTGATCAGGTTAGATTATTCTGTCGTTCGCGAGCCGATCGAGGTTTCTTATTTTTTGTTTGGTACATGACACGGTTGAAGCGGACTTTAAAATTCCTGATTCGCTTGCAATTGGAAACGTCGCTAGACACTTTTGAAATTAAGTTATTTGGAGAGAGAAAGAGAATGACGTTGGCCTCGAATCATGAAACACCTACGACCGCGCCACAAGCAGTTCTTCGCACCTTCGAAACATGCCGCCCCGTCCAACCGCCAAGCAATCTTCCTCCCCTCCCCCCGGACCCCGTTCCGTCAGTTTCTCACATTCTACGCCCGTCAAACTTAATGGTTTCCGTCCAAGGTGCCACGGCCGTGAACGGCAACCCCTGTTTCTCATTTAGTCCTCGCGTGTGTACGTGTACACTCGCAATTAAAGCCGCGATCCGGCCCCGTGTGAGAGAGTAGCAAAACGAGTATGGGTATAGGTTCGATCAAACTCTTCGGCCTTGAAACGCCTTCGGGCCTCGGCATCTAATACTCCGGCCGTTAATACTCGCTCTTGATCCCGGCAATGGATGAAATTGGCCATAACAAGGCGAAAAGTCTCTCGCCGCTCCGAGTTTCGCAGCGGCAGGAGGGGCGAGAATGGTGGCGAGACTTATCGAAACTCTTTTCGGAAAGTTTCGCGGAAAAGTCTTCTTCCCTCACGGCTCATCACTTCGGGTTTTCTCCCTTATTGACTTTAAGCCGCCGTTCGGCCGTCACTTCGCCCCCTCCCCCCGTTCTCTTTTCGAGGCCGCCATCTTTCCTCGTCCGACTCGGCGCGTTTGAAATCGCATCTACCGACGGAGCCTTCACTTCCGTTCACGCCGAGTCGGCTAATTTGTTGACACGCTCGCCTGTTTGGCAAACACATAAATTGGCAAATTTGCCTTTCGGCGCGGCTGAATAAAGGACGCGACGTCTGGCGGGATGGATAATTAGTTGCGCCGCGGGACGATGTGCGTAGCTTTTCAGGCACCGAGGCCAGGGTGAAGCGTGTAATCGAGTAAATGTGTGTTACGTATGCGGAACTGTACGTCGATCTGTAGGAGTACCTTTCAGAGGTATTGTTTCCGTTCAAAGGGGCGTCGGGTCGAATCGTTTTAGTGGGAGTTTTCATTGTTTCAGTTCTTGATGTGGTTTTTTTTTTGTTAGAAAATAGAAGGAATATTGTTTCGGAAGCTTTAGGTGGCTTGATCAGGAACCCTTTGTAATTCACTGATCTGGCGCTCATCTCTGTTGCGTGCTGTTGATAATTCTGTGGAGTGTACCTATATTGAAATACTAAGACTTTTCCAGTCAAAAGATTAATTCTTTGCTATCCGATGTTTTAAAGAATGATTTAAAAAATTGATTCTATCAAAAGAATCGAAGAACATCCTTAGCGGGCACACGAAAGAGAATAATTACAGGGCCGATGAAAAAGCACATAGGTTTGGCTCACGTCGCAGCGCAAATAATGCTCCCAGCGAGCCGAGTTCTTACCGCTTCCAACCCCAAAGCCGGCAACCTCAAATCTCCCACTTCTCACACGAGCCCAGCGTTCCTCCCGAAAACGCAATTTCCAGGCCTCCGCCGCGGTGAATAAATAAGAAGGAAAAAGAAAGCTCCATAAATTGCTGTTGACGGTCAATCCGAGTGAAAAATCGCCGGCGCGCGTAATCCCGGGGAATATCCGCGATGAGTATCAACTTCGACGCTCGGAGTTTATCGCGGCCGGGCCGATAGTCATTGGCCAACATGACGGTGCCGAAAAGGTCTCGGAAGGTCTCGGGGAAGGTTCCCGAAAGGGTCTGGCAAAGGCTTCCGAGCGTGCCCGATGATCGCGGCGCCCGTCGACAACGGCGAATCCGGGATGATCCGAGGATCCACGGCGATCGTCATTCCGATCTCGGACGTGCAGGATTTCGGAAGGACGAACGATAAGCGTCCCCTTCCCGGCGTCCCGTTAGGATCCTTTCCCTCTTCCGCAACCCGACTCGCGTTCGACGGGGTCGCTTGTAAATTAAATTGAATCGGTATAATTCGTGGACGTGACCCAAGCCCTTGAGAGAGTCTGCGAGTTTGCGTGTGTCTCGGGGGTGTGGTTGAGTGTATTAGCAGTTAGGGCTTTTTATTGATTTTTCGGAACTCGCTCTTCCGTTCTACGATTTTGTGAACTCGAAGTTCTCTTTACCGACGAAACGTGAGTGTGCGGGAAACAAGGAATTATTGTGTATTCATAAGTTACGCGGGACTTTGAACGAAAGTTCTAGTGAAATGCGACAATTATTATGAAAATTTCACCTGTGTTTATTCTCGCGATTCATCTTTCGGTAGTCGATCGATTTCTGAGCACGTAAGTCGCTTCGTCGTCTCGCAGCAAAACACGAGCAGTCTTTCGACGGGCAGCCAGACTAATCGTGCCCTCGCCAAGTGAATTCAGCGAAATAATAACGGACAATAATGGGGCCATTATGTCGGCGTGACATTACAGTAATTTCGTCGCGGCAATCAGTCAACGTGACGCCTCGCGCGCGCGTCAGACGGTCGAAAAAGCGGTCGGCCGCGGTTTTCTTTCGCCGGCTTCCCATCCATCAGCATCAGACGGCGCAGACGGTGCCTCTAATCCGGTCAACTTAATTATCCGTCTTCTCACCGGGGCGAGAACGTGGTCGCGGGGGAGGGCCTTGAGACGAATTTTCGAGTCGAAGGAAATGGCGGTTCTTCGGGAGGGTCTCTGATAAGTGAGAGGTTGACGCGGGACTAAGGTCGATTTAAGCATTCAATTTCATCCGCGTGATTTAACGCCCACCAATCCTTCTGCAAGCAACGACGTTTTTCGACTTCAATCTGTTCCATAGAATTCTCTGCGTCCCGCTAATGCCTCGTCGAGCAGTCAATTTTGTCACAGGTAAAGTGCGTATAAATTAGTATCCCTGGAACCTTCCTAAAACGACGTAGGAGGCGTTGATTAAAAGAAACGAAGTTCCGCTGTTTTTTTTTTTCGAATTTCATTCGTTCCACGCAATATTTATTTATTTATTTAATCATTTGCTATACGGAAGGACCTATTAGATCAGAGTAGTGCACTGGTATAGAAATATCAAATTTAATTATCAAAACATATATGCAAGAAAAGAAACAAAGAAAGAAGAAAATATCTCGATTTCGCACACGCTCGGTAACAGGCGTAAGCGTATAATTCAGAAAACAAACCGCTCTCGCAATTTTCTTATCCTCGCCCCGTCGAATATCATCTAAATAGATACCCTGTTCGACAGAAACGTTACCATCGACGTCCTTATCTCCCTCGACAATCCCTTCCTGCCTCTCTTCCGATTCGTTATGCACAAGCGAAGCCCGACAACCGGCAATCGACGAGCGATCCGTTATTAATAAAGCGATCTTTATTCACGTCTCCTCGGCAATTCCCTTCCCCTCTCTCTCTCACTCTCTCTCTCTCCCTCTCTTTCCTCACTTCTTTCGTCTGCCGCGAGATATGATCTGGCCCCGAAGGCACGAACGTTCCGCCGTGCGAGACTCCTGTTTATCTCGACGGAGTGTTGGCGAAGAAAAGAAGACGAGGGCCAGAAAGAAGAAGTTGGCCGAAGAAAAGGAGGAGACGAAGAAAAAGTTGAACGACGGGGGAGGAAGGGACGTTAAGAAACGAGATAGATGGTCCGAATTAGAGAGAGAGAGAGAGATAGAAGAATGATAAGAATTTAAACTAAATAAGAAGCAGGACAGCGAGAAACGCGAACGATTTAACGAACGCTCCGAAAGCACTCTCAGTCTGCGACGCGCAGAAAGTATCGCGGCCGAATAAGACGTTTCGATGAGAAAAATCGTGCCGCGTTCTCGAACGATCTTTGAAGAAGACGCCGAAAACATGGGCGAAAATCGAAATTTATCGCGGTGTCGGCGAACACGGGCGGGGAGAACAAAGAAGGTCAAAAAATGGCTGACGGGCAGGAGGAGAGGAAAGAAGAGAGAGAAGAGAGCGAGAGAGAGAGAGACAGAAAGGGAACGTAAGAGCCCGCCGCTGGATTAAGGGTGTTCCAGACCCTAAGCGAGTGTGTATTTATGGGCCGCTACTTTAGCGGGGCGCAAAAAAAATTTAATATACAGGGCGGATCGAGTAACTGCCTCGTCGTGCTGAGACTATATAACTCGCGCCGCAGAATGGTTGGAGATGCGCGGCGCGAGGGGTGGGGCGAGATCGAGCGGCGAAGGAATAACGCCCCGACAAATTCCGTTTCCCTGCCCACTCTCGCTTCCTCGTTATTTCTATGCTCCTAAGCGTTTTTGCCTCCCTTTCATCCGGCGCTCGCCTTTTAACGCGCCTGTCGTTAGTGTGCTCGCCGGCGTTTACGCGCTCTTCGGCTGGCAAGAATTTTTGCGCTTTCGGCCCCGTGTACGCGGTATGTTCTGTTCCAGGAGGCATCGTTCTGGCGTCTGAGTGAGTTCGTTTTTAGGGGACACGGATCGGTGGCTGCTTTCGAGAGTGCGGAGGATCGAAGGGACATCGATCGTTTCGAAATACGTGTGCATAAGTTCAATGTTGATGTATATATGTAATTGACTCGCATAAGTTGGAGATTAGCTGCAACAGTCGCAGGGTTCATTTTTCATTCTTGCACTTACAATTAGAACATTATTATTTGCTATAGATGGGACGAAGAATGAAATTTAAAAGTTTCAGTCAAGAAGGCTTTATTAGATTTATCGATCGTTTCGCGATCTGTGGCTTGAGAACGTTGGAGCGCTAATGTGGAGAGTCATTCGACGCTTTCAATTTACTCGGTGATTTCGTGTATCTGTTCTTTATGTACACGGCCGTATCCATTTCCTTGTACTTCTTGCGCCAGTTTTAAACGGACGTCTTGGGCAATATACGCGAATCTCCTCGATTTTCTTCTGAAATTTCGTAATTTTCCGCAACGTAGTGAGTTTATTCAGCGTCGCTTTCTTCTCGACATTTTCTCATTCCAACGACGTTGTTTCCGTTAGAACGACACGTAATTCTTTACATCCGCGAAGAATTGTAATTCAAGAAGACGTCTATTATTTTTTGCCCTACTTACTCGCTCTCCCTCTCTCTCCCTGAACTCGTCAGGACAGAAAGAGAGAGAGAGAGAGACAGAGGGCACAAAGACCATTTCCTGCAATCTTCCATCTCGGAGTTCAACAATCTTCGGATTCGCTCAACAATCCCGAGAGCGTGCGAACGGCAAAACGTAAAGCAGAGATCGAGTGTCGTCTCGTCTGAATACATTAGAGATTAGAGAGCTCGCTGCATTACGGGAGTTCCGATTACAGAAGTTCATTTCATTACGGCGAATATACATGTGCGCGGCCTTCTCCACTCCTCCTTCCTCTCCATCCGCCGGCCATTGTTTCTATATCACCCAGACTCTCTCCCCGTTCACTTTTTTTCGCCCCTCATTCCCTTCACCCACCTCCTTTCACCTCCCACATCATTCTCCTCGCTTCGCACCAGCGAATCTTTCCTATCCGCCTTCTCGAACAATCGATTCTTTTTCCAACAAAAACCGATTCTTCCAAGATTCGACTTCTTCATCCGGACTTTCTTCTGTAGACAATCTGCAGCGTTCATTATTCTTGCCCTTGAACTCGATTCTTTGGCTCTCGATTTTTTTTTTTTTCAATTCTCATCATGCGAAAATCGATTCTTTCAAGACAATCGAACGTCTCTACATCGCACCAACCCCTTTCCCCCCCCCCCCCCTTTTTTCATGCCCATCCACCATCGTCTAGTTTACCCAAACGATAAAGTGCTTCCCCGAAAAACGAGAACGCGGCTCGCGATAGATAAAGGGCGTCCGTCGGAAAAAAAGGCCGGTCTCGAGGCGGAGGCCAATTCAAAGGCAGAGCGAGAAGGAGGAACTCGCTTCTCCGGGCCTGATAATTTACGAACTGGCTCGATCGAAATCACCGTCTCACTCCCCCCCTCCCCCCCCCCCCTCTCTCTCTCTTTCTCTTTTCCACCCTGTTCCGCGATTTAGGAGCCAATTTCCAAAGTGCGAGGCGTTGCTGCTACTTAGACGTTGCTCGCTTTTAGAGGATCGAACGGCGTGACTGGATGAGCAAAGGGCGGTCGGGTAGGGATAAGGAGAGGAGAGAAGAAGGGACCGATGGAAACGGATGGTTCTGCGGAGAAGGGCGTGAGGAGAGCCGAACTATTGCCGGCCCGATGGCTCGCTTCAATTTCAATTTAAATAGTCCGCCGGCTTCTTGCGAGAAACGAAAATCTGCTAATGAGGGATCGGGGGGTGCTCTTTCTCGGTCCGAGGGGGGAGGGTTCGTTCTTGTACGAGGTGGATGGAAGTGGTTGGGAGGGCAGGAGATGGGCAGGGTCGCAATTGAAGAGAAACATCTTGACGGACGGAATTGATTTGTAGATTGCGGAATCGGTTGTCGGTGAACGGGGGACTAAGCTTTCTTTTCTTTTTTGTTTCGTTTCAGGTGGAGGAGAGATGGGAGGCGTGGGAAGTGCGTGCTGAAGAAATACAGCGGAGCTTGCTTGTGGTTTCGAGGAGACTGCGAATGCAAATGCCAGAGGTTGCATCGTCGGATTCTGATCGGCGAGGGTCTGCGTTTTGTGACGAGCGCAAGATTTCTTTTTCGTCTATGACGAGTTCGAAAGGTACGTACTTGGGATGAAGATGAGTGATGAATGTACATGTGATTGGGTGTTAGAATTTTTGTCTCGGAATACTGTGGCGCGTTTTGATACGAGTCTCAAGGCGTGTCAGGAGCGTGAAGGCGAACAGTTAAAACTTGCGCGAACGTTCGGCGAGCGAGCTCGAGTAGAAGCGGACAGAGAGGACAGGACCTTTTTCTTGCTACCGTCCGAAATCCAATATTTCGATATTGCGACGAAGAATCTCGGAACTTCCATCTACCACTTAGTTCTTAGAAATTTATATCGTGCCGCAATTTATCTCGCATTACGGCCATCTCCCACTGCCACTCCGCTCCCGTTCTTTCTCCCTTCACAGCCTTTTCCCTTTTCTCTTTCTTCCTCTCGTTCATTTCTTCTCTCTCTCTCTCTCTTTCTATCTATCTTTCTGGATCTGTCTCTTGTTCGCTTCTCGATACAAATGTAATAAGGGGCCTCGCCACAGCGATAAATCAGATCGCGTTTGCTTCAGATGTCGCGAGGGATAGCGAACTTCTGTGAGAACAGGGCTGTAAGGGGAGAACGATCGTTGCGGCCGCTTTGCCGTCTCTCGCGCCTTTGTCGATTTCAACTCCTCCGGACCCTTGTACCTTTTATGTCGGTCGGATGGAAGCCTCCGCGTTTCGGGCGGACACGTGCTTTGTGCGGCTGATATGAATTTTAGGCCAAAACGGCCAAACATTCTTGTAATAGCTTACTTAAATGGGATATATTCATTGATTCGAATTTTTGTCTTCCTTCGTGCCTCGATTTCTGGCAGATGGTAGTCTAGGGCAATTGTTTTAATTGACCCACGTATGACACTTGATCTTTTTCTGTCAATCGTTTTCCATATTAGAATTATCCATGGTCATAAACATTGACCGACACACTACGCCAGGAGGGACATTTGAATATGTTCCATTTATCTTGTTCTTAATGGCATACGTTTGATCTGGATCGGACTCGTTCGGTAAGAAGTCGAGTTACGTAGAAAATCGTTTGGAAAACAGAATCGGTACCATTCGCGCTTATCGTGCAATCTGTAAGAACACGTACGTTATGCGTCATAAGCGGTTACGTGTGAATGAACTTTGACAGATAATCGATACTCTCCGTATTCGCCACAAAATCCACAGAAACACCGCGTGTATAAGTCACGAGGAAATTCGCGCGAAAAACACTTTCCGGGGCAAAATCGATACTCTCCGCGCTCGCCTCGAAATCCACCGAACCACTCATCCGAACGTTACACATCGTAAGTCAAGTTATATCGGAATCTTGTTCACATGTAATCGGTACCCTCTACACCAGTCGTTCCCACCCGCGAAATATAATATTTGTTCTAATTAACGCTTTCTTCCTTTACTCTTAGCGCAATCTATAATCTATAATTTAAGAAAACTTCATGCATATTTTTATCCTTAATTGGACGACCTCGGTGACTTCGAACAGGCCAAGAAGCAGTACTCTACATTCTACCTTCGTCTCAAAATCCGGTACACTTAAACGTATCACACGTAGTACGTACAAAGACACTCGCTGCACGGCTGCGACTGAATCGATAAAAAGCCCGATTCAATTACCCTTTGGACACCAACTCCCCGACGAGCCCGGATCGTGGGACACCTGACCCACATAAAAGTTTCGCCGGATTTCCCTGTAAGACAGCCGGCACCGGTTTGGGGCGGGAAAAAAGTCTTATTGCCGGGGCGCGCGCGAGAGCACGCGTGACAGGTAAAACCATTATTGCGCAAAGTTGCCTCGACATGCCATCGTCTCGCCTCGGCACGCTCTTTTTTTCGCCCAGCCATCCTCGAAACGTGAAGAAGGAGATGGCGCTCGCGCGCAAGCAAGCAAGCGAGCACGGGTTATTTGAAATTCAGAATTTCTCGGCTCCGGAATAGATTCGCTCGGAACGATAGCGATCGTTCGATATTCGCTCGTCTTGCATCGGTCGAGAGTGTTTGCGCCACTTGACTCGCGTCCGTGTACAGTGCGAGGATAAATATTCCGCGCGGGACGGCGCGATTAATCGATATCGCCGACGTGTCATTCATTTTGTCCAGCATCAAGGACGAATTCGACGCACATAAGAAAGTCGCGGAAATTCGGGAAATTTTTAGGCATGTTGTCTGGGTGCAACGAAGGGAGCGTACGAAATTTTCGAATTTCGGTCGTCGTTCGGAAACTCGTGTTCCGGGGAAAATTGAAGTTCGCACGTGCCTGTTTTTTTTTCTCGTGCGCAGCATCCTAGGGATCGATGGATTCGAACGTGTGCATAGATCGCATCGTCTTCCTTCCGGCAGGATCGTCCCGGAAATTTGCGGTTATCGGCGAGTCCGACGGACGTAAACACTTTGCTTCCGTCGCGGCACGTTGCCTTCCCTGGCCAGATGAATTACGTGATAGCGAGAGAAAGGAACCGGTTCGGCGATAAGGAACGTCGGGGGCGGATAGAAAGGGAGAATGGAATCGGGAAGTTGGCCGCGATAGTTTTTCGAGGAGCGCGGCCGCCGAGAATCTGTAAGGGAGGACCGATATACTTCGGACACATAAAATGGAGATGTATCATTGTCGGGATACCTCGGCGAATATCGGGAGGTTGCAGTTGCCGAAATTGAACGCGACGGAAGCTGGTCTGCGCGGAATTCAAATGGTTTAATCCGATCCCGATGAAGCCGAGACGACGAACGTGAGGTGTGTTTTGTGGAATTTTCAGACTGTGGCGTTCGTTTCTTTTCCTTTTTACATTTTTGGTTTTTTTATTATTGTTATTTCGGAAAAGTTGATGATTAGGTGGAAACTGGTATAATAATTCATATGCAAGTGCCTTCTATGTACATATGTAAAAGATGAAATTTGTGTTTATCTTTGTTAGGTAAAGGCTTCTATACCGTTCAATGTATCCGCGCCAAATTCGTCATAAATATTTTTCGACGCTCTAGAAAAAATACTATGGACCCTTCATTACCCTCACTTTAATCCCACACTGAACGTTGCACTGGATCGATGCAAAATTAAGAAGAGCATAATTATTCACGAAGTCCGGGTAGGCTCGACACACGCAGCTAGTTGCCATTGTTGCTGGCTAAAGTAAACAGATTAGCTGAGCAAATGATCAGCGGAATAGGGTGGCCGAGTGATACGTAGGCATTCTGATAATATCGCCATTGTTCACAACTGTTTTCTTTCCATTTCTGGCATCACACAGACGACGCAATTGTCACGTGACTTTTCCCACGAGAGCAGCGAACGACGCTCGTAGTTCCTCCGTTCTTCTGGATCTAGTTCAGCATCCGCCCTTAATGCTATGCCTAATTCTCCAGGGTCCGAAGGGACCCGAGATCACGTGCGTCGTTCTTTATTCATTATTCTGCCCAGAGGCGATAGTTTACTCTCCGTTCGCCGTCCTTGCACTTTGTCAAATGAAGCTTATTAGATCTGTTACCGTATTATTATTCCAATGAATCTTCTTCTCATCTTCTCACTAATTATCCACATTATCAAACTAATATTATAAATTGGATCGTGACTTGGTTTAACTGTCTCTCTGTTTGTTACAACTTCACGGCTAAACTGTGCAACTGATTTCGATGAAATACATGTGGTACGTGACGTCATCATAAATTCAACATACAGACAAAAATAAGAGTATTAAAAAATTCAAATTCCACACGAACGAAGTCGTGGATAACAGTTACTAGTTATCCATAATTGCTGGCCATTTAATCCAGTTTCTTTGTCAACCGGATGTATTCCGGACATTGTCAGACTTCCGGCGCACTCTACATGGCGGTGCACACACACGGTGTAACGATCATTAATAACCATCGTTCCGGCGGCTTTACCGTGAGCCAACGAAATTTGGCGCAACTCTCGATCGGAGAAGCGAACTCGCGGCGAACTAAAAACGCCCACGAGGCGAATCTATTCCCGGATCGGCAGTGGAATAATAGTACGAGCCCGGCGACCGCGGCGGAGTTGAAGGGGCCCCTTCGCACCAATTAAATCTAATTACTCCAATTCCCGTAAGGGTAACGTCCATCTAATTATCGTTTGACCGAAGCACGTATTAATAGCCGTGCCAGCATAATTCTTACTTTCTCTCTCTATCCTTCTGCTCTCGTCTTGTTACCGAGTTCTCCTCTCGTGACACGTACTCTCTTTCGTACATTCTTCACACTTGTTCACTTGCTCACTATACGTCCGCACGAGTCAAACGGGCCGAATGAGTTATATGTACTGCTGAGCAATCGTTGATTCGTGGGCGGTGGGGTTGCGTTAGATTAATTCGAAGGTACGGTATAGTCCTTGCGGCTTGAGATCTGAATTCGAGTCGGTGAACAGAGATTGCGTATTTTATGCGTACGCGTGTGCGTGCGTCGTTTGAACCAGCTTCCGGTCGGAGGGTATAAATTAATTTCGAGGAAACGGAGTCTTAAGGTTTCTAATGTATGGGAAATTTCTGACACGTCACTCGAAGCACGCTGAGCGAATTTAACATTTTTTAATATCATTGTTTGTAGATGTGATACCTATGCTATCACGTTCGCTAAATCTTTTTTGCTTTCACTTTCATTGAATTTTATTAATCGGTCCAGTTCGAACGTTCGGTTTCTGAGACACCCTGTATCGTGCAGTGGCCGGAGGCATGGGGTCAACAGGGGTTAAATCGTTCTCATAACGAGAGACGGCCGGCTGTAACGTCGTCGATGCAAAGCGGACCGACGTCCTACCGTTTCTTCCATTCCCTTCTTATTCTCTTCCCATTCCCATCTCCTGCCCTTATCCCGTGTCTTCTCGTTCCCGTTCGACGCCTTCTCCGACTCGTAAAAGACCCACAGTCCGCACGATCCGCGTTCTAACCTTCGTTAACAGCACTCTTGTCCGTGAATGTGCACGTATGCAGGTGTCATAGTATGCCTTACTGCCCACAGTCAACATCAGGCATAAATTATACGTGGCGCAGCTATAAATTATTCTAAGATGAATTTGCCTGGGTATACGGGGTGAGGCACCTAACTTGATCACCTCGAATAACTTCTAAATTATGGGTCGTATACAAAATTGACTAATACAATAGTTGCATGGTTTGGAGTGGTACATTAAATGTCAATTTCATTATTTCAATGGAATCAGTTAAAAATGGTGACATATTTTGATAGCCTTCACCAAGCTCCGCGCCATTTTTATTTGCTATATTTTGTCTTATTGTACCAAAAAATTAAATTAAATTAAATTGGCAGTTGTGAAGGAATTACGATGCACCCCGTATAAACGCATATGTCGGCACATTGGTACACGCGCCACGTACTGTAACCGCACGCATGTGACAACGAATTAGGCGGGAATGCCGGGGCTCGTCGTCATCGGGCAATTTTCCTCGCGAAACCGAGAAAAGATCCGACAAGTGGTGAACCCCGTGACCGACCTCTTGCTGGGTCAATTGCACGATACTCCGCCGATTTTTCTTTTTGCTAATTAACAGGCCACGACGCACACGCCCGTGGGCGTCAATTCGTCGTTCATGCGCTTCTCGTATTTATTTATAGCACACGTATGCCGCATAAGTCGCATGCATGTATTCCGGCGAAAGATAGCAGCGAGATCGCGAAAGCCATTTGCTCAGACCCAGTTGTCTGGGTTTGCATGTAAGTACGTGCCTCCATGTGCGTGCTACGTAGCGAGTTCGCCACGCGCGCGCAGGGAGGAAAATTGAAAAACTAACGTAAGTCGTCCTTCGTAACTTCTCGCCTCGTAACTTCTCAAACGCAATAACAGTTCCGCCCTTAACGCGATCCGCCGAAAGCCACTCGCGGGAGTTACGTTAAACGATCGGAATTTCGTTAATTCGTCGCTCGCCGATCGACTTCGTCGTTTCGTCAGCGATGACGTCGTTGGTATTAACATTTGCAACGTGTGCAGGTTAACACGTCTACCGAGCTACAACATTCTACTATTGTTCCAGACATCTTTCCCGGGAATTTTTCCTGATTTTCATTGAAATATGCACGTTAGTGGTAAATAACAGAGCGAAATTTCCGATAGTGCGAGCCTCTTCATTATAGAAAAATGTCAACACACAAGTCATTTTGAACGCTAAATAGTTCTCGCGTCAATGTCGATCGTCGCTCGCGCGACTGTGAAAAGATCGAGGCGCATTTTGAATGAGTATTTCCGACGGACGACGCCTTAAGCATGAGAATAAAGGGCGAAAGAATCCAATCAGCCGGCAAACTATGCCGCATCGATTTTCCGTAGTACTTATTTTCCCTCGCCCCGCTCTCCTGATACGCACTATCGATGTTCTAATTCGATGGGAACGCGAGATTCGCCCTTCTTCCTCTTTCGGCTTTACCCCCCACTCTTCCTTCTGCGTCCCGCTCCCTACTGGATAGAGACGCTGCTGGGCGCCTTTCAATTTGCACGTTAATGAATTTTTCAGTAGGCAATCGTCTGTCTCCGTTCACCCTTCTTTCCGTTATCCCCCGCTTCCTCATTCTCCTTTGTTCTCTCTCTCTCTCCCCAGTTTTCCTCCCTCAGCGTTGCTCTTTTTCATTATTATGTTTTCAAGTCTTAACCTTATATTATTTCATTTGTGCATTTTCTACTTACTCCTTCCACTCCTCCGTATCCTTCCATTATTCTCACTTGCTAGCTCTCCGTCGTCCTCCTTCTTACAAGCTTTTTAATACTTAACGTTATTTCATCTACGCATTTTCCGTTTTGTAATTTCACGCTTTTCTTGGTCCCTTGCGTTGTCTCGGCTTTTGACGCTCTGATTCGCTTTATTCCTTACAAGCTTTCCCCTGCTTCTCCCTTTTTCCACTTTCTCCTTCGTCCCTTCCCTCTTTCCTCAAATTCCGCCTATCTCCCTCTTCCATTCTCATCTTCGCTTCTTCCCCACTCTCTCCCGCTGTCTAACAATAAGCTCGTATCTCTCGTTTTTCGACTCTTCTTACCCGCTCATTGTACTCTTCTCTCTCACTCCCACCCGGTCCCATTCCGTCTCTCTCTCTCGATTCGCCGAATAAACAGGCACGCTCCGGCCTCGTAATAACAAGCCGTCGTCTGCTCCCTGCCGGCCGACACGATGTAATAAACGCAAACTCCCGGCTCGAACACAAATTGTAGCCACACCCACGCCTCAGCGGAGGTCAGACGCCGAGCACATCGGGCAGTCTACAGCTTTTCGAATCGCTTTCGACGCTTCTGACGACCGTTCGACGGAAATCGCCTTGTCATCCGACGGTCGACGCTCTTCTTTAACACTAGATTGCCCAAGGAAGTCATTTTGACTGCTTTTGAATTTCAATTAGAAAAACAATTATGTATATAATGACACAATTTCTTAGAATTTTGATGAAGGAGGAGGGACAATTATTAATAAACGCATTTATATGTTGTACAAAAAGTCACAAAATTCTAAGAAATTGTGTCATTATATACATAATTGTTTTTCTAATTGAAATTCAAAAGCAGTCAAAATGACTTCCTTGGGCAATCTAGTGTTAAAGGATCAATGTTGCGACTTCATTAACTGATTGAAGAAAAGAAAAGAGCAAGGTATTTGGCGCGCGAAACATATTTCTGGTCTCGGGACAGTTCTTTATTGGACACGTGTATACGTACACGTAATTGTAATTTATTGGAATATATTGTCACGGTTGTAACGCGATGCAACGGCGCAATGAGCGTAATGATAGTCATTGATCTGGTGTTAATGTAAAATTACAGTATTAATGGCCGCGCGCTTTTGCCGGTTTCAAGCGCACGGCCCTGATTAGAAACGCAATGAATGTTTAGCGGTTAATATTTACGCAATTACCGCGACGCTGCGATAATGCCGGAATTACGGTACATCGCTGACACGCGTCGGGAACAGTTGTAATAATTATGGGTACCGGTATCGATGCGTTGGTAATTTCGTTCGGTTGAAATAATTGGCGGTCGTAGAAAATATCTTGTTATTCTAATTTTATTACGCTTCCGCGGCCACAGGAACGCGTCGGCAACGAAATGTGATATTGACATGTGTCAGTGTCGACGAGTCAGTAATACCATGATTTGATTTAAGTAACTCACGGTCGTGGAAAATATATTCAATGTATCATATGATTCAAAAGAGCTGAGCCTATTATACAAATTAATCGTAATACCGCGATCCTGAAAACGCATTGCTAAAAAATCGCACTGATAATAACATACTGTAGAGGGATTTCAACCGTATTATCGTGAAAAAACGGTCGAACAGGCTACTGTATTCTTCATTTTCGCGTTCAACCGTAAAAAGGCGTTTTACCATTATTAAAAAATAATAATAATAATAATAAAAATCTCTGTCGGCATCAATGCAGCAACAATTTCGTTAGCTTCCAATAATAACCGATCACACAAAGCGTTTCGTACAATAAAACCTTCAACGTCACCGCGATATTAAAATTACGATCGTAGATCCAGATTTGGGACGTTTGATTCCGATTCTGCAAAAAATCCAATTCCTTACTCGAAACAATCGATTCTTCGGTCTCGATTTTCTCAGAGAATCGATTCTTTCAAGAGAACATACCTAATCCAGACGCGTCGCGCAGAACCGAGCGGAGCGAGGTCGAGAATCGCGGCGTTTAGTATTAATGACGATTCGCAAACCGGGAGCGAGCCTATAACCGCTAATCTCTATGACTCGATATAGGCGTCCCTTTAATCCCCCGACGACGTCGAGCATTTAACTTTCGCAGAAGTAGGGGAATTAGCATATTAATCGACTTCGGAAACACTCGCCCGGCCGGCGCGTGCCGAAAGAAAGAACGAGACGGCCTCGGCGAACGAGAGAGACGACGGATGAAGAAGGATGCGGGGGAGGGACAGGGAGAGATAGAGAGAGAAAGAGAGAGGAGAGCAAGCGTCTACCCCACCACACTTCTCATCCCTGGCGCGTCTCGTCTGTCCCTACAATTTGATCCGCTTACACCGCTTGAATAAAATATTACAACGGTAAGACAGCCGAGCGCAAATTCGCGCGACGTACGGCTCCTTCGTTACCCGACGTTTCCATCGATCTTCCTGTGGGGGTTGGGGGGGGGGGGGGGAGGTGGCACACACGGTCCTTCGTCTTCGGTGGCTTCGCCCGCTCCACCGTATCCTGACGTCCTTTTCTTCGTTAACTGTCCTTTATTCTTCGTTCGATTCTCAGGGCTTATTTATGCATCATTTGGTATACGTGTCGGTTTGTCTTCTGCTGTATGTGAGCTATGTGTATTTGTTTAATTTGTCGTCGGAAATATTTGGTGTCTTTTTGGACTGACTTCAAAAAATGAGGATTCTCTATTCGACGCGTAAAATTATTGTTTTTTCAGTTGTTCCTTCACGTATTTGGTATGTCTCGCACAGCAGCAAATTCGATCTTGATCGTCATCGAGCAACGAACGTAACTGTGTTCTTGGTACCTTCGATAAACCGGCACGCGTTGGTGATGTTGTTCGTTCTTCCTTTTTTTTTTGTTTTTTTTTATTACCCTCACCGCACTCGATGGCAGCTGGCTAAAATTGGCGAAGAAGTGCCGATATGAATGGCTGAGGTTACCGCTCCATTTTTACGGTAATACGAAGTTTTACGAGGGCGCGCGTCGATGTAATAAATAATTATGGGGAAACATTTTTACGGCGAGCTTCCCCTCGTCGCGTCGAAGATTACGCTACGTTTAATTATATATTTTGATACGACTGCGTTAATCCCCGACTGACACGGTGGTCCCCTGATTCGTGTAACTGACATTCTTGGTTCACCGGTGACCAAATTTTATTTCAAGAGAATAGGAATGTTTTTTTCTGTCCTAATTTTACAGTAGCAGCCGAGGGTTGAATAGTAATCATCAACGACAACCAAAAGTGAGCGAGAGAAAGAGAGACTGAGAGAAGATCATCGCTCGTAAATTGCGAGACAAAAAAGAAAGAAAGTTCGACAAAGCCCGAAAGTAATCGAAGTCGCCCAGTAAAATAGCCCTACCGTTCGATATCTCCTTCTCATTAATTACTCCTCGTCCGCTCGCCCTCTTCCCCACCCCTTTCGAATGAGATCGTTACTTAAAACTCCGCCGGCAAGACAAACAGTTAATGTTTGACTCCGACCATCGTTCGGCGCTGGAAGTTGCGCGACTCCGTAATTACCCTTCCACGAAACTGCGAATCGCCGTCGTACGTTCTACGCCCTTCTTCGTCTCCTTTTTCAGCTCCTCTCACTCGACGTCGGCGCGTGCATTCGATGATCCCAAGCTCGTGCCGATGTCAAATTGAATATATATCTATATTTTTTTTTCTCTTGGAAACACTTTATTTCGGCATATAACGAGCATACTCAGGACCTGGCCACGATTCAGAACGTCATTCGGCGCGCGCCCGCCGATGACGGAACGCCGCGGGACATCGACAGTTTATTCTTCCGGAAAAACTCTAACGGGTTCTACTCTCGACGCGACTCGCATTATCAGCCGAATTGTTCGCGTCGCATAATTCGAGCCGCTGCTGCCGAGCGCCGGGGTTTTCGAAATATTTTCTAGCCCAGTTGGGAATAAAAAAGGCGCGGAACAAGAGAAAAAGAGAGGGACGAGGTTTCATACACGTAATTCCTATGCATACCCACAATACGGATGGCGAGCTATCAGTACTTGTCGGAGCCTTCTCGATTCGTCGGACCGCGAAATCCGTCGGCGTGTGTGCCGCGTATTTTTTTTCCATCCCTCCCCCTCTACCCCACCGACGCCCCGTCGGTCGTGCATGTTTCGACACTCGCGCTCGTTCCCTCTCCGTCCCTCGCTACCTCCTCATCTTTCCGCCACACTCTTATTTCTCTTCCAGCCGCGCGAGCACGCGCGCTCCTTCTCTTTCCGCGTCTACGATTCTTCTACTCATCGTACTTCATTCCGCACATCTATCCGCGCAACATTTTCATACATCTCTCCCCCTTTCCTCGTCCCTCGTACCCTCTCCTCGCGCTCCAGGGTAGTTTCCTCCCCTTCGCCCGATTCAGATCCCCCTCGAGGTTGGGTATAAAAATAAATATCTCGGGTAGAATGGGCTAAGCCTACTACATATCAATATATAGTCGAAACCCCTTGCGAGAAGGGAAAGTAGAGCGGGAAAGCGGAGCAGGAAAGCATAGCCGAGGCTTAACCGAGTCACCTTATACGTAGGCATGTTACGGCTTTGCGGCACTTTATATACTGCCAAGTGTAAGCCCTACCTATACCGCGCGCGGAAATTTAATCACGACCTTCCGACCTCCCCCTTCGTCTCTTTTTTGTTCTCTCTCTCCCTCTCTCTCTGTCTCGCTCTTCCGTTCTGTCTGCGTCTACGCCCGCGTGTCGTTGCTATTTATAAAATCCACAGTCACGGCCGCGAAATCATGATTTTCCGTGAAGCGCTCGTAGTATAAACGTGTTAACGAGACGCTCGAACGTATCTCGCGAGCCCTCGTAAACGTCTCGCCGGATGGCCGCGTGAATGTTTAAATGCGCCCCCGCTATTCCCGTGCCAGACAATCGAATCTGCTCCCGCACAGAGGCGCCCGCTAATTCGACAAATCGCGCGTCCGTTCGTGAATCGCGAACGGCGAGCCGTTCGGAGGATCGGATCGTCTTTTAATTTGTCCGCGGAACACGTGTTCTTTCGCGCGTTGTATCGTACTGTTCGTTGACTCGAAGCCGAGGAAGCGCGTGACGGTGTGAGATTTATGCTTTATTTTAAGACTAAAGTTTATTCGGTGGAATCGTTTGTTCAAGTGATTCGGGGTCATATTGTATGACGCGACAGAAAAAGGGGGTTCGTTTCATTAGGAATTTTTCTCGGCGGTGAGAAGTGGAATATTGTTATAAGTGAACGTATTGATTCGATGACACGGTTTCGGATGTACGACGAGTACTCCTGACATTATGTCGGATGTAAACTGGAAGTGTATTCCGCTTTCTTTTTTTTCTGCGCACATGTACATGAACACAACGATATCACTTAATTGAAAGTAACTTCTCGACATTTGGCATATCAAAGAACTTTTGCTCAAAATAGGTCTCTCTCCGATACATTACGTACATGCAGAGTACGTAGATAGACAGATAGAGAGAGAGAGAGAGAGAGAAAGAGAGAGACAGAGAGAAAGAACGGGAGTCTCTGGAGGGTAGCTAGAATGTTTCCACGGGAAATTTTCGACTTCCCTTCCTCTCGACCTTATCGCGGCCTACTTTCCCTCCTGCCTCCCCCCGCTCGCCTCTCTTCATCCGTGCGGCTCGTGCTCCGCGGCGATGTGAAACGTAACCACCGTGAATCATTCATCGCCGCTCCCCGAGGGACAGACGGAATGGAGGGCAGTGGCTGTCTCTATTATGCGACGTATTACGTATTAGGAGGACCGCTCTTTGTTGTCGCGCGCCGCCGCTCCTGGATAATGTAAGGCACGATATTAGAAACTTAATCTGTACGCGCGCGTGTGTGTGTGCGCGCGCGTGGCCGGGTATCCTTTCAATCACTTGAATTTCGAGCGCGGCCACGCGAGAATCCATAATCCACCCTTTAAGAAGGTGTACTTTAGCCATGGGGAAGAAGTAAAGAAAACAGGAAGCGTGTGTGCGGGTGTGTGTCGGGGTGAGGCTCGAGGTACGAAAGATGGAACGACGTATTTATTTACAGGAGCCCGCCGGAGTAAGACGTTTCGCGGCGCCGTAACTCGCCATACGGCCGGTAATGGCGATTTTATGTTACGATGTCGGCCTGCCTCTCGAGCCACCTCTCGTCTTTCTCACACTGCCAGCCGCATTCGGCCGGCAACAACGGCGACGCCTTACGGTGTCCAGTTCCTGGACTGCCGTTGCCTTCGTACGAATGACTCTGCCAAACGTGTCCGTCCTGCCACCCTTCCTCTTCGCGCGCTCCCTCGAATTTGTCCGATGGAAACGTACGAAATCTTCGTCCCGCTCGTCGCAGTTATTTCACGCTCTCGGCCGAGAAAATCGGTATCGGACGTATATTATTCACGGGGACCATTGCATGTCAGCGAATTCGTCGAAAATCTGATAGTATCGGCTATTTTTTTTTTTCGGTGGAAATGTACGATAGCATTTAATGTCATTTTTTTTGTTTTTCTTTTTCGTATTGTACTACTTCATTTGCGCCGTTAAGAAAATTTCCGTGGAATGTTGACGTGTCGCTGTTTTCTTCTCCGTCCAATCGTTTTGTCGACCTCGCAGCGACGTAAACGCGTCCATTCATCCGACGCTCGTGAATTAAGTGAAAGTAGCCGAGCGGCGCGACGTCGTTAATTATCGGTCGGGCGAATAAATTGAAATAGTTTCCGGCGGGCGACGAGCTGCGTTGGCTGAGGAATTTTCGATGTTTTCGGGTGAAATATATATCTCGAGGGTTGTTTGGGGGAGAGAGTGGTTGATTCAAGCGGAGTGAGCCGGTAAAATGAGTAGTGCGGAGCATCCGAAATGTCAGAAATGTCGGGCGAGTTCGGTGCCATCTGTTTTTATGCGTTTCTTTTCGATCCCGCGGATTGTATTGTTGAGCCTAAAACGGAAGCGGCCCCTTCCGTTGAAAGTTCTTCATGCGACGTAGAAGCAGAAGTAGCGCGCGCGCGATATCAAATCTCGAGGATGCGCACAATGCGCGCTTCATATGAAGTCTGCATGGACGGTGAATAGTCGCATATAGACCGTGTGCATACGATGAAAATGATATTATATACATACACAGGCAGCCCACGGTCTGTGGACCGCTGTGCATAGACGTTACACTACGTGCATAGAGGCGTATTCGCAGAATGGAAATAGTACCGCGTATTGTAGTGACAATTTTATACAGATCTCTTCACCTGAATCGTACGTCTCGAATAAAGAACCTCCTTTTTCGAAGCCGCTTCAAAATAGACGAAAACACTTGAACTTCCTCGAAGCACGCAGCTCGTAATGGATTCCCGGGAAAAAAATAGACGTCACCTATATCCGGGTGACGCGACGAGTCGGGCCGTCGAGCTGGAGCCGGAAAAAACAAGCGTCGACCGAGCAATTCTGTCTAGCAGCCCACCACCCTCGCGAAGTGCGTAATTCTTCCCTCGCCGTCAGCGCATCGGATCCTTTCGGCGTCTGAATCATTATCCTCGCGGCAGGTCTGCCGGGCGAAATAACGTACGAGTCGGATGTGTGGGTTTGGCCGGCCGCTTTTCAAATGCACCCCTCCTCCACCCCCTCCACCCCCCCACTTTTATCGGCGGTCAGGGCGGGCGTCCGTGGAACACGATCCACTTCGTCTTACCGGGGAGATACTTTACGCGGTGGAGAATTACCGTTTGCGGTTCTTTCACGCAAGAGGCATGGCCCGTGCGCCGTCTGCGAAAAGAAAGATTGCGATCCGCGATGTACTTCTCCCGTTCACCGCCTTCTCTCTCTCTCTCTCTCTCTTTCTTTCTTTTTCCTACCCCCTTAACTCGTCTTCTTCCGTCTCCTTTTACAACCGCAGCCCTTCTCGACGCTCCGTGTTTTCGTCGTTTCTCTTTCATTGTATTTCTTTCTCTTTATCAATAACGCGCTTGTTGCTCGTTCTCTCTCTCTCTCTTGCCTTCTCTTTCTCCCCGGCTTATCCCATTCTTCCTTCCCTGCCTCCTTTGCCCCCAGCCCTCCCGCGCGCCGACGATTCGAATTAACTCAGAAAATCGTCCGCAACGTCGGGATGGGGAAGAAACGAAATTCCATTTCGTTCGGCTAACTCGATGGAATTCCGAGTCGCGGCTAGAGCTAGACGGAGACTCAGCCCGCCCAACCCCTCGCAACCCTGGCGAACCCTCTTCGCTGTGCTTGGGTTCTGCGAGCCTCTACAGACGCCGACGAACGCGGCAGGTCGATCCGTCACAATATTGCGCCACGAGGAAATCGCGTTAATTATGATTACCGACGTATGAATTGGTGGAGGCGTTCGTGGAACGGCTCACCCTCCGTTCGTGGACGTTGCATTCGCGTTCTTTATTCATTAGTAGCTTGTTACCCCGTGCTTTGCTAAGGCATAGTATGATATGTGTAAAGACACGTTTTTCCCCTTTTCACCCGGTTAGGGGTTAAATTTCGATAAATGTCTTCTCAATGGGTGCTGACGTCATGTATGGAATATACTCCCCCATTTCAGATTTTTAGATCCAGCGGTTTGGGCTGCGGGTTGATTATAATATAAATTTTGTGTATGATACAAATATTTCGGGGTTGCTTAGCGCGAAATCCTGAAATCTGTTTTTAGGCATTTGTATGGGTAACGTTTAGAGACTAAAATCAATGCGATATCTCATCGGGTTCAAGAGATATCGAGGTATTTTTAAAAACACATTTTACCCCTTTTCGCGACCTTGGGGGTTGAATCTCGAAAAATCCCTTCTTAGTGGGTGCTTGCAGGACAGTCTACAGTTACCTGCAGTTAATCAGGACACTTTATGTACATAGATTGAAATTGTGTGATTACATATTGTACCACATTCTTCTCTTCTTATCCTTTCTTCCCTATTCTGTATATTTATTGATTTTCTTGCGTTTTCTATTTTATGCACATATTATCAACTGTTCTATTGCACATCACTTTAATATCAACTCGAACGCTCTGTGGACTCAGCCAAAAGTTACGGAAGATAACGCAAACCAGATGAAAAAGCTGCGACAAAAGTCAAAGACCGTGAAAAGAGCGTACTGCACGAAAACAGCGAGAGCGTAGCACAGGAAGTCTCGAGCATCGAAACGTGTGACACGTCGAAAGAACCGGAGCGCCTAACAACAGTGGAAAGAAGCCGTAAGCGGTCGAGATCGACAAACCGGCTAATTTTATCGCCGAATCGAAGCGGCCTGCGAACTCGAGCGAGCACGGTTGGCGAAAGCGAACGAGTCCAAAAAAAAAAAAAAAGGTGAAGCGGACACGAGTCTTGTAAGGGATGGGACGCGCGTTACAGCGTCGGGCGGGGAGGCGAATCTCGTTGCATCCGACACGTGGAAATTAAGTCCTGCTGGAAGCAGTTCGCGCGCGGGACGGAGGGTTGGCTCGCAAAAACGGGGTAACAGGGGTGGGACGAGGGAAGCATAAAAGGGGTGGGTCGGGGTCGGTAAAAATAAAAGGAGCCAAGAGAGACGCGGAGTTACAGCCGTTTAGTCGACTCGTAAAAACGTCTCTCGAGTCCTTTCTTCTCTCTCTCTCTCTCTCTTTTTCACCCTCTCGCTCTGCCTTCTTTCTTGTTGTGTTTCTGTGTCCGCGCGTCTCGTCCCTGTTTTCTCTTTCTCTTCTTCCGTCGGTCCTGCTTCATTTACAGGCCGCTCCCTCCTCGCAACCCTATAGATATAGGGTCGCGCAGAGGGCGCGCACGTTTCATCCGGCACTGGCCTGTCCTGCAGGAGATACGATATTTTTATTAGTCATCTCGATAAATTGGTTCGCCGGGACGTAAGAGGATCGCGTCGCAACCGATGCAAGGCGTCTCCATTCTCCCTATCTACCCCTTCTTCCCACCCTGCACACCGCATTCTCTCCCTCTCTCTCCGTCATCCTGCACTCTTACCTCTGTTTTTTTCTTTTTACTTTATTTACTTATCACGCTTCCGTATACTCTCACCGCTCCTCATTTTTTACCTCTCTCTCAGCACACCTTCTCTTGATCTTATTTTATTGTTCACTGCATCCCCCGTGTTTGCTTGTTCATATTTTACACCCTCGCCCCTGTTTACAGTACGCTCACGGTCTTCTCGGCGTTCGACGTCTTCGTTTCTTTTTTCTCTCTCCCACACTTTTTTCCTTCACCCTCATTCGTCCTCTCGTCACTCTTCACGCGATCTTCACACTTTCGTTCCTTTTCGTTACACCTCTTCTTCCTCTAGTTTTATTATTTACTGCGACCCTATTTTTGTTCGACTCGACGCGTCTATCTTACCTCGTCTTCAATGCTCATCTTCTCTCTCAGACTCACCCTCGCGCTGACTCGTCTTTCCACCCCTCCCATTCTATTCCGCTCCTCGTGTCCCAGCACGCTTCTAAGGCCGCTCGTGACGAGATGAGCGAAGGAGAGGGCGAGTAGAATATGTTGTAATCCGCGTTGTAACTCGCACGGTCGTATCGTTCATTTATCAGCGCCACTACCGGCGGCACGGAGGGGTTGAAACGGGGGATGGGAGCAGACAGTTTCACGGTGGCGAGGGACGGAATTGATCCTTCGTTGACTGAAGGGCGAGTTCGCGGCATAAATAAGGGTAAACGTAAATAAAACGAGCGCGCTGGAAAAAGCACAAAAAGATGGAAACGTATTCCGCGCGAACGCAGCGTAATGACCGTTCTCGATATATTTGCACGATCTGTTTGCATCTCCTGCCGGCCCGCCGCGCCCTGTTGCCTCGTATTTTCCGGGATCAGAAAAAATAAAAGAGGGAAAGTCGCGATCGCCGCAACTCTCGACACGGACATTTTTTAATCACCAGTCTCGCGACGCCGGTGCTCTTCGTTCGTCAAACATGCGCGAGAAGAATTTCTGTCGTATGCAAAATGTAGGTTTTAATGTAACGAGTTACGACTGTACTATACAGTATATATGAATAAGGATAAATCGAACATATGAGAATGTCCTTCGTGACATGGCGCTTCGGTCAATGTTTTACGTTTATTGCCGCATTCTGCGTCAGGATGTAGGTCCCCATTACGGATTTTCAAAAGAAGAAAAACGACTACAGCCGATTCTAATATGGACGAGTTTCTTTGAAGGGGAAGGAGAAAGAAACGATACATTTTTTTCGACCCTTCTTTCGGTACAACTTCATCCGTAATGCAACGTGTGTAGCGTGATGATCTTGATCGTAATTCGTTCCCCGCAACCGCGGGCCATTCACACGATTTCTGCGCGCCAATCGAGGATTCCCGAATTGATGGGAGCGGCGGCCTATCAAACATTCATCGAGCGCGCAATAAATCCCAATAAAGGCAGGCCCCCTCTGCCTTAAGCTCCTGGTAATCTATTACCGACTATTAGTGCACGTCGCTCAACAATCACTTACGCCCTCATCGCGCAATAATTCCGGCTCGACCCCTGCGCAATGTTACCCTCGAGCCCGCGCGTGACAACGGCCTGTTTCTGGAAACGAACGCATCGGTCCAATTTCTTCGTGTGACGCGGGAACGCAGGCGTGAGCGGTTGGAACAATAAAGAGCCTGGTACGTTTGGCAAACACGGGATCAGCATCGGTTACCACGGCTGGAACGCAGTCGATTCTATGCAACCCTGTATTTACCGTCGTTTCCCCTGTTCTAACGTATGCTGCCAACGATGTTTGGACAAAATAATTCATTGGAAAAATAATAATGTTATACTATGTACAGTGTATAGCCATATAATTATAGCATTGAAAACGGGTCGATTGAAAAATGAGAACGAAAACGAGAGAATGAAGTGAACGGTAACGCGTTCGACAAGAAGAGTAAGAATAAATCAAATGGCTAATAATAATATTTCACGTAAAATAACTGACGTCATGGACACGCTTCGAGAAGATGAAACGTCTTAAACGACGTGCTCATTGTAATTTCAGTACACTCTCCCGTTTCGTAGTATCGGGAACAGGTTTATAATAGTCTTCAGTTGTCGCTGAAACGAATTCCAAATTCTTACCAAGAATATGCACGATGTTATTCTTGAGGAAAATAATTAAGAAAGAGCTCGATCACTCGCGTCATTTCGTCATCCGCGATTACACGCAGCTCACAACGAATATATACAGCGCGACACGTATTACATCGCCGTGCCCATTCGAAAAAGATTCCATCTTCTTTATTTCCCAGCGCGCTTTTTCTCGTTTCGGCCGGTTGTCATGCACAGCGTGACGTCAGATGTAACTTCCGCGAGTTATTACGCGTCCTCGCTCCTTCCCTCTCTCGCCCGACACCGGCGGCCTTTAATTTTCCTTCCCTTCCTTTTTTTGTCCATTCCGCCGGACTCTCGTCGCGGAAAGAAGGCATTCGACGAATTTTACGAGTCCTCGTCAAGCGCGGCAGCGTTTAAGGTAGAGCTGGGGGTGCAGGGTGTGCGCGGAGGGGGTGCAATGATGGCGCGGAAGGGGTCGAAAGGGAGCGATGGGGCACGATCGTTTGCCGGGTATCGCGTCTACTCGGATACTCTATAACGCGTATACGCCTCGCATTTTATTATTTTCCTTTATTCCACACGCCTCCCTGCCCCGTCATTTGTACGGGCTCTTGGCGAATTTAATGAGTCCCTGGCACGTATCGCCGGCGCGCTGAATTTTTATTATTCCCCACCCGTTCGCCACGGTTACACCGGTTTAATGAGTCCTCGGCGAGGAGCCAGCGAAGGATCCGCGATTGCGCGACTAAACAGCCGACGCCCGAGGTTCCCGCGTGTCGTTCCGATTTTTAACGGACTCCAAAAGAGGAGCAGGTTCTCTGTTTGAGATGAACATTTTTTTTTTGGCTGTAGATTTATTTTCGTGGACTGTCGAACGAAGGTTTGATTGATGTTTCTTTGTTCTTAAACGCAACAGAGTGTATACTTTTCTTATTAAATATATGAAACTGCCGAGTTCATACTTTCATACTTTCGGTGCAACATACGAGCGTGCATAGCCGACGACTTTCGGTTGCATTTGACGTGGAAAAAATCTCCGCCCCAGCGCAAGGAGCATCTTTGCATCTAGCGCCGTCGTCGGTCCCGTTAAAAGTACGGAATCCGATACGTGGCCGAAAACACGTTCCATTCATTTTACGCCGCCGCTACGTGACGTTTAACACGTGACGCTTGTCACAAGCTCGCAATAGTCGTAATAACGCGTCGTCCACGGCAGCTAAACACACCGTCCGCGTTCTCCTTGGCATCGCCCATTATAGCAGTTCGCCATTTATCCGGACGACAAATATTCGCCGTTAATCCGAGTCCGACGACGAGTTGAATGAGTCGCCGCGGCACACGATCGTGTTGTCGGACGTCACGGTATCATGGTATCGCGGTATCACGGGCGAGCCCATGGCACGTACGGGCGTGTACGTAGTGGCACGAGCTATGACTCAATGGGAAAGCTCGCACACGTGAGCTTAACAAGTGACCCACGTCGTGCGCCAGCTGCCGGCAAGGGTCTTTCGTGGCACGAATAAACGGCAAGACGAGCCAGTGAGTTAATGCCTCGTGCCGCACTCCTGTCCCGTATGGAAAATGCGAGTCGCGTGCTGCAGTCGCGGCCTCTCAATAGGATGCGAACGAAATTTTCTGACTCCGAGAGGCGTTCGGAGGTAAGATTGACGAGGCAAGGGATTGCATTGTTAGGAACCAATTTCGTTCATTTCGAAGTACGATAATATGAACGGTATTTTTTCGTGTTTGCTCATTTTGAGATTTAAGGCATGAGGTGCAGATTTGAATGTTGAATTTGCAGTATCAAAGACTGACTTTGCTTGACTTTGCCTGACTTTCAGGTTCGAGCACACGTGAAAGCGGATGAATCATTTGTGATCGACGAAGCGATGACTATAACTGTCTGTTTCGTTCATCTGCCAAATTGCGCTTCGCACCCTCGTTCAAAGGCCACGTGCCACTGTTTCAACTTTTATACGTCATATTTCACTCAATTCTCGCCGTCACGCCCCCTCGCTCGAAACATCGTCATAGCCGTCGTTTCATTATTCACCACTTTATACCCTCAGACCCCACTCACCTTAAACAATACTTCTCCCCGTTACACAAAGATTTTTCTTTCCCGAAAAATACTTGCAGCTCAAAAAAAAAGAAGATGCTCGAGGCCATTCCCGGATCCACGCTTCCCATCTTACCCGTTCCTCGACTACCTTCTCTCCTTTTTGCCCCGCTATCTCTTAACAAACCGTAACCACCGCAATTTTTGCCCGATAGCGGCCAAATTCTGGCGCGATACCGTTTGATTTATAAGCGTGCACGCGCGCGCTCGCGCTTTTCGCGGCAGGCGTAAACTTCGAATCGAAAATTACGATCTGTACCGGGCCGTGTAATGCCGTTTGGCTCGAGATAAAGCGACAGAGAGCGAAGGAATAATCGGCAAGCCCCGTGGGCTTTGAGCGGCAGCAGAAGAAGTTCGAAGGGCAGAATGGGAAGAAAGTGTGGGGACAGAGAGAAAGAGCGAGAGAGACGAGGGATGGACGGAAAAGATTAAGAATGTCGACTTCGGCCACCGCAAGATCGTACACATGTGGAAGCCGTATACGTCACTTCCGACAACCATAAACTCGATCGGCTGACCGTAAAACAAAGGAAACAAGCGTTAAGGAGGACAAAGGATACCGAGCGGAGTCAAGAATTGCCGCGACGAAACTTTACGATCCCGCGTGGCGTAAAATCCTTTCATTTCGCGACAACGCGCCACCCCTTAACTTTCGCTTCCTGGTTTCGGATGAGTTTCAGTATCGACGCGTCGCGGATACTTGTCCGCCACCGGAATTTTCTCATCTGACGGCGCAATTTGTGTGGGATGCATTTTGAGACTCGACTCGAATTTCTGATCGACTCGATGGAAAGCAGAATTGCAGCTCTCTTTAACGTCCTCGACATCGTTTGCGATTGTTTCCCTGCCAGCTCGAAACCGAATCGAAATAGCACCGGTGACGATTCTAGTAAAAGCTAATGGTCGTTCGGAGGGCAATGAGTCTAATGCCTTGTATGGCTTTCTTGATAAATTTGCATGCGGGACAGGAACAGCTTTAGAATGAGTTTCGTTTTCTTATGTACTGAAATAAATTTCGTGGATGAAGATTAGAAAACTCAAAATACCATATGAGTCCCTTAGATTTCGTGCTCAGCAACGTACGTACTTCAAATCGATTCTGTCCGCGAAAAAGACGAAGTGTTAAATCGTCAGTACATGGGCAGCAATTAAAAAGAGACAGAACAATTTAAATTCACCAATAGCACAGACTACTGTAATCACGATTTTCATTAAGGAACACTACTGTCCGACGCAGATATCATCGACGAATCGACTAATTCTTTCTCCGCAAACGACTCGCCACGGAATCTGCGGCGCGGAATGAGAAATTAGGAAGCCGGCCTAACAATTGGCCGACACGCGAGGAACGTTAGCGGCCGCGAAGTGAATATAAATTAATCGACCGCGTGCGCCGGTGCCGGGGGGGCTCGATCTTGCGTCTTCATCAGGATTTCCTCCGTTCGTTCTGCCCCTTCTTCCCGGTCGTCCAGGCGCAAGATATATCGGCCAGGTAACGAAATAGCTGGCATGCCGCGAACTCGTAAACCGATGGACACTGGCGCGCGTTATCCATTTCAACGCTTTCGATCTGTGCATACGTAGTGTATCACTTTATCATCTATATATATAAAAGATAGGGTTCTGACTGACTGACTGACTGACTGACGGACGGATTGACTGACTGACTGACTGACTGACTGACTGACAGATTGACAGACTGACTGACTGGCTCATCAATGCCCAGCCTAAACCGCTCGGTCAAAAAATCCGAAATTTTTTGACAATGTTGCCTCCGTGACGTAAGCACCCACTAAGAAGGGATTTTTCGAGATTCAACCCCTAAGGGGGTGAAAAGGGGAAAAATGTGTCTTTACAGATACCATACTATGCCGTAGCAAAGCACGGGGTATCAAGCTAGTCTACATATATATACAGGGTGGTCCACGGTACTTGTTCACTCCGAATAACTTGTAAAGTGTGCATTGTAATGGAACGAGGGCAAAATTGTCACATATTTCGATAGCTTTCATCGTAACAAGCAAAAGTACCATTGGGTACTTTTGCTTCCCAACAGGAAAGGCGAAAATGAAAGTCCAGAGAGACGAGACATGCGGTAAGCATTATTACTTTATTTTACTCTGCCCTGAGAGATCTATCTTCTAACGCGTCCGCTGTCGTCGGGGTGTTCTCGTATCCGTCTTCTGAACGGGGAAACGCGCCGACAACGCAGGAAGCCATTAACGCGAACGAAAGCTCACCTGGGCGAGTGAACGTCGTCTGCTCTCGCGACGCGAGAACCTCGTGTCTAATCTGTGGCCAGATAGCGGCGACGTCGAGTCACGTGTAATTAGACTAGTTTGATGGCTGCGCATTATATTTTCACGCATTTCCGAATCGGCAACTTCACCTAAAAAATCACTTGAAACAGACAATCAATCTTTCGTAATACCAATCACACACGAATCCTCCATTTTTCCATATCAAACACACCCTCCATCAATCTACATCTCTAAACACATACGCATCCACCACGTCGCATTAACTATCACCCAAGCCATCTGACCGATTCTTCCTTAACATTCCACCGCGAACAACTTCCCTGCCGATGACTTCGTCGCCATCCGCTCCCCAAAACTAACCCAGCCATCAACTCTCCTCTATCCAGTATCCACCCACTCGAAACTTTCCCTATCCACCGCAGATCTACCCACGACACTTGCCCACACCCATCCAAATGATTCACCCGGCATCCTCCTCCCAGTCCATCATCCACTCCACCCCCTACGGCTCTCATTCTCGAATTAAAACCGTATCTACCGTTCGGCATCGTTTTCGCAATCTCGCGCGAGAGTCCAGTCGCGACTGCTGCGTCTCGATATCAAGCGTCTGCCAGCCGATATCGGCAGGACGTCTCGCGCTGCCCATTCCGCTCCGTAATCGTTCCCGATCGCGGTTCCGAGCCGGGACTACGAGGCAATCTCGTGCACCAACGACGACGGAGACGACGAGGACGACGACAGGGTCGCGCACGAGTCGTTAACGAATTTCGTTAACGACATTCGTGCGCTCGAGCGCGACTCGAGGTTGGGTACTTTAATCGAACGATCTTCCCTTCCCTTCTGTCCCTCGGGAGACGGAGGGGGAGGGAGAAGGGCCGTCGACTTCACCCCCCACCCTTCCTCCCCCCGGACGTCTTGCAGAACGCTCGAGATAAAAATCGAGCCGACGGCCAATAGCTTCGCCTCCCCTACCGCTTTTATTTATTCTTTTTCACGGACCCTAATTGCACGCCACTTGCGAGGGATACGCTCTTACGTTCCGACTTCCGGCGCGGCTGAGTAATGCTGCCGGTCATCGTGGGTGGACGTAGAGCTGATTTTATGGCGTTTAGCGTGCGGTGGGAAAGTTGTTTGATTTTAAGTGACTGCTGGGTGGCTTGAGGGATGCGATTTTTTGTTCCATGTTCTTGTACTGAAGTACTATAGTGAGTTAACTGTACGTGATGCTTTGACAGAGAGACAGATGAAACGACGAAATTGTCATTGATCCCGTTTTCGGCTTTCACTGGATTAATCAAAGATAAAGGACGCGGCTTGAACCGTTAAGCAAAATCGTACGCTTTTATTTTGGTAGTTTGGAACATTTCACGGATTTCATCTCCATTATGCCTACACATTTCACGTACCGAAAGAGGTACAAAGACTGAGACTCATTTGTTCTCATAAAAAATGGAATTCCCACACATAAATAAAGTGATGTACGCCGGGACGACTAATGGACGCCGGCGCAAGTAACGCAGAAATTGCCGGCGTAATTGACTGATCGAGTCGGCGGCGATCGAACGGCGGATCATGCCGGCGGATCGTACCATTGATGATCCAGCCGAACGGTAAGCGCAATATACCTGCGGCAAAAGTCGACGATGAAATTCTTGCGCAGGTGGAGGCAGCACGCGAGGTCGAAGGTTAATGGTCCCGTGATCGAACGATCGCGCATTAATTCGACTCTCTCCGCCGTCCTTTTCATTATCCCGAAAAGATACGTGGAGGCAACCGTGTGCGCGACTTCTGGTAGTTTCGCTGGAACGCAATCATTTTTGCCTACCCACTCGGCTCGTTCATTACCTTCCCTCCTTCTTTTCAATACGTGTAAACGATTACACCAGGTGGTCGCTGTAATTCTGCAATACTGACGCTGATTCTTGGTTCACGATTTTCGTTCGATCCGCTGGTGTAGTCACTTCCTTCTACGGATGTTCGATGCTCTTGACATATATGATTTTTTTTTTAACAATCGAATCGGCAAAGAACATCCTCTCTTTCCTTGTCTGTTTCGTGCAATCGTCTTTTATATCTTCCGTCACATTGCCTAATTACGGTAAGCGCGCATAATTACTTTCGTGCTTCAAGCGATCGCTCAAAAATCGGCGACAGCCTGGTCGGAATTTTCTTTATTAACAATCCTCATATTTCCTCTTTTCGCTCCGTCGCGCAGTGCAGTTTGCTCGGTCTCGAGGCGACGCAAGCGGCATTAGGGTAGCTTGACTTCGACCTTGGTGGCGTGCCTGCACATAATATATCGATTTGACACGGCGAATTAACTCGCCAGCCCCCGCGATAAACACTCGGCCACTTTCGTCTACGCTTTTATAGCCCCCGAGCAAAACAAAGAACCGACTCCGCTCTCGTTCCTTCGCATTCTCCACTCGCTTCCGACTCTCGGCTCAAATTAGAATCGACCCAGTCATTGGCATGTCACGTCTCGACTCGCGATAGTTTTAATCGGTCGGTGCCTAGGGGACCGTTTCCGGATCATTCTGACGTTTTTTTGCGGCGAAGTTTGAAGACGCGTCGCGAATGTTTAGGGTTTGTTTTCGGCCGGAGCAAGGTGGTTCCGGGCGAGTCGGGTAAAGATTTTCGGGGGCAGACGTGAGGTAATGGTGCCTGACGAAACGTTTCTGGAGATTTGTAGTGCCTCAAGTTTGCTCGTTGCTGCGCGAGCGCCGGCGGAAGGGTGCTCTCGAGGTTTGTCGAATTTTCATACAGATGTTGGCGGAATAAAAATGAGCCTTCGCCGGAGGTAGTCTGAAGTTCGACCGTTTCCAATTTAATCGGCCCGAAGTTTCTCCGTAATGCGCGACGTTTATTAATCGCTAATTTATCGACGTGTCTTTTTTCGATTATTCTGATTGTTACTCGACTTCGAAAAAAGAGGAGGTTCTCTGTTCGTCATGTACATTTTTGCTTTATTTATGAAATATTGTTCGATGTTCGCACCGGCGGTTAAACAAGTGGCCTTAGTATAAGATGTGCGTCAAAAAATGTTCTTTAATTAAAGAGCAGACATAGACACATTTTACATACAATCGATTTTCTCTGCCTATTCAATATTTTATCTCGCAGTCGGCGTTTTCATATTATATCGGCCACTTCTGATTCTGATTATACGTCTCGAAAATGAAGACGTAAGTATTTCCGCGCCTCATCATCCACGTGCTAGGCTCACTCTTGAAATACCTTTCTCGATAACTTAATTAAACCCGCGGAGAAGACCGTAGCCGACAATACGGCCATTATCGTGACTATTAACCCTCGCATTAACGTGCTGCATCGTACAAAGCAAACATCGTCATAAAATCGCAATATACCTTAAGAGGCAAGGGCGCATCTACGATTGCACAAGGCTGCGGAGTAATGCAAACCGTATAACGTTCCATAGTTCATGGTCAGCCAATTAGTCTTGCGTTGCGTGCTGGAGAAATGTCGTGTGGAACAATGCTGTTCTCTTAGCTCCTTCAGATCCTAGTCGACGACTTCTACGAACGTCGTCTGCTACGAGTAGGTGTACACGTGTCGCCCATAGATGAAGATCGTCGTCACCTAAAGTTGTAAGAAAGTACGATGCAGGAGCTGACGTCGCAAGAAGTGTGCACTTAAAACTTGTTTCTCACTCGCGTCAGACATCATTTTGATGTAAGGTTTTATGGTTAGTTAAACGTTCGTTGGAGCTTTGTTATCGTATTCTAAGCATCATCGAACATTAACGAACATTGAAATTTTATTAAAACGTCAAGCGTATAAAGATGATGTTATACAGATAAATGTACTAGAAGCTTCATCTCAGTATTTTACTCGATAGGTCATTTTATGCTCCAATTTTCTCGTCTAAATTTTTCATCTCAACATCTCTACTTCTTCATTAATACGGCTTCAAAAATTCGTCCGAATTCATTCCGAGGAGCGTGCATACGATAACGCTTGAGGACAGCTGGCCAATTTGAAACTCCGACACTCAGCATTTAAAGCGACTCATAGGCAATTTCGTGAGTCACTGTACGTCTGAGGACATTATGTACATGCGTACATTTGGTATTTATGACATTACGTGCGATAGCGTGTGCGGTTTAATGAGCTACGGACAGACACAGCCGGTCGCTGAGTCACTGCCGTGAGTCGGGCGAATGTCGTGCATTATGGAACCACCCTGTGGCCCTCTAGGGCATACTACGAACCCCCTCGATCGCTTTCATCCCACCCTTCCGCCCTCTCGTTTCTGCTCGCCCGCCGAAAGTAACCGTGAGCGTAATTAAACGCGAGTCATCCGGCTCGATCAAACGTCAGGTGAGAAATGGTTCTTTTTCGAGCAGCCTCGATTATCAGTTCTCACGGAAAAACGGTCGGCTGGGCGGGACATGTTTCGATCCGTTGAACGGTTGAATGACTGGGAACGATAAGGACAATAATGCGAGTATACGTCTGACTATTTTTATCGATTTGCATATGGGGCGTGTTCTTGGAGAACTAAACTCTGGGCGATTACTTATTAGTATAAGACGCCTATGCTTTATTATAAGAAATTCTGCATCGATGTATAGGCACGAGTACCGTCTGTCGCGAAAGGATCGCGCAATCATCGCAACCGCCAGCTTTTACAAACATAATCCTAAAAATTCGATTAAATTACCGAAATTCCGTACCAATCTTTTCATCAGCAATTCAACGTTACCCTAGTGCGGAAAAATATTGAACGCGTTGAAGTGCACCGTTTGCGATCGCGCTTCTTATGACTCGTAATTGGCCGTCTCGAGTATGGGAAGAATTCGCAAAAACGACGGAGCGCGAGCGTCGAGTGAGATGCGTTCGTTGATTCACGGCGTCCGAGCGAATAAAGGCGATTGGCGAATGCGGACGAGCGACTTCTGTTGTCCGACCGACTCTGCTGACGGCCCTCGAAACCGTACCGGAAATCCTGCCGCCGGAAGTCGAGACGGCGCCGAGATTAGGGGTAGGAGAAACGGGGTGGCAGCGATGCGGCAAAGGAAAGGTACGCCGATCGCTGCTACCAGCGAATATATTCCGAAGCGAGAAAGTCGGTCGATAAGGGCTTACGTCATCAGGATGGAAGGAGCCCATGGGAGAGAGAGTGGGTTACGAGTAAGGAAGAATGAAGAGACAAGTGGGCAAAGTAGACGTGCACTGAGAGATATACGCGCTGATATTAGAACTGCCGGCTGCAGTCAGGGTGACTGGTTCGACATTTTTGTGCGAGATATGAAGAGAGCAAATTTTTTAGTCATTATCTTATTTTTTCGAGGTTTTGCTTAAATTTTATGTTGATTCTTACGGGTGTGCTTGAAAAAAGAAGTAGGAGAAATGAGAGGTATTAAGATAAATTTGACTGATGATTATTACTGTTATAAGTTCGCGGTATTAAAGATGATTGAATGATATAATTGTCACTTTGCTCGCTGTTATTAATACTGGAACTACTGAGCACTCGAAAATTGACATTTTAGTATATAAAGAAAGCGAGTTCGACATGTACATCTATCATAGCCAAATGTCGCACCAGCCATCTCGACTGCTCCTTACTCCCAGCGTCCACTCTTAATAGCCTCAGCTTGCAACATCAGTCGCCGAAAAGAACCAGGACTCTCGAATCCGAGTACATCATAGCATAATCTGAAAAATCTTCAAATTCATCGCCTCAAACCGTATTTACTGTCCAAACCCGGAAGCCTCAATTATTCAGTCGCGGGACAAATACAACGGCGTTCACGGCAGGATGAGGAACCAAGCAGCGCGGAGAGAGGCAGGAGAGAAACTCGCTCTTCGGGAGCGAGAAAACTGGAAACAAAGATGGAGGGCGCGAGAGGGAGCGCGAGCGGAAGATAAGAAGCTCGAACGACGTGGAATGGAGGAACTCGACGGCGAGGGTGGCGGCGGGAGTCGGGGGAAGGTGAGTGCCGTGGAACGGTACTTAAGACGACAATGCTCGCGCCGATTACAAATTTTACGAAGCTCTCGACGGCGCGCCCCCACGGATTAAAGAAAGCCCGCGGACGAGGAATGCAATTTCCTGCGGTGCTCGGGAACGTTACCGTGGGGCGGAAGGAGGGTGGCGGAGGGTTGTTCGGGGGCTGTGAGGGGTGGAAGGGAAGTGGGAAGGGAATGCGCGGACCGGAGCGTTGCGTGACGAGGGGTAGGAGTGCCGGTGGCCGATCGAACGGGACGAGGAATCTTTTCTCTTCCGCTTCTTCTCGCTCTCTCTGCTTCTGTCTTTGTCTCTGTCTCGCCTGCGTCTCGTTTTCAAGCGTTCGGATTCGGCTCGCTTCGCTCTTGTCGCGTTCTGACGCGGCTTTATGTCGTGCTCTGGGGGTCGAAAGTTTCGGGCCTCGGATTATAAGACTCTGTTTTCCAGGTCGAAGGGTTGAGCGTTTTTATGTCAAAGGGTTTCGAATTATGAGTCAGGTTCTTGCGAGCGGGTTGTCAGAATTTTGCTGGAATTTTAAGTGGAGGTGCCTGAATTTTTATAAATCGATTTAGGTTCTTCGATCTACAACCGCTTCGACTTATAAGCATCCCAATTTTCATCACCTCCGTCAATACAGACTGTCTCAATTACGACGAGCGCTCAGCTCGAATTCGGAGTCCTTCTCGCAGACCTTCCCAACAAATTCGTTTGCAACCGAAGATATCGGACTCCGAACTAGTGGCACGAATCGTCTCGAGCTTCGACGTGTTCCGTCGTGAGCGTGGGCGGTGTACCGCGAGGACGGTTATCGTGGTGATCGCGGCAGATGCGCGCGGCCGTCGCGACATTAGCCGGTAATAAACCACGACGCAGATAATCGAATACACGACACGTAACAAGGGGCCGAGGCACCTCCGCACGACCAGACCGCTCGTAGGTACAAGCCAGGGCCGTAGCGCAAGCGGTACGCCGGTAATTTAGGTACCATTGGTTTGGTCAATAGCCAATTCCTATTTGGCGAGGGTCCAACGGCCCAAACAAACCGGCCACGCCGCGAAACGGTGAAGGCTAAACCCTATGGACCTTCCCCCCCAACACGGGGGCGCACGTTTCTTACCACTTTTTGCCAGCTTTTGTTCGTTTGTCATGTTTTCGGTCGTTCTTGGTGGACGTTCTTGTTTCGTTCTTCCCAGGATTCGTTCCTTCACGCGATCACATGGTTTTCACTTGGAATCGAGCCCGCGACATGCGGCACGAGACTGCTTGCGAGATCGCTTACGGGGTGGCGTACTGGAAATTGTGTCGTCTGCAAGATTGGATTTGGAAATGCGGTAAGAATTCTTGTGTCGTCCGAAGTCAGAACCACAAGCGCTTTCTATACGGGACTCAGAATGGACGTCTCCTTGGTAATACCATGAAGAATTTCACACTTCTGGTCATTATTACGATCTGTCAGAATGCTGTGAAAATTGTTTTATTATTTTCGAATTCCTGTCCTCTCCTTGCGGCTCGCGCCGTGCATTTTGTGCTGTCCGTACCAGGTTCACGTTAGACTCGAGATGTTTGCTTCTCTTGGCCGCGTGCACCGTCATCAGGATCACGTTGCCCGAAACTCAATTATTCCACGCCCGGCGACGATTAAGGATGAAAATCATCTCCTCTCCCGCCCGTCACGCTTCCTTCCTCCGGCTCCACTTTTATCCGTCCCGACATTGATTCGCCGTTAATGAATCAGTCTAAGGACACGTTTGTCTTTCCTCCCGATCCCCGGCTCCGTCGAGCGAAGTCAAAGGAAGTTACACGTACAAGTTTACCCGTGCCGGAGGAAAGCGTCAGTCAGCCTTTGTGAGCAGGCGTCCCTGCGTTTGACTTCTGTAGAATCTCAAGTGGCTACGTGTGCTACGGGTCCCTGTCCCTGTTGATGGGAAACACGTTAAAGCGCGTTCGCGGGGCACATTATAGACAGCTTTATATTGCTTGTCACTCGTGTCCGTGCCTCGTCAGTCGTTCGCTGAGTCGGGCGAAAAAATCGAAGAGTGCGAAGACTCTTTCCAACACCACAACGGCAGCGCACGATTTTTTTCCTCGTTATCGTGCCTCTCCCTCTCCCTCGGCTTCTGCGAATTAATTTTCCGCGTAACGCGATTCTCCGCTTCCGTCGCGCGATGTAAAATTTGCCCCGCCAACCTTTGCCTCGCGCGCGGTCCGCGGAAAGTTTCGGAATTAAACGAGGCACATCGGAGAATTTTGATTTGCATCTTAATTTGTTGTCTCAGTCTCCGGGCCGCTTCCCGTGACTTATTATGCGAATTGCTGCGGGACGACATTAATTCCCTCCTCATTCTCTGTCTCTTGACCGTTATAATGTAGACGGGAGGGAAGTTGTGCGCGCGAGTTTACCCCAATTCGGGGCGACGTCGGCGAGCGTTGCGCGTCTGACTTCTGCAACGTCACGGGCAAATGTGTGCAGAAATCGCTCGATTATTCGAGAAGCCGGCTACGGTTAAGAGACCCGCGCCACTGAAACCTCGTTCCGTCCTTCTTTCTCAAAACTCACACGTTTATTAGCTGATCACGCTAGGTCTCTTTCTATATATATAGATTCTCATATATGTATATATATAGAAAAGTCTACGTTATAGCGCTAAAAAGAAATCCTACTTCCGCCAAGAACAGGGACTATATATTCTTGATTAAACAGAACGAACGCGAGCACAAATTTCAATTTGCCGCGTATCATCTATCGTCAAAACGCTGCCCGGGATCATTTTGTCCCGAGACTTCGCGAGCAGTAGTTTACTCGCGCACCGAGCAAATTCCATCTATGACCTCCCCCGCCCCTCCTCTGTCACGAGCAATGAGCAAGCAAGGCCCGAGTTTAGCCCGATTCGAGAGAACGTCAGTTAGAGTCCGTCGGACGTTGTTTGTTGTATATCTCCAACGGCGTCACTGGCAAATGTATGCATAGACCGTCTCGTCTGTATGAATAAGTACGGGCACGCGTCGGTAAACCCTTCACCGTCAGGCAGCTCGCTTCTTGCGGACGTGGCGGCAGTCGTGGCGTCGATTACACTTAAGGATTTATCGGGAGACGAACCGGTTTGTCGTCGTCGTTGTTCGCCTTCCTTCCACGTCGAGCTAGCGAAAGTTCGTCCGGCGCGAATTGTCTCGCTCGAGAAGCATCCCGCGGTATCGTGTGTCGACGCCGAGAAGTGCGGGCTGCTAATTTTGGCGCTTGTTTGAATTCAATTATACAGTTTGTACGCGCGTGAATGACCACGTCTCCGGGGTGGGCGAGTTTCAGTTCGTTGTGAATGCTTCGTTTTTCGGCGTCACAGCGAAATGCAGCAGTCCAGGGATTTTTTTCGTTTACTAGAAAATCTGTGCAATTAATATTGTTACGTAAGGGGTGATTGAAGAAGTTGGGTGACTAAGTCTTTCCGTGTGTGGGCCCTTCAGCTCTCCCTATCTTCCGTTTGTTTATTCTCCAAATTTTACGACTAAACTATTCTTCGGTTTCTTCTACGCACTAAACTAACCCCCAACTACGTCTACAATGATATACAGGATCGATACGTCACGAGGAAAATCCGGTCTAGGTTTCTTTTCATATAATGTATACCACGTAGATGTTTTGTCTCACTTGTAATTCTTATTTCTTGAACGTTAACCGCACATCCCGGAATCGCATTCGATTAGAGAGTCTAAGTCAGCGCGCGCGCCAAATACAAATTGCAGCCGACTAATTCCGCGAATTTACCGACGAGACGACGGCGACACTTTGCACAGCGATACGTTCGCCGCGCCATATTAATCTGCATCAGCGCGCCAAGAGTTGGCGCTACATTCTATTAACGCGACGCGTTATCACGCGTGTCACTGCTGCGAAACGGCATTCTCCGGGCGCGACGATTCAGAGCGTGTCGGGCGACAGAAGTCAGGGTCCGCGCGGGACCGGAACGGCGCGCAACCCTCGTCCAACAAATATATTCCGCCCCCGCGCGCGCATCCTCGAACTAGGGAAGCTCGTTTCTCTCGGAGTCGATTTTTTCATCGATTTCCCTGAAAGAATCTAAACAACAAATTCTCTTAAAATGCTCCAGACAAAAAAGTCGATCCTTCGACCTACAGAATCGATGCTTCGAAGAATCGAATCGGAATCAAGCGTTCGTTATTGAAATTTTGAACTGCTTCCGAACTTCACTCGCGTCGAGCACGCTGGCTAGGAATGATTTCGACCGGATCGCTGGCCGTGGCAAATTGCGTGCCAACGATCTTCCCGCCCGACACGATCGGCGGCTGAAAATGTCAATGTGAGAAGCGCGGCGAGTAGGTATACATTATTCAACGGCAATCATCGTCGTTATTTCGTACTTATTTCATGAATGCCGTGTTACGGGGCGAACGGAGGAGTCGGTCGGGTGGGCACGACCTTTAAATACGATCGATGTACGTGAGCCCCCGGGGAAACTCGCTTCATTGTAACGGCGCCACTTAAAAGAATTAAGGGATCGCCTCGTCGAGCGCCGTTATCACGTAGTCAAATGGCTGACGTTTCGGAAGCTGTTCGTAACGGGCCGCGGGAGAGAGTGTGTGCGGGTGTGTGCTTGGGCTTCGGGTACGTGGCCCGCGCGAAAAGACGGAACAACGTTAACGAAGACAATTCACGCTATTTTATTCATTGTCTTGAAACCGTTGTTGAACGTCGGAGCTACGTGTGGAGGCTGACAATCGGGGCACGTCGCGGGCAGAGATTCGAAATGTTTGCTGTTTCTGATGCAGCTCGATGTTTATGGTACAGACACGTCGGAGAGACGGTATATAAGCAGTTATTTTATTGCTTTTTCAATTAGAAAAATAGTCTTAGTAAGCATAGGTGGAAAGATCAACCGTTTCTGAGATATAAACACTTTTGTGTGTTAGTATCATGACTGACTTATACTTGAACACTGTCTGATAATTGGATCATACTTGCATTTTTTTTTTAAGTCGCTTCTTACCAATGCTCAGCAGTACTTTTTCGATATTCCCTGCAAATTTACCATGGTCGTCTATAAAAATCGCGTCTCCGTCGATTACCGTCTATAAAACGTTTGCCCATTTTCTACTTGAGCGCAACCTTCTTTCGCGGCCGTTTAATTTCGCCTCCTCGGGTTTAGCTTCTTCCCTGACTATATCTCGTTACCAGAACACCCGCTGCTCTCTCTCTCTCTCTCTCTTTCTCTCCTGCTCGTTCCTCGCCAGGTGCGAACCTTTCAATTTTAATCCCGCCGACGTAATTAAGGATACTTATGCCGCACGCAACGCACGCGAAACCCTTTGCGTTCATCGATGCGCCATATTCCGTGTTCCCTGCTCTGCTTTCAAGTCAATTCCGTATTTCGTGTCTCGTGCTTTTGACACACTTGCCTTTCATGGTTCGCTCCCCGTCTGCCGCGATCCATGATAATTGTGCTGTTGTACGCGTGGAAGGAAAAATGCGGAAAATAATGGTTCGGTGAACCGCTTTGACATCATATTTTGTACAATTTCGTATCATAACGGTGTAGTTGTATTGAGGCAATTATATGCATAGTTCATGCGAAGATGTGTAATTATAATAATGTATAGTTATGAAAGTGAAATTGTGAATGTAAGGACGTCATTAATTTTCTATTGTATTGATTTCATACTTTTTTTTCGATCACCGGCACGTGTCAGGATACAGATTTGTAGTTTTATACTTATATGTACATGAATTTAGAACTGTCTGTGCCAGTGTATATCAGAAACTTTCAACCAATTAGTATCTGTGAAGTATAAGCGGACTGTCCGGCGCGAATGTTGATTCGTTTGCAATAAAATCAGGTAGTCCAGGTCGAACACTGCACCCTGACGCCTTTATGGCCATTCCCCAGTTCCCTAGAAAGCATCGTGACGCGGTTCAACGAGAATCAATGAGCTACCCTTCGCGGCTGATTCGTCTGGAGGATTCACTGCAAACGACCGATTCTATGCCGCCGGGAGTTCTCGTCTATCTTGACGTTTTTAAATCAGTCATGTCGCCGACGTCACTCAGCGTAATCAAAGCTATTTCAAGGAAGACATAGATTTCGTTCCAATTCATAACCGACTGGATGTCGTGGAAGTTTGACGTTACCGCGAAATTTTCCGTGACACGCGACGCCTCTGAATATTCTTCCTCCACGATTCATTTATGAACTCTTGCTGCGTTATCCACCGATTATCGGAACGGATAATCCTGAGAACGTTAAATTCATTCCTGCTTCATTAATCTCAGCTTCTTAGAGACCGGAATTAAATCAATGCAGTATCATATCAATAATTTAACACGTCAGGCAGTAGGCAGGATCGAACGAAAAATCTGACAAACGTTACCCTTTGCCATTCAAATAAAGCAATCTTGTAACTGACTCGTCTTCTCGTTTCGCATCAAAGCGGTTCGAAGTAGACTCGGAAAAGCGCTAACAACGAGTGCAGTGTCCTAGGAACTACGGCAAGAACTAACCGGAATATATTTAGACAAGTACTCGAGTTTAAGAAACGACCGTAAACTTAACAAGCGATTCAAAGTGCGAAACCTCCGGACCCTCCCCTCAATTATATTCCTTTTTGCCAGATTTAATGGCATCATCGTCTCGCGTTCATTATCCCGTCGACGACTCGCCTCGCATCAATCAAGTCGCGAGCATCAATGACGGCGGCTCGTTTAATGATTCGCTTGCTCATTTTAACCGTCCGTCCTCGCGCACGATTTCACGCGATTCCCTCGCACTTCTCGAGCCGCATTTTTCGCCGCTGGCCGAGCGGCTGCGGCGCGGAACGCTGCGTGAGGAGAGCGGCCAGCGAGAGAAGGCGGGCATAAATTTCTTGCCGGCAGTGCAACATGCCTGCGGGCCATTAAGCGAGCGCGAGGCTGGCATGAGGAAGAGGCGAATCGAAGGGAGCTGAGAGGGGCGGAATAGGTAGAAAAAGAGAAATGGGGTGGCGGAGGACAGGACGAAGGAAGCGAGAGGGGCAACAAACTGTGGAGAGGCGGACTGGGTGATCTGACGTGCAATGGTAAATGGCAGAGACCTTAGAATGAGAGTCATGAAATAAATGTGTCGATTTTGATTGGTGCCGTTGATTTTTCTGGAGAAAATTATTAAATTTGGCATGACTGCATACGATCGCTATGGTGTCTGCGGTACTTTGTACGTTATGCAACTTAAATGTGATTCGTTGTTGGATTCGTTTTTATTGAGAAATGGCGTCGCTGACCGAGTGTAGTTGAGAATTTTCTGACTGATTATTATATAGGGTCTATAAGTGAGAGCGACAACGAACTGTGGAGAGGCGGACTGGGTGATCTGACGTGCAATGGTGAATGGCAGAGACCTTAGAATGAGAGTCATGAAATAAATGTGTCCATTTTGATTGGTGCCGTTGATTTTTCTGGAGAAAATTATTAAATTTGGCATGACTGCATACAACCGCTATGGTGTCTGCGGTACTTTGTACGTTATGCAACTTAAATGTGATTCGTTGTTGGATTCGTTTTTATTGAGAAATGGCGTCGCTGACCGAGTGTAGTTGAGAATTTTCTGACTGATTATTATATAGGGTCTATAAGTGAGAGCGACAACGAACTGTGGAGAGGCGGACTGGTTGATCTGCCGTGCAATGGTGAATGGCAGAGACCTTAGAATGAGAGTCATGAAATAAATGTGTCGATTTTGATTAGTGCCGTTGATTTCTCTGGAGAAAATTATTAAATTTGGCATGACTGCATACGACCGCTATGGTGTCTGCGGTACTTTGTACTTTATGCAACTTAAATGTGATTCGTTGTTGGATTCGTTTTTATTGAGAAATGGCGTCGCTGACCGAGTGTAGTTGAGAATTTTCTGACTGATTATTATATAGGGTCTATAAGTGAGAGCGACAACGAACTGTGGAGAGGCGGACTGGGTGATCTGACGTGCAATGGTGAATGGCAGAGACCTTAGAATGAGAGTCATGAAATAAATGTGTCGATTTTGATTGGTGCCGTTGATTTTTCTGGAGAAAATTATTAAATTTGGCATGACTGCATACGACCGCTATGGTGTCTGCGGTACTTTGTACTTTATGCAACTTAAATGTGATTCGTTGTTGGATTCGTTTTTATTGAGAAATGGCGTCGTTGACCGAGTGTAGTTGAGAATTTTCTGACTGATTATTATATAGGGTCTATAAGTGAGAGCGACAACGAACTGTGGAGAGGCGGACTGGGTGATCTGACGTGCAATGGTGAATGGCAGAGACCTTAGAATAAGAGTCACGAAATGAATGTGCCGATTTTGATTGGTGCCGTTGATTTTTCTGGAGAAAATGATTAAATTTGGCATGACTGCATACGACCGCTATGGTGTCTGTGGTACTTTGTACTCTATGCAACTTAAATGTGATTCGTTTTTATTGAAAAATGGCATCGCTGACCAAGTGTCGTTTAGAATTTTCTGACTGATAAGCTTGTAGCGAGAATCTGAGGAAAAAGAAACATGCGGCGGAACAAAATGCGCGAATAGTCCACGTATGAATAATCTGTAAGAAATCACAAAATCACAAGAGCAGATCTTAGGTACGAATAATAAATGAACACAGTAATCGACAGCATCAAACAGCACCAAACCATCATATCAACGAGCATATCCCAGAAAAAGAACAAATAAACAGGCCAAGAAATTCCATACAAAAAATTTCAACTAACCAGGATAAACAGCATCACACAAGAAAAATTGACGTAAATAAACAACTAAACAAAAAGCGCGCAAAAGACAAGAATCGAACCCGACCTCGCGAGAGGACGGATTCTGCGTGTATGCGCGAGAGGTTGCCGAAGGGTGAGGAGGGGGGGGCATAAACGAAAGCGTCGTAAAAGTTTAACGAGCGCACGCATGATCATCCCCTCGCAATGCCATCAGCCCGGCACGGCCGGTTCGACCCTCGTTTTTATCAAATTAGCCGGAACGACGGGCGAGAATCACGCGAGAAATCGACTCCTCTCGTTCGTCGAACATCGGCTGCCCTCGTCGGCTCCCTCGGGAGCCGGCGTGTCACGAGACGGAAAGACGGCGGCAAGCGAGAGGTTAGGCGCGAGAGATAGAGAGAGAGTGAGAGAGAGAGGGGGGGCTGGAAGAAGGAGCCGCGTATTAATTACGGTGTCACCGGAGAATTCATAAACGACGACGAAGTCGCGTAATTATTCTTACCCCTCCCGTTCCCTGGCGAAGGCTCTCGCGTGCACGAGAGCCGGTTTATCAGCTCTTCTAACCCTTCGTTCTATCATTTTCGACTCCGGCTCTCCGCTGTTCTCTGTTATTCTCTGTCGTTACCCCGAGCTGCCGGCTAATTTCGGCTGCGGATCGCTAATGTTTCGCGAGGAGATTCTCGAATATCCGAGTGCGATGAAATATTGATCGCTTTTGGCAGCCGCGAGCTTGAGGTGGGTATGTACTTGAGTGGACGGACTGATTAGAAAGGCGAAATTAGAGGAAGACGGGTTGGATTAGTAGGGTCTGGGCGCGGGGAGTGACGATGGGAGCGTTGGGTTTGAGTACGGATTATGTCTAATGAGATTGTATACTTATTGCGTACTGATCGTTATAAATTCATGTGTTTGTATCGGGGGTCTTTGGAAGTGTTCGAGAGCCGCATTTTTTGGATTACTAATTTTGACGAAGCATTTGAGATATTTTCCTTCTATGCATTTTTAAAGCATTTAAAAGACGTTTAGTCATTTACGTACAAACACGCGCGCCTGCATACAGCAGGTGTCACACGACAAATTTTCGTTCAAACTTTTACAGAATGCGAGCTGTGCTTTTGTCAATTCTTCACCTTTTTCGATTCTCTATCAGCCTTACAGTGGCCGATTAATTTCCTGAAGATCTTTAATGTTTCTCGAAAAGATTGTGAAACATAAGAGTGTACAAAATAGTATATAATTAGTAGGACACACTCTGAGCAACGTTGGGATGTCGGCGAACGTTGCACGAAGTAAGATTATCGATTATCCCGGGAAACTGATGGCTCTTAATAGTTCCGGGGTCGGATTAAAACGTACGAGCGCGTATTTCAAACGTGCACGGGGCCCGCGAGCGATCGAATCGTAATACGGATTGTCCAATTAACGTTCGATTATTTGATTATCGTCGCTCGTTGCGCGTAACGAGATTTTTCCGCCGCTTAAACGGCGTTCCGTGTATTCCGCGCTGCATCGGGCAAAGGACATATTATATGTGGACGCGTCTGTAAAATTACGCTCGGAACGAGCGAGTAATCCGCATCGATTTTCCGCCGGCCCGAAATACTCGTCGGCGTCTAACGGATGTGTGTCACAGATTTTCATGTACTTCTGTTGCAGAATCCACTCTGGCGTGCCAATACAGAATTTCAATGATGGAAACACGTCACTTTACACGGTACTTCAGATTCGTTGCTACTCAATTTAAAACCAGCCGCGCATGTGTTTCCTTTACACACAGACGCATTAATATAAACACATTACCTACATCACTTTTCTGATCTTTACAGTTGACATCATTGATACACTCTCAAAAAAATGTATACACTTTTTCTTTCATGTATATCAATCATGTCAAATATAAAGCTCGGAAAAGTGACCACACTTGCCTACCTCAACAACTTCAAATGTCCACTCCACTCACAAATCATACCCTACCATCCAGCGTCCATCGAAGTCTCTAAAACCTGCACAATGGACCCCCAATTTAAGACCCACGCACCGTAACCACCGGGCACGTGGCACGAGCCTGAAGAGTGTTCCGCGGGAGGATGGGAAGAGGATCAGAAAGGAATGGCGGAGGGGAGAGTTTAGAGAGGCGAGACACTCGTTCGAGTTGCGAAGAGGCTTCGACGCGTCCGGTTCTCGAGACCCCCGGCCACTTCCTGTCGATGGCCTGGCATGTGCCAGGTGACTATCTCGAGTTACCGATCCCTGCGGGACCGGCAACGCGATACGGCAATCGTTTCGAGTGGTCGGCGATAATTGCGTGCTGCCGTGATAGGTCGTCGAGTGTTTGCACGTCAGCTGGGAGGGGAAAAAAAAACACAATGGGGAACGGTTGCGCGACGGTGTCTTGCGAGGACGGTGCTACTTTTCGAGGGAAGCGAGCGAGGGAGGATTCCTTAACCCCTTCGTGCTTCGGGCGCTTTGTTTAGAATTGTCTCGATGTACTGTGTCAGGGGTGTCCGAAAATTTTCGCCGCTGATGATGATGTGTGGGTGGGTGCGTTTCTGTGTGTGGGAGCGTAGACGGTGATGTCGATTTGATCGTGTTATTTTTGGACATTTTGAGAGTAGCGTTGATGTGGTTTCGATGTTCCTGTTGGAGAGATTGAGGATAGTGTGATGTTGAATCAATTATGATATTTTTGTGATGTCGATTTAATCGTGTTATTTTCGGACATTTCGAGAGTAGCGTTGATGTGGTTTTGATGTTCCTGTTGGAGGGATTGAGGACAGTGTGATATCGAATCAATTATGATATTTTTGTATATTCTGAGAGTAGCGTCGAGGTGATTCGATGTTTCCGTCGAGAGATCGAAGACAGTGTGATATTTCATTATTCACGTAGTTTTCGTGCACGTCGGGAATAGTATCAATGTATCTTGATGTTTGTGTCGAGAGATTGACACTGTGGTATCGAATCAATTACGGCTCCCGTATGCAATTGAAGAGTAAAATCGACGTGTCTCGAGGTATTTGTCGAGAGGTAGAGAACAGGTGCAATATTGAATGAATTATGATGTTTCTGTGCACTTTAGGAACGGTATCAATGTGCTTGATGATTTTGCCGGGAGGTCGACGACAGTATGATATCGAGTCAATTATGACGTCGATAATTAATGCGATTATGCTATCGTAGAACTACAGAATAATTGGCTGTACATAATGGAAGCGCGATGGAACTATTATTGGAAAATGCATAAGTTCGGTATTAATAACGTATCAGCGTTATTAACAGTTCAGGCCTTTACAGGAATAAGTATCCCATCAAATATATACGTAATTATACTATCGGTATTATGGCTTGTATAATTGAGTAACATTTTTGGATCTGCATATTTCGCAACGTTTTCCTCCAAAATCCGGCCAACTCCGAGACTCCAGCGTTTTCAATATGCAAACGCACTTAACATGTAGAACAAATTCAGTGCGGCAGCGCGAGGTGACGCAGACGCGACACCGAATTTTTCGTGTCATTTCCGTATTAACCAGCCTCGGCAATTCGATTGGCCGATCCGTCAAATTAACTCGAGGATCCCTCACAGACGCGCAGCGACAAGTTGGTGATATTCGCAATATCAGAATACGATCGCGCGTAATTGAGATGTGACGAAATCAGAACGAGATACCGTGAAATGAGCGAAGTTTCGGTCAGTTTTGCCTGACGTCGACGGCCGACGATAGACGGCAAATGACCGGAGGACGAACTTTTTAACGTCCCGAGGTGTACATTAATATTCGGCGGCACTGGCAAAATGCAAATTTCAAGTGCCATTCGCTTCGATTTTTCTCTCCTCCGTCCCTCTTCCCCTCTCCTCCCCCTCCCCCTCCTCTCTCCCTTTCGTTCTCGATGCTCGCTCTTCCTTTGGCTCCTTCCTCCTCCTTTTTTCTTTCTTTTCTTACGCCACCTCGATTTTTTTTTCCCTCAGCCACACTCGACAGTACGTCTTCAGATCTCCAGTTTCGCCAGACTACTCCTGTACGTTCGACAGAGTTTGTTCTTGCTTCTTTTTTTCTTTCTTTCGTCGCCGTCTCGCCCTTTGTCTGCGGTTTTGATATCGAGAGATGAGAGACGAGGGCAAGAATCGAGTGATACTGAGGGACATTTTCTTGCGGCAATGGCAGAAACGATGGTCAGAATGCTTGTGGCGGGCTGAGAACGGTGGTGCTGAGGAGGTGGCCGTTCAATTAATTAATTAATCAATAATTAATCCGCCTCGCGGGAAATCATGCCGCCAATCATGCCGGAGACGAATTGAAATTGGCGCGGAGTAAGGTGAGAATGGGCTCATCATGCGCCGTTAATTTCGGAGCAGAGATGCATTCGGTATCCTTCCAGGAACTTTGCTTTCGAGAGCCTCGAAAATTGATGTAACGTCGCGTGTCGAGAATTCGACTCGAGAAACGCATGTCCCGTCGTAGATCTCGGTTTCTTAAGCAAGACTTGAATACTAAGAAAGTCGCGGAAATTCTTGAAATTTTGAGGCATCATGTGTTTTAAAGGATAATAATTTAATCATATAATTTAATTAAGTAAATATTAATTTAAACCCATTCGTAAGTACGTGGACACTAACGATGCCACTCGCCATCGGAACAAATCCTACTTTCTTCTCTAATCACCTCTAGTCTCTAATCATCAAACAACTGACTACCATCCGAATCCACTCCATTTCCGTTCAACCACTATTTTGACAGTCGAGACGTCGACAGGCCCAAAGCAACACGCCTAAACCCAACCATTACCCAATTAACATCTGCGGCCTCGCGCTTTTCATTTATTCAATCACACCCTCGTCACGGTGCCTTTCCACGCAACAGTCAAAAGGCAGCTGTGGAACTCTTCGGCCCCCATAAACAGAAACCTTACCAGTCATTCCACGCCGAACAACTGTCCATTGTTTGACGCCCAGCGCCGGCGAAAAATGTCCGATTCGTTCCGGACTTCACGATTCAGGATCGACGCGTGACTCGGATTTATTTTCTTCCAACTCGACGATCGCGGCCGCATTATTCGTTTCTCGCCTCTCGATGATCGGCGAACGATCGAGCGCGCGCGCTAGATCCTCTATCAATCTTCCGTTTTCATTTTCACGGGCCGCCTGCTCCGGTATTTGCCGTTTCAAATGTTCCTCGTGTATGTATAGCCGGAACGGCGGGATTAAACGGTAATTCGGATGAATTATTACATTTCGCGATCCACGTTTGTCGGGCACCGTCGAACGAATATCTTGACAGCAGGATTCCGTGTGTGTAGGGGCGCTGCGCGCGTGTGCGCGTATTGTGTACAAGGTGGGCTGTAATAAAGGGGTGCTGAGTGAAAACGAAGTGATGGCATGCGAGCAACACAAATCGAGAATGTGGAATAACATTTTTAGTCGATCGGACGAATGGAGTCGAATGGATATGAGGAAAGTGAATCGTTTCGTGACGATGCAGGTAGATGTGCGGATTGCATCTGTTCGAATTCGGGAGTCGAGGTACGTCGGAGAGGATTGTGCGATTTTCAGGTGGCATTCGCCAATTATAGTGCAAATTACGGAACCACCCTGTGCGCGTACCTGCGCATATTATATACATTGTTAAACCGGACGCAACGGCAAATTGAATAATTGAACGGGACGATTACGAATGTACGGGATGTGTACGTAGCGAGTCTACTTTGCGCGATAAAGCGTTTTCGAGCGGCCAACGTTCGGTTAATTATTCGAAAGTTTGCCGGCGAATGATGCGACGATGAGCGTTGTCTGTGCTGCGATGTAATATCGAGAGCATCGCCGGCGCTCGTCGAAACTCGATGACGGCCTCCAATGACGTTTCTGATTGCCATAGCTAATTTTTCGGCGCTGAATTAATGCCGGAGATGGAGTGCGATCATTAATTGTAATCGCATTAATTGAAATCCTGATATCGATCATGTTTTACACGTGCTTCCCTATGCCTGCGATTGCTTTTTGAATAATTTATGTCGGACGATCAGATGCGGTCGTTTTTATGCGCGCTATCGAACGTTAAATATCGGAGAAGCTTCAAGCACCCATTCACATTGATTCTAACATTCAAGAGATATTCAGATTACAAACGTCCACATGTTGCCGCAAACTCCGATATAAAAATGTCAATGATCCTATGAACGACTTTCAAAATTCAATCATTCACTTCACAACACCTCCGCTTCGAACATTGCCACCCTTCTTGCCACCAAGAACAACATCAAACGGATGTTCACGCGTCCATTTTATAATTGCACATTATACCACATAATCACAAAAATTCAAAAAAAAAAACGTGCACCTACACCAAATCTATCCCAGTCGCAAATCATAATTCATCCAGCCCAATCTCTGTCCTCGAGACGAACCTTTCCGCTCGCAATCGATCAGCGATCGATCATCGATCACGACGATCCAGCGAGGCATTGACGATGGCGCAACTCCGGCGTCGTCGTGACTCGTTCGCCGCCCTCGCCTTAACGATCTCGCGCGACTCCGTAGTTTCGACACGCGACTTAATGATCCGGAATCTCGCGAGGAATATCGGAGACTAATTAGGCCGGCTCCCGGCTTTTCCTTAATGCGACGCGACGCGCGGTTATACTTTGCCAAGTATGAGTACGGGCGTGGCAAGCGGGAATCGAAGCGCGTCGATAGGCGTTAAACTTTCCGCGCGCGCGTTTTCTAATTAAGGCGAGAGGAATGAGGAGAGTGTGAGAGAGAGAGAGAGAGAAAGAAGATTTCCGACGAACCGCCTTCTTCCGGCGAACATTCGTATTTTTGGACAATTTCTGGGTCAGACGACTTTATTCGTAATTACGAAGATGACGCGCTACAGCTTAGCTTTCACAGTGAAAGCTGAAAACTAGTCGAGCGTCTCATGGAAAATGCTGATATCGAAGGACGCGCTGCGTATAACGCGACGATTTGCATGATGCAAAATCAATTAGCGCCGGCCGATGGGCGCCGTGAATTTGGCGAACTTTTGAAAACAACCACGGACTCCCGGTCGCGGTCACAGTGATTATATTCCGCGAGACAATGGACCTCTTTGCATAATCGGCGTGTAACGCCGAACTCGAATCATTTTTCGAACCATCCGTCCGCGCCTGTTATCGGTCCCTCGTAATTAGTTATTCCTCGACGCAGCCCTCTACAGCCACGGACAGGTAGTTTATCCGCGAAATTTTACGTCATTAGGCACGGACAAAAATATCCGGCCGCTCGGTTCAATGGCCGATATCGCGGACAAGCCGTATCATTAAATATTGAACTCGATAATAAACAGCGGTCCGCAGCGAGGAGGCGCGTGCGAGCGTGCAAACGCGGGTAAATAATCGGATATTTCAACGATCCACCCTCTGTCCAGTACCCGTTCCCACCCCTCTCCGCGAGCGTCCGAAAAGCCTACGGCGCAGATAATCAGGCGCGTCAACTCTTTAATGAGGGCTCATCGCTTCGGAAAATATTGGAATATGCCGCGGACTATATCGTTTTCTACGAATATTTCAGCTCCCGCCGCGTCATTGCCCAGGCATTTCAATCGGTCGCGTAGAATGGTTCAGATTAGCTTGATTTCGCATGCACATTCGGTGTTGATGCGTTACTTTGTATTTGATTGTTTGAATTTCCGCATTGAACGATTTAGAGTGAGATGATCTCTTACGTATCTCAGATTATACGTGCTAATAAACACGTAAATAGTGACGTCATATGTGGGCGAAGTAATGATGGAAGTTCGTAAGTGATGTCATTTCAAAATTTGAACTTAGCTGCTTGTACAAACATACTGTACAGAATTTGTCATTTGGAATTAACTTTAGACCACACGTGACGTCACATAGGCCATTAATAATAGTCAGGTTTGAAGACTTGAGACCGTCTTAAGTCGAATTACATGGTGTTTTTTTCTGTCTTACAGGGTCCACTGATTTAATTCGTATTTCGAAGAATCGGATCGACTCACGCTCGCTTCTGTGTGCAAACTTTGCCCACAGAATCCTGTCGACGGATCGTTGCATGCAGACATTTCGGCGGCCGCCCCTTTCTGCGCCCCCAGCGCCTCTAACGAGACTTTGAAAAATGTTCTCGAGAACGGCGAGACCTAACCCCGCTGCCAATTCGAACGTGACAAAGGGTGCGATCGTCGCTGTCACTCCTTGAACACGCAGCCCATTATGGCGGCGATGCCTGACATTCCGTCTGTCCGTCTGTCAGCCGGGTTTAGGGTCGTTGACGAGTCTGTCTTTACGGTGTCCCGCCATGAAGTAACAAAGAGACGGCGAGGGAAAGGACTGGAAAGGAATGGGAAAGGATGCCTGGGAAAGAAACGTGAGGATTTCCTTCGACCGCGGGCCAAAATGGTTCGCAGGCTGTTTTCTGTGAAGGAAGGTCGGAGCAAAAGGTGTGTAGGTTTAATAGAATTACGGCTGGTGCGGGATTCGAAATGAGAAGGAATTTTTGGGGTTAGAGAATTTTGAAATTTGATATGTGTGTGTGAACGCTATTTATGTATAGAGTATGTTATTGCATGTGTGGATGGCTGGGCATCCTTTCGTGTTTATGTAGTAACATGGTGCGCCGATGATAAAGAGATACTAACGGTATTACAATGTAATGGAATATACGGCCAGCATTTACGATCCTGTTGCATGGACGTCTACAAGATCAAAGACCGCATTTACGATTATTGCGGTAATACCACAATCAAGGTAAAATAATGGATTGCCGAACATCGCGTTCAAAGGCCACTATATTCCCCAGCACGAATCGGCCACTTTGAAACAGTGTTTCTTCCTACATTTCCATAGCGCTACCGGTAATAATAAAATAGTAATAATGACGCTAATAAAACGCATCAATGTATCATCGACACTTACAAGCCAGCGATACCGACTTCGAAAACCTGAAAAATCCACGAAATTCTAATCGGCCACGCATGATTTACCGAAAGCAGCCTAAAACAATTGATCGCTCAACGACCACTAAGTTCACCAACACAAGTCGGCCACTTTTGAATAAACTTCTCCGTCCGTCTCTCCATAACGGTCCAGCGACAGCTGGAATTTCCTGACACTCGTTAACCACAAATCCACCTCGCGGACGGATTTGATTTATCGAAGCCGGAGCTCGCCAAGAAACGGTCTTCGAGGGCGGAAGTGGGTGAGAAAGAGAGGAGAGAGAGAGAGAGAAAGAAAGAGAGCGTGGCCGGGCGAAGCAGGAGGGAAGACAGAACACTTTGGCGGAGCACGTTTAAAATAGAACGAACTAATGGAACTGATCTTACACGATGAATTTATTTCCGATACCGCGGAAATGGGAATGTCAGGAGGCACGCGGTTGAAATCATAAATATTTCAGCAAAGGGTGGATTTTATTTTACGGGACGATGGGTGGTGGGGTGAAGTGAGGGAATAAAGGAAGAAGTAGAAGCGGAGAGAGAAGGAAGCCGTGTAAAATGCAGGAACATGACGAACAACACAGACTCGATTCATAGGACTGTCGAATTAAAAATCGTGACATAGATAAGCTTGTTAATCAACGCTGTTTCTGATCAATCATTCGAAACAAGCTGAGAAATGTTATTCGTTCTATGTTTAGTTCGCTCGATGAATAAATGAAAATGGAGCGTCAACGGCACGATGTGTTTCCTTTGGTCGCGAAATATAACTCCGAGTATTTCTGATCTTAATATTATATTATAACGGTCTTAATATCTCTCCCCGAGACGTTTCAAGTGGCCGAGGTTATCGCGGCACTCAGTATAAATGCGTGTGTGCCTGAGGAGCTTTTAACACGCACACGTCAGACGTGCGGCTTTCGAATGTGTGCGAAGAATCGCTCCTTTTCCTCTCACGATACGAGCCACTCCGAGGAAATTAGAGCATTTAAATATTAAGAGGAAATTGGGAATAAACTGTGCCCTCGCCGTTTTACTCGCGAGCGTTTTAAATAACTGTAAATACCAAGCACACCTACCAACCCTTTTAGCCCTCACTTCCATTTGTTCGAAAGATAAAAAGCACCTCACACCCTATCCATAAAAACAAAACCCGTAAAATTCACTCAATTACTCGCACATAACAATGTTAACCGACACAACTCCCTCAATAACCGATTTCGCGCGTACAGTCCGAAAGATACCTTCGTCGTGTGGACGATAAGTAACGAATGCGTGCGATTGAAAGGACATTGCTGTCTCCAAAGAATCCTCAGCCTCCTCTCTACCATTATTCCGTTCGTCCAACACGCGCCGCGAGTCGCACCAGGCAAAGCGACGGCTTAATTAAAGTCAGGGGTGGATTGACGAAAGGCAGCCCCAATCCGGATTCGATCTACCAGACAAATTTGCGCGCGCGCTCGGACGAGAGGAGAGGTCCTGAGGAACAGCAGGCAGCTCGGCGCTGGCTTGGGCGTAGGGCAAGGCGGAAGGGAAGGAGCAAGGAGAGTGCGGTCGCGAAAATAACGAAGGGGTGAGTCGACTATCACTCCCTCACTTTATATTGACTACGTCGTCGTGGTAAAAGGAAGCTTATAGGATTTCTCGTTTCTATCGCTGGTTTACTGTAGTTTCCAGCGACTGCGGGCCCAGGGCACGGCAGTAAGGAGCTCTTTTCTCCGCGCTACGGCTCTTACGGGATGGAGCCTTTCAAGAACGTCTCGTCGAATGTCCCGGCAACCGTAGAAGTAAGGGTGAGGCGGAGACTGAAACCGGAGGAAACTCGTTGCCGGCGCGTCCTCGCCTATGATCGACGGCGCGACGCTGGGGTGTTCGATTATTTCGACGTTTAATGCGCTTCGAACTCACTTTGCCGCCTCGTGAATTCGTTATTAGGCGTTAATCGGGTGTCGAGGAGAATTCATTCATTTATTAACATTTTCGAAGAATCTTATTACAGGTTCCAGATCATGAATAAGGAGTGCTGTGTTAGTTGATTTTTGTGAGGTATGAGAGACTGTTTATAGTATACTTTTATCACAATACTCTAAAGAGTATGACAGAGTGTATATGAAAATTTGGGTAAGATAAGTTTATTCAGCGTTTTGAATAATTGAATTCTGATGATAGGTTAACTCACCAAACTCATTGGCAGACGGTTTTGTCAGCAGAGTTTGGAGCAGGATCGGTGTGTCTAGATGAAGTTGAAGCAGGAAGAGCTTTCTGGGGATGCAGGAAAGAAAAAGCACTGCACGAACACTCAAGACACAAGCACACAGTCAGGAAATTCGGCCGATTTCGACGGAGCGATGTAATCGCGACTCAACATGTTTAAATACTGTAACCACGACACTAGCGCCACCAGGTGGCACCAATGTTCACTTCGAATTGACTGACAAGGTGCTTTGCCACCTGTCGGCGTTAATTGTTAATAGAACTTGAGCCCGCACACTTTGAATCAAACTAGAGAAGCATGCAATTTTCAATAAATACGAAAACAGCCTCTTTTTATAAAAAAAATTCATGACATATAAGCGGCAAAGAAGGACTATTAAATTTCGAAGCACGTTCCACTGCATTGACAGTGTTTCTTGCAATAATTTCGATGTTTAATGTACTTATAACTCACTTCTGAACCGACTTAATCACTCATCAATCGAACTCGATCGCGTCTCGAATAGTTAAGCTCTTATTTTCCTCATTCACCCCGTTGCGTATCCCACCACTGCCACAAGCCACATTTTCCACCGACTCGATCGACACCGAATCAACCACAAGCTTACCCCATACTCTATCATATTATCCCATTCGAGCGTTCTTCGTATAAAAGCAAACTTCTCCACCTCCGATTCCGAAAAGTGAGAAAGATCAATCAACGCTCGTAACGATTCGAATCGTTACCGATGCGCAACACCGGCATAGCGAAAGGCCGAGATAGAACGGTATAGATGGAGCCCGGGCAATGTCTGAACGAGATTACAATGGACGCAGTAAGACAATGCGCGGCTTACAAACGCGTCCGGGAACACAATAAATCAGATCCGCGGGCAGGAAAGATGGCTGACGCGCGCCCGCCCGCTTACATACATATATTTTCATTAAAGCTCACATCTCGGTATTAGCCTCTCCCTCGTGCCGACCGTAAGCTTCTCTCCCTTTCCGCTTTTCTCATCCTATACTACTCGCATTATACCTCCGCGCCGGGCTCGGAGTTAATAAATCTCCCGGTCGTCGTCCTTATACACATCGGCGATCGGTGACCCACGACATGAAACACGGACGATCTACAACGTGATCCGGACATGAGGGTTGTACTATTATCTGTGTCAGTGGCAGTGGTCGAAATCCAGACACTCTACGCGGTGCGGCCTATCTTAGTACGAGTATATGCGAATAATCGATGAATTTTCTATGTTGGCATTTATGCGTGGCCGTGTTTATGGGAGAGATATTTTAGTATATAGTGTATGTTTTTTATTTATTGATTTATTTGTTCATGGGATAGCGTGCAGTAGGTAAGGAGATTCTTACAGTAACATAAGAAACATAGCATAGATTAAAATGTAAATGCAACAGTTACGGTAACATCTAGTACAAAGTGGAAGACAGACGAAGAAGAGAAAAAGAAAAGAAAAGCACAGTATAAAAGTAGAAATAAAAACAACTATGTACTTAACTTACTTACTGTGCAACGTACTGCGTTGATCCATTATACGCTCATCGTCAGTCGTGTGTAGTAGGAGCTGACAGTAAATTTGATTAATCTGAAACTTGCCGTTTTGCATAGAAGAGCCATTGCTCGGTATCCGCGCGACTTTAGTACGAAAGATTCTTTCATGCAGCATGCGATTTCAAGGTTCGTCGAGATAGCGACCTTACGTACGGAGCGAAGTGTGCGCGTATTCTGCATTTTTACTATACGCTGAGTATCTTTACGACCCCGTGAATATCTTGACTATACGTCGAGTTCTTTCAGTGCGCGGGCAAGGATGTTTGTTATACAACGGCCGCGTTTATTCTTTCGCGACCGATCTTTGACCGCTTGTCCAGGCCCGTTGTCGGCCGTTCAGAAAAGATCCCGATCAAATGTTCATTCTTCGAACGTGCTCGCCGAGACTTGCATTCGCTGGCTTATACAACGCCAGCAGCCCAGCAGTCGGAAATTTCCTGTCGGCGCTTTCGCGTCGATCGAACGTCCTGCATTTCTTTTGGTCCCTTCAGTCGACGTCGAGTACATCCCTTCATGCCACGTTGAGTTCCGTGAAGGTGCGAATAAGGATGGCTGACGGACGTTCGGGATCTTGTCATGTATATGTATGATAGAAAATGTTTTGCAATAAGAGGAAATCTTGTGTGAACGATTTTTGAGTCTCGGATCATGGACTGTGGGGTTGACTGTACACAGAATGAAGAATATATATGTAATTGATCGTCAGTTAGGCCGTGAAAATGTTCTATGTGGAAGCTGCGTTTGAGAATGACAGACATAAGCGGCGAAACGTCGGGCATATAGTTTTCTTTATCATTTTTCTTGTGACCAGATTATATGTAGTTTCATACTTTAAATAGTTTCTTCATGTTTGCCGCTTATGTATCATGAATTTGTCGTAATAGGAGAATGTTTTCGTATTTATTATAATTTGTGCGCTTCTGTAGTTCGAATCAAAGTGTCGGGCGCAAGTTCTATTGACAATTGGCGCCGACAGGTGGCCAAGCACCTTGTCAGTCAACTCGAAGTGAACATCGGTGCCGCCTGGTGGCGCTAGCGTCGTGGTTACAGTGTTTGAACGTTTCGTGTTGCAAATACGTAGCTCCGTCGAAATTTGCAGAATTTCGTGATTTAATGTTTGTGTCGTGAGTGTTTGAGCGCTGATTTTTCCTTCGTGCATCCTCGAAAAGCTGTTCTTAGTTCGTCTTCGTCTGGGCAAAGGCAGGTCCTGCTCCAAAATCTGCCGGCAAAAGAGTCTCGTCTGACAACGATTTCGGTGAGTTAACCTATCAACAGAATTCAATTATTGTAAACGCTGAGTAAAATTATCTTACTCAAATTCTCATCGCACGTCACGCCCAAGTCATTCTTAGAATGTTGTTGAAACAGTTTACTATAAACATTTCCCTCTACATCACTATCATACATTTCAAATATAATTTTACTATCACTTGAAGATCTTGCCGCAACAATGACCTAATATAACAGTCCTTACTCATAATCCGTAACCTGCAATAAAACTCTTCGAACATGTACCAAGATATCAATGCGCAAAACAAATGCGTTTCGTACTTTTCTCGCGCTTCAACTCTATCGTTCGTTTTCTCAATTTTCACAAACCACTGCGTCGATCCACTGTCGCCCCAAGGTCTTCAGCTAGAAAACCTTCCCAAAGAAAGCTTCTAATCCACAACCATTTCGTCTCTGAATCATCTTTGACGATATTCAGCAATCGTCAGGATCGTATAATTTAGAACGCGGCGCCATTAGTCATTGATCCGCCACCATGAATAGCCTACTCGAATCCGCTTCTCATACATTACCAAACGCGCCAGAAGTGCGTCGCGCAATTCCCCACGGTATCAAAACACACACCCCCAGTGGGTTAAATCTTCGACGCGTCCGCGCCATCAATTTCTAATAAACGGAATCCCCGTAACATTCGCGATCGGCTCCTGCGGCCGAAATTACGTAGGCACTCGGAATATTGCCGGCGGCAAATAAATAACCAGCCGCGATCGAGAGGGTTGGTCATGCGAGGATTTCCGCGCGCTCGAGGAGGGTGGCCGCGGACCCGGGGACGCTGTTATTAATAAGCCGTTAATCGACAAATCGCGCGACGTAGAGACGTCCGATTGAATGTTTTCGCGCGAGGGAGACTGTCGCGTTTGTAAATGAGAGAATCATGGCGACGGAGGGAGGATGAGTTAGAGCAGTGTTTCCCAAACTTTCGACATCTGTGTACATCTTCTATAATTTTCGAAACATTGAGTTCCATTTGTAAAAAAAAAAAATTGCATATACTTTAATAACAATCAAAATATATTTATTTTTTCCTTTTTTTGGCACAGACACAAAATAATAATAAACGAAACATAAAATTCATTCATAATGAAATATAAATAAAATTAATAAATGTTATATTATAAATAACGTTCATTACAATCATTGAGAAGGATGAAATTGTTTATGTTGAGACGACAGATCATCATAATTTGGTTCCCTGGTTGTTAATTTTAATCTGAGATGCGGTTCCACATCTAAAAGCCTGTTCCTTTTTTTGACTCAAACTTTTTTCGACTTTTGACCCGGTGCAGCGCGTACCCTCGCCAAACTCTTCTCGTCCCGCAGGGGGTACACGTACCACTCTTTGGGAAACACTGAGTCAGATAGAGAAAGAGAGAGTGGGAGGATTCGTACAAGAAACGGAACAGAGAGGATTTTAATCAAAAACGCAAGAGAAAGAAGAAGAGTAAAAGAGAGAGAGAGTGAGAGAGAGAGGGAGAGGGGGGGGGGGGGGGGACAGTGGAAACGGGAGTGGAAAGAGAAAGGCAGAGATGGAGAAAGATAACGCGGAACGCATGCACGCAAGCTCCAGCTGCACGCAATAAACGTGCATTAAGCTATGCGCATGTGGTCCAAAACCGTCGGGATTATGGGCGAGAGCTAATTAACCCCCTTCGAAAGCCTGCTCCCTATCTTCGTCCCTCTTCGCTATCGCCTTTCGCAGGGAATCCCTATCGCGACGAGCGTCCAGCCTGCACTACTGTTCCCGGGCCAGGAATCGGGAAAGCGTGGACAGAAGGAATTTGCTGGAAAATCTCGATGATAAAAGACAGCTAATTAACACATTGAACGCACGAAATGTGTCCAAAAAATGTGTAACGAAATCGTTGTTAGTTGTATTAAGTGAAGCGTTGAGAATCTATTTTCCAGGGTCCCGTGGGACAAGTCTTTTCGTCACCCAGACCTGGGTGACGAAAATGGCGTTTAATGTGCTAAGGAAAGTACACACAGTACCTGTGCGAATTGTACATCAATGTTTCACGTCCTTTCTATATAAGTCTGTCGATCATAGGCCATCGCAAGGTGATACAGAAAAAATGGTATGCGTGGGGAATGAGAGAAACCAAACTCGCATACCTCGTTAGTTCATCGTCCGGCAGTGTTTTCGCACCACACATGCAAGCTCTCGCTCTCGAACGATGGACACGCGAACGTTTTATCCCCCCAGAACGATTCGGTCGCCGTTCCGCGGTCGGCCGGCTTATTTACGACACGTTTAGCGGTCTGTTTAGAGGGCCGCATGCAAATTTGTTGCCGTTCTGCTGCGAGCGAAATTAATGAGCGCCGGCGAGTAATCCGCGTCAAACTTTGCCGCCTTTCGATGATACGATAATGTTGGCTAAATCGGGCGCGGCCTCTATTGTTGCCCGGCCCCGGTGCTATTATCAGCACGATTGTCATGAGTCGATGGTTTAATGAGCGCGCGTATTTGTGCACGGAATATTAGGTTTTCGACCGCGGCTTACGCAGTCGCGAAAATTATTACGAATCGTGCTTTCCACGTGGCCGCCGATTTGTTCGTGCGTCGTGTAAGACAGTATTTTTCTGTAATGGAACGTGTTTTTCCTGGGGATGTCTGGGAAAGTGCTTGTTCAAATATAAAAATAGTTGTATGAGAAAATAAGTGATCCTGTAATTTGTAGCTATGTAAACTTCGATATCGTCCGAATTTTGCATGACTTTCTTCCATAGTGCAGAATGGAAAACAGGGTAAAGAGAACACAGGAGAGCGCAATTGAGTGGACGATGAATTTTAAACCGCTGGCGAAATCGTACAATTTTTATCCCGTCTTCCGACTTTTTCGACTCTTGTCCCTTCGTTCTTTTTCTTCGAAACGATCGCATTGAGATCGACACGTGCGGGAAAGGGGTCGTTTTGTCCGGTGCGGTCGGATTAAAATTGGTGTCCCGGCCGGGGCCGAATTGGAATCTCGTTGGTCGACGAACGGCATCGGCCATTTTTACGAAAGAATCCTGTCGGGACCGACTGCACGTTTCACGGCGTCATATGTCGCTAGATTACGTTAACGATGCCGAAGATTTGCATTGCGCAAAAATATAATTGCATGATTCCGTGCCGACCGAAGCGTGCATTAATTTAAACTAGACCTATTCGTCGTCGATTCGTTCTCACTGCTGTTTGGCGCCGCTCCCTCGCTGTTCCAGTTTCTACTTGTTTTCGCGCGGAGTCCGTTCGGCGCCGGGCCGAATTTTACAGCCGACAGTTTGAGATTTTTAATATACGCGCAGCGCGAGAAAATTAAACGCAACTTTCGCCGTCGAATTTTTAACTGGCCCTGCCGATTTAATTGCGACCGATGCAGGCCGGTGGACAATCATTGTAACGAGAGAATTCAACGAATCGAATTCGAGTTCCGGCCCAACTGAAGCGACCCTCGTCGTCGCTGAGACTTCGATCGACAATCTCGTTAATCCTAACAATACAAAATATCCATACACGAAATACTATCCAGCAATCCGGAAACAATTTCAAACGCCCTCGATCGATTCTTATCCCTCCAAATATTTGTCCACGAAACACTGTCGAGCGACTCTAAAACAGTTCCAAACACCCTCACCCAACTTCTCGCAATACAAAATACTTGCACACGAAACACAGTCCAGCAACCCTCAATCCAGTCGCATGTACAACTACCTACACTCACACCTTGTCCTCGCCACAAATCATACACATTACACGGGCCCTCAAAACTGTCGAGAATCCTCCGAATCAGGTGCGCCGGTGTCCAAGTAAGACCACTTTACTCGACGATCGCACGTTTAAGGTCCAGAAACGAGGATTGCTCCAGTCGCAATGGCGCAGACAGAGGCCGGAGTGAAACGGAGTAACGCGAAAGGCAGGCAGCTGTGCGCGCGAGCGAGAAAGACAGCGACATTGGAGAGAAACAAGAGTCGGCTCCAGTCGGAGAGAGACAGAGAGATAGCCGGCGAGTGCGCGAGCAAATGCGAATCGCTCGCTGTTTGCCTCGGCAGGGCGCTCGATTAATTTCTCTGGCAAAGCCCGCGGGCTCGAAGGACATTGGCACCGATTGTTTTCGCCTTTGTTGCAGCCACCGGCACGTGCAAATGTCCGCCGGCCCTCTCGGTGCGTTTCCTAATTAAACCACCGCAGTGAGACAACGCCCGATATCCCTGAAACCGACCCCCGACCACCCCCCACCCCTTTCTCTCTCGCTTTCAGCTGCCTGCGCCCTCTCACCTCTCACCACTCGCCACGAACCCTTTCTCTCGCTCGTCGCTCTCGCCGCCGAGTCGCTTAAAGGGTCAAAGGTACGAGTCAGTCGCTGGAATTCGTCGGGAACTGAGGCAAACGGTGCTGCAAAAATGTGTCGCGGCGCGAGACTCGATAATGCGTGCGCTGTTGCGAATTGTGTCGACGTTGGTTTCGAGGGTTACGGAATTCTGTGCCGAACGCTTCGAGACTAGTTGACTAAGCTGGTGATAGGTACTGAGTGCGTCGAAGTGTGGGCGGTATAAATGTTTTATGTTGCAACATGTGTTTGCTGTTTCATTTAGTAAGCGATGTAGGTAATGATTTTGGATGCGCAATATATTCGTTTTCATGTAGGAAGTTTAATTCGCCGACGTTTCTGTCACCTTCTGTGACTCTCTTCATGGCTAATGCAAATATTGGTATATTTCTTAAATCTGTGGGAGAACAATTTATGTTTGGGACGCAGGAAAAATTAAATGAAACTATTGTCTCACGTCTAAACCTTCCTTTTAGGCATACTGGGATTAATCTTGTTTACCATGTTATAAATGTAGTTAACAGAAAACTGGGATATATGTAAAGAATTGAGTCGATTATAAAGAAAATAAAATAAACCAAAATACAAATAAAGTAAAATAAAAGGAACGTTGTAGGTTAGATTACCTAACGGATGACATTATATCTTTCAGCATTTTACGTTCGTCGTTTCGATCTTGGAGAGTAGATACTTGAATTTCGACGCAGGACATGTTCTCCGTCACAACGTTCAATTAACATCTTTATAATTGTCGTCCCAATTTGGCCATTTCAATATTATCCCACGTTCGAAGAAGCAGACTGTACAAAAATTATCGCCAATCGTACGTGCTTTTATTTTAGAAGTCAAAATTCATCCATGTCACGGTGAATGGTGAGCGTAAATGAGAAGATATTTATGATTCATTTATTTTTACCAATCCTCTTCACTGAACTTCTCTCTCTCTCTCTCACATTACCACAGCCAAGAAATAACATTAACCATACATTAACATATACCATTACAAAAAACAATGCTTATCCCAGCGTTCGACTTTCCACTCTCTGATTACTACTTATTTCATATAACAATCTACGATTATATCTTAATTCCATGGTTACATTAGCTTATTATTACTGCATATACTCGTTCCCCCTTCTTCTTCCTCCTCTCTATCTTACACAGTAATTTTAGCAGAACAGTAACCCGTGTCTAGGTGCGGCCAGCGTGCCAGGGGGGGGAGGTTAATTTCACGTGGGTGTAAGTCCAATCGACGGTAATTGTACGGGCGGGCGCTCTTTTGTGCGGTTATGATTTCTCTGGCGAGTGCATTGCAAACGCGCGGCGTGACAGGGTCGTTGGTAATTAAGTGCCGCGGGACTTAATTACGCGCCCGCTCGTCCCCCTGCACCCCCCACCCCTAGGCCGGCGTCGGCCGAATAGTGCGCGTTGTTGCAATTAAAAACACGAGTTACTTTTAACACTTCGCAGCTGCCGCGGACGCGCGGCGCATTCATTGTTAATTACTTTATTTATTAATTAGGGATTAGTTGGTTGTTTGGCCCGCGGGCGGTTCATTAACGAGACGGATGATTAAATTAAAAAGGTTCGTCAGGTGGGGGCCGGTTTTAACTGCGGCGATGTCGGTGCTTGCTGTTTAATTAGATTCGACCGTGTGGCGGCTGCGAAAAAAAAGGCAGGTGCTTAGCGGTGTTTTTTCGAATCTTTCGAAGTTTGGGCGTACTTTGGTGTTGATCTGACGTGAACCGCGTGCATGATGTCGACTACTCGACAGCATTCTAGTTCACTGGTGACGTGTAATGTCCCGCGAAAGATAGGATTTTTGTAACACTTTTCACGAATTGTATACTTGATTCCGTATATGCTCAAATAGATTTCTATCATAATTTCCACGACCTTAACGAAAAATTATACGGACATTTATTAAAATCGCAGAAAATCTTCAAATTTTTAGCATACAACATACTTTCTACGATGATTCCCCAATTTTGTTCGACGCAACTTTCAGTACCACAGGAAAGATAGTACGCAGGAAATTTTCTCTCGCCTATTGTCCGGCTCCTGTCGCGCGACACCTCATGCAAGAATTAACCGCTCCCTCAGAGGCGTCGCCATTGAATATACACCCTGCGACATTCCTCCCCGATCCATTATCAAAAGGAAGACAGACTTTCCTTAACGCGAGACAAACTGCACGTGAAAGCGTCTAACGCGCGCGCGCCGTCTCTCCGGCGGGGCGGAAAATATCCTCGCGAATGAAATATCTCTGTGTCGGGGAAATAGAATCGTCGTTCTCCCCGGCGCCGGTTAAATATTCGATCTTTATCCGTCGCCGTACTACTCCGGCGGCGCTCCAATTCGCGAGGACGCATTGAAAATACATTACGGAACTCCCGTCACGTGCGCGTCGTTGACGTTGCACGATCGACGGGATCAAACTCGATCGTGCCGTATCGAAAGGACCCCCGCGCCCTGATCCTCCGACTCCCCGTCTCCTTTTCGCGTCGGCGGCATCGATCCCGGCGAGCGGAAGAGTCGCGGCTCCGGATGAAAAGGAGAACGACGAGGCGAATCGTTCGTGAAATTATCTAAGCCGAGCGTCGGTGCGCAAGCAGCTTTCGATCGACCCCGAAATCGGCGTTTTTGCGAGTCGAAGAAAAATTGGGTATGTGTGTGTGTGTGTGTGGGTTTAAGTTGGCATAAGGCGTCTATGGAGGGATAGATATTTTTAAGGTTCTGTTTTTCGAAGAAGTTATCGAGTATGAGCTGTTTGTCGGCGGGCGGGATACATTTTTCATAACGCTGAAAATGTTTGATCATCGTCTGATGGGTTTATTACTGAATTATGTAAATGCAGGTATATTAAGCTATCTGTAAAAATGAACTGTTGTTGTGACAAGAAATGTTGAGACTGCCAATAGAATTTGCAACCATCAGATCAGACATAGCCTTTGAAATTTTTCTTAATATATATTGCATATAACCTTATTCAGTGAAAAGCATACGTCTGTTAGCGGCAGAAATCAAACAACACGATCACAGATTTCTGGTCATTCCGTCTTAACGACGCTGTCAAACCGGGATGCCGAGTGCATTGGAGAGATCGGTCACGTTCCTCGAACTTTTTCTCGCTGCCCTGTTACGATTTCGTCGCTGGAAGCTCGTAAATACCGTGAGCGACGAAAACCTTCCTCTTAATCAACTAGCGTGTAACGAGCTCGATCCCAGCGGAGCAAGACACGCGTCCAGACATGTTCCTCAAGATCAATCACGTCCGATCGGACTCTTTTTCACCTGATAAATGCCGGGAGACGTCGTGTTCGGCTTCCGTGCAAATGCCTTGTAAATGCGTTCCATCGTTCTTCTTACTTAACGACTCGCGTAACAGCGGATTATGTTAACCGCTTATAAATAATCCCGTCGCGTTACTTACCAGAATCTTCTTCACTACCGTGACCCATCGCAAGCATTACACTTCAACGCGATTCTCATGTCCTAGCGATAATACCAGAGCCGGATCTAGGGCCTTAAACCCTTGAGGCAAAAGGCCAAATATGCGCCCCCATTTGCTAAGTGTTTCCCTATAACTAAGCAAATAGAACAATTTAAAAAAGAATAATATTAAAATTGATTAAATTTCAAAACACAACATTAACTTCATAATTTTTTATTCTAACGGGTCCAATATTTAAAATTGCACTTTCCTTGCTTTAACTGAAGCAAATTCATCAATTACTGACTCATAATTGATAGTTTTACATAGATTGATAATGTTGCTATATTTGTTTCGTTCTGTTAAGGGCTCACGCAACTCTTATACTTAACAGAACGACATTTTTGCGACCCTCGTATTTTAAACTTGAGGCAAGAGCCTCATTCGCCTCGCACTTAATCCGGCTCTGGATAATACAAATAATAATCTGAATGTCAGAAGATTCCATACATCCACTTCACATCATACTTCCATCCACCACCTACCCCAGAATATTCCTCCCCACATCCAGCACACAGCAAAACAGTCCCACAAAATCCACGCCAACCAACATCATACCTCCCACATTCCCAAGCCCATGAACCCAGAAACCCATCCCACACACCGACAAGCCACATTCGCCACCTAGCCGCCGACAAACGCTTACCATTCCCATTACGCGATCGTCGGCGGACGAAAGGTTGACGAGCGACACGCGTCGTTAGGCGAGTGTATCAGCATCAGCACATATCGACTGGCGCGAAAGAATGACCCCTCGCACGGTGGCACGGGCCGAGTCAGTCATCCCCGAATTCGCCCTCTCCCTGCGCGTGCCGAGCGCGGCGCCGGGCGTCGTAGTCGGGTCCGAAACGGGCGTCGCGACGCTGCTCGGTAGCGCCACGAACTAAAAGTCCAGGCGGCACGGCGCGCCAGTGTCGAGCCCGCGATCGTGGCGAGCGTACGCGTATCTCGCACGCAACGCGTCGTAGTCGTCGTTCTCGCTCGGTTCTACGTCTACGCACCTCGCAGCAGAGCTCTCTTCCCGTGGTCGGCCGCCCGGAAGAGTCGTGCACGGAGTCGAGGCACGGGATGTGATCGGGCCGCTCTGCCGGACCAGCGAGCCGCGTTCCGTTTCACGAGAGAGCGCACCGACGGCCCCGGTCCCTTCGACCCGCCGGCAAGTGCGAGCGCGAGAGAGTGCGGCTGTCCTTTCCTGTACGGCCTCTTTTACGGTTTCGGTCCTCGGAGTGAGTGGAGATCGTCGAGAGGGCCACGGTGTGCGCGATCGAGGCAGTGCGAGCGCGTATGTGAGATGAGTTTCGGCGATTGAGAGTGGTGCCCGAGAGTTGGAATCACCGTCGGCATCCGACGACGAGCGTCGGACAAGGTGTGTGGAAAATTGGATTTTCCGCGGGCGGTTTTACAGTGCTCGGGGCGAGGTGAAAATAGTGTGTTAGTGTGGGAGTGATGGTTGATGGTTTGATAGAGGGATGTTTTTTTTTTTTTTTTTTTGGTTTTGAGTGATGTGAGTTGAGACTTTCGGGGGGTGCTGATGTTTTGGGGGTGGCTGAAGGTGTTGGGGGAGGTTTTATGGTGTTTCGGCACTTCGGAGGACGTAATTGGAGCCGCGGTTGTTCGGCAGTTTCTGGGAAATGGCGTGGAATCGTACGCGGTACTGGGATGATGATGTAGAGATGACGTTTATTCCTTCTTCCCGTGCACCTCGCTCGCCCACACTTTCCAATATCGCGACATTTATTAACGCCGAAGCTGATCTTCCGTCTCCCACGGAATGCCTCGTATAAAGTTCGCCCGCCGAACTCCGTACACACGTTTAATATCGCGAACTGCTAATTAACAAAGTTTTATATTACCTGCGCCGCTCGCTTAAGTCCCCCGTCCCTCCCATCGCATTCGCAGATCATTCGGAGCGTAACGCCGAGGACTTTACATAATTTTTATCGACCGGCCACTGCGCTCTCCCGCTTCTCATTAAGAATCTTTTCATTTCCGCTCGTACGCGCTTATATATTAGACGATTACGCGTTTATTACGTCGGCCGCCCAGTTCCGTACGGCTGCTTTCCGCGGACATTACTGTCGCGCGCTGAATTTTATACACATTCCGCCCGGGCGTTACCTGCGTTACTTCCCCTGCAGGCTGTCTTTTCATTTTAGCCCGTGCATTTAGAGATTGTGTCTCTATTACGAAGCGAGCAAGCTCGCGCGCGCGCGTGCTTTCACATTGTTTCGCCGACTGTCGCTGTCTTCCGGCGTTTTTCCATTTCTCGTCGCGGATTTGGAGATTGTGTCCCTTTAGTGCCATACGCCGGGTGCTCAGCTTCATTTTATGCGCTGACACAAGTTGCATGCCGCTTACGAATTACCGTTACAAGCGCGAAATATTACACGCTATCCCGTTCGCTGATTTTTCGAGTCGACTTGCTAAATTCGTTAATAATTGCGAATTCGATGTCGCAGCAATGTGACATTTTTATATTCAACTGGCTTTAAAAAAAAGCATGTGTACCTACTTTTTCTTTCTCGTTTTTTTTTTTTTTGTAGAGTACTGCTCCGTTTGTCGGTATAGTTGTCTGTGATCGAGGATCCTATAAGTCTCTGTATCTTTCAAATACGATTTATCTAACGTCCGTCATATGCTCCCGGGAAGGCTCTAGTGGAAACGTACGCTGACAAATGCAATGTGATGATTTTATCTGAAATCGACGGTTTCATCCAACACGATCTTTCTATCTGACCCCAACGATAACCCGGCCGGCATCCGGAATTTACAAAATCTTATCAAGGTCAATGAGACGCACAAACATGTGATTGATTATGAAAATGGTACAAGCAAAAACGAAAAAAAAATTAATTTTGCTCATTTTTGCGTTGCATCAAACTTCACTATAATATAATACAATTAATTTTTTTCCCAACATTTTTATTTGGAACGATTTCGTAATGACGGCAGAAATGTGTAACGGAAATTAGCGGGTGGCATAGGTGTACGCGATGACACAGTTTAAAGTACAGCTCTGCAATCATATTGAAGGTATAACTGCAATGCACACGATAAACGTCCCTTGCCTTGCGAACAATTGCGAAGCACACACTGTGTAACCTTAAATGGTGAGAGTCTTTAATGTATAACTCTATAATCATATCCATCGTGCGACTTCCATGCACATGTTACAGATACTTCGAGGTACAACTAATCTTGAGCTGTACATTGTACAGTTGTCACTGGTAACAAACGTTAAAGTATAACCTCGCGTAGCCAAAAGCAATAACAAACTTTAAAGTATGACACTATAATCGCATCAAACTGGGGCCCACACACTACGGTATTCATGATTCATAAATAATCGCGAACCATGCATTGTCTAACACTGACTGACAACTAATTGTGAAACGCAACCGTTTAACCCCTTGATAAATTTCACAGTGGAAGGTCCCACGGTCCGCTCGGCCAATTTACTTCGCGTCTGAATTCTTAATCGTCGCGCTGACGCGTTCATTGCTTCGTTTAGACCGATTCTCCGAAACTTCATGTCACCGATGCTGCGCGTTGTCACCGAATGAATTTCAGCACCTCGCTAATCGGCCAGCTTCGCTCGTCTCAAATTTTTCCCAATTTTCCCGTCGACGTCGCAATCAGTGTCACACGTGCGCAAAATCGTAATTGCGAGCCGACGGTATTGGACGGACGTTAGATGGTGCGAATGAAAATTGCGCGATGACGAACTGAAGTACACGCGTGCGTTCGATTTTTTGACCGACGAAACGCTTTAAAAGGGATTCTGCGCGAATGGTCGTGTCCGACGGGTGTAAGATTTTCGCGAAAATTCGTGTGCGCCGAGCAAACGAGTTATCGACACGAAATTGCGGACCACTATATCGAGTCGGTGGGAAAGACGAGACGGAAATTCTGCCTGCGAGCGAACTTTATCCTATTTCCAGGCGTTTCGAAATATTGACAGATAGATAGACAAGACTTATGGGATAAGCTTCTATTCAGCGGAATATCGACTGATTAATCCGCTAACGAGTCCGTGCGTATTACTGCGCGGTCGAGCTCCATTCGAAATTTCATTCTGAGTGGATGAACAATTTTCGATGAAAAAAAAAAAAACGTTTCGACACAATTTAATCGCCCGCTAAGGGCTTTAAGCATTTTTTCTTTATCGCTCAGAAATGACATCTTTTCGTCTGACGCGAGTCTTGATTTGCCACTGCGCGCACAAACGTCTGTTTCACTTCCATTGAAACGAACTTCGACCCGTGAACTTTCTAAGGAACACTCACCTATATTCCGCCGGATCTTTAACACAAAAATTACCTTTGACACTCCTAACTTCCGAGCACTCGCGCCCACCGCAACATTAATCGCACATTAACCGTTTGAACTACATCTTTCCCGCAACCTACACGTCAATGTTCATGCCTCCGTCGACCTTTAATTAAAGCGAGCGCCTAGGAGCGTTCGAGCACTTTCGGCCGTCCATCTCCGTTCGCGGTAAAAATTTCATTCGAAAATGAAACCCGTCCGCGATGGATTCGCGAAAAGCGGCCTGTGTTGTGCCGGGCGAGTGGGGAAAAAGAAAGAAAAAAGGAGAAAAAAAAGCACAGCGTGCGCGCGCCATGTGGAAAATTTTAACCCCGCGGAAACGAACTTCGGCCGATATCTGAGCGTTGCGCGATTTTGACGGATCAAACGACGCGCGCGGCCGGTATGTCAAATGTCGAGCGTTCAGCGTCGATCGCGAAAAGTTTCGTAATATCGACGGACGGAGGGCGAGTCTGGTATCGGCGACGGCTTAACGGCTTTAATGAATATTTCCCGCTCGGACGTTCGATAATTGAGACATAAAAGCAGCGTCGAGAGTCGGGCTGGAGGTAGGAAAAGGACGGGCGAAGTGTTTGAGTGGAAGTGAGAGAGAAGGAGAGGGAGAGAGAGGTGGACGGAGTGAGGGAGAATAGAATAGCGGAAAGTTGACGTGTTTTCTGATTCGGAGAAACGAAGGGAATGGAGGAAGCCTAGAGATGTGTGTGTGTGTGTGTGTGTGCATAAAGTATTCGTTGCTTGTTGTTTTATTTACGGCCTGAAACGTTTTGGTATACGTGACGGACGTGTGTAGTGAGAAGTGTACCGGAATATGATAGAAGTGGATATGCTATAATTGAACAGTGTGCAAAGTAAAACTGTTGTTCGGGAAGGTACAAAGTATCGGGTTAGCGGAAAGTTTGAGATGGCTCTGTGAGAGAGAGAGAGAGATATTTTCGTACTTATTGAGAAGCACTTAGTTTCGGTATATTTAAAAATTCAGTCGCTCCGCCTGTCGGCGTTCATGATTTGTACCGCTAAGTGCCTACGTACTTTAACACCAGAACAACCGAGCCATCAACATAACGGACTTTGACATTTTACTATAACGAATGCTCAATTTCATCACTCGATCTTCCACAATTTTTCCTACTTTTCATCAATACACAAAAGTTAAGCAAAATCCTCCTCCTTTTTCGAAGTCCCTTAAAAATGCTCCTTCATTATAGAAAAATGTCACGCTCGTCCGTCCTTTCTCATTTAATTACACCAAAACGTCAAACCCGTCGTTCTAACCGCTCAGTCCTTCCATTGTCGAATAGAACAGAAACAGACACACACAACAGTCCCATAAAAAGCGTCGCGACGCTAACGACAGCAGCGCAGCGCGTTAGCATAAAGCGCTAAGATAACCGCGCGTCGGTCCACTGACCGGAACGTCGAATCGCGAAAAAGAGAGGAAGGAGAGCAGCCGAGCGGACTGTTTAAAGAGCCCGGCGCAAGCGAGTAGACCCGCACGCGTTCGGACGCGGGTCAGACGCGCGCGCGGCCGCGTGCGTGCGCCGTATCGACTGGCAAACCGGACACGACCGCTAACGAGTGGTAAACGGAGAACGGTCGAGCGAGAAAAATTCTTTAATTCGCCGCTCGCCGAGGAGCTCGGGCCGCTTTTTCTCGTCCGTTAATTGGCCCCGGCCGGACGCTGGAATTTCCGTCATCGGAGTCCTCCATCTAACCCCTCCTCTCTCTCTCTTTGAATTCAGCGCAAAAAAATATGCGCCGCTACAAGTATCGCGACCAGTGCCGGCCGTGTTTTCGTCGAAATCGCGGCTTAATGCTCGCTGAATGGCTCTTAATTAGCGCTTTCGGAGCGCAGCGCGCGACGTTCCCGGCTCCCTGACCTTTCCGCCCTTTCACCGCATTTTCCTCCCTTTCGCCGGCCTCCCCCGCCGCTCGCTTTCTTGCCCTCCCGCTTCTTTCCCGAGCCTTTGTTCCCTGCCGCGGCGCGCTGCCATTCGACGACCTCCGCTTGCTCGGGAATTTTTCTCTTTCTCTCTCTTTTTTTTTTTTTTTGTTCTCTTTCCCTTCCCTACCCCCGTTTCCTGCACCGTCGCTAGCCTAGTTCCGTCGAGTCGCAGAGACGGCTTTTCGAGGTCGCGCACCTCGGGCCTTCTTAATTCTTTGATCTGTCCCCTGTCGCGCGGCTTTCTGGCCGCGGCTCGGTCGAGTGAACTAGTTTCGCGGCTGTTCCTCGGATTTTTCGTGCCTGCCTCCTCCGGCCTCCCGGTACTTTGTTAGGGTTCGCGTCATTGTATCGGAGGCTCGCCAGGGCTCAGGCGCATGAGGAGATTTTTTGGTTGGACGGTGTTTTTTTTTACCGTACTGCCACTTTGCTGCGCGATGGTGTCGGTTTTTTTTTACGGCTTTGTTATAATGATTTGGTTTTATTTCCCCGCGCAATCGTTCGTTTTTACCGCACCGTACTTCATCACGGCGTATTACGGCTCTGTGAGTACCCTGCTGTGCGATGTTACATTCTTTTTAACGATTCTTTCATAATGCAGTTGGTATGATTATTTAAATTCAACCGCGATCCCGAAGTTTTACTGCAACTTAGGTCGCTCATGCTGGGTTGTTTTTGTTTAGTTGTCATTAATTCGGTATGACATATTTTTTCTCCGAATTCTTTGTAACCACTGTATCACAGCACATCTTGCATCCTAATCTCTGACTTTGTGTCATCCAACCTCGTCACTGGTGATCTATTCTCTTTAACTAGTGTGTCACAGTGCATCATTCATCGAATTCAAAATTTGTCTTTCTATTTCTCTATTCTTTCTAAATACTTCACGCATCTCTAATTTGATTCTACACACTCTCACCACACCCTATCAACCGCCATATTATTCTTCAAAATTCAGTTCAACTACAGCATCGTCCTACAATCGGTTTAGGAATGTAAATGCAGCCGTAATCACTAACTGATCGTTTAACCATGACCACTTGACCGTGATCATTTAACACGTCGCAATGCTTATTTAGACTCAACCTCTCGTGCTCCCGCCCGTCACCCCATACCACAGCACTCTTCCCTTTTCACCCTACCTGCCACGCGCCAGCCGAACTCCCTCGAGGCACGGCGTATTAGCAAATTCGATTCGCCGGCGTAACTTTCGACCGAGCGTGGCCGGCCAACATCCAACCCCGTTTAATAAACTCTCGCCCCGAGTATTCGGGACAGGAAAGGGGGAGGGGGGTGCGAAAAGGGCCCGAGGCTGGTGGGAAAAGGGCCGTGGTTCTCTTGTAAAAACAGAGGGCATAGAGCGGATTAGAAATCTCAAATGTCGCGTTCTTTGGGTCGGTGGAGTGAGCTTTTTGCAGGTGTATAGATGAATTTCTTTGATTGATGTGGTGTTCAGATTTTATGTACGTGCTTTAAACGTTTATGTTTACCGTTCTCACCCTTTCTCGATTGTTCACAAAATTCGCATTACGTCCACTCTCAGTGTCTTCCACGCGCACGTCGATTTTCAGTGGTCACGAAGTAAGAACATAATATACATAATATTACAGGATCTCGCGACTCACGAACGAAGCAGTTTCCTGTACCTCCGATTACATCGTGTCTACGCGGTTCCATCTTTTTACCTTCCACCCCTCCATTTTTTCCCATTTCCCGAGAAAACACTTTCTGCCCAAGAAACGATCAGCCACGCGTCTCCCCGCCAGCTTCCTCCTGCTGCCGCCTACGGGACGTAGTTTAAACAGCGCGAGTGACGCGCCAAACTGCCGGCAGAACTCGGGACGAAATTTTCCGGAAGCGTGCCGCCGCGCGCACGATCGCTTTCGAGTTTGGCCTGGGAAAACGTGCGCGCACACGCGAGCAGGACAGACGCCGGAGCGAGAGCGCGGGGGAGTGCGCGACAGAGATGTATCGGCCGGGAGAGCGGAAACGGAAATTGAAATTCGTTGTCGCGTCCGCACAGCGCGCGAAAATAAAACGGTCGCACCTTTGACGAAAATCAATTTATCAATGACAGTTTTACCGCCCTGCCGATTGGCGATTGATTTATAGCGCATTCGCGAAAAATCGAGGGTTTCCCGTCATTCGCTCTAATGAATTTTTTTTCCTGCCCTCCTACCTCCTCTCTCTCTCTCCCTCTCTCTCGTTCTATTTCGCGCCTGTTGTCTCTATCTTTTTCACTTTTCAACGCGGGCCCCACTCGCTTTCTTTTTCCGTCCCTCTCGCCGCCGCTCGCAGTCCGTGCCTTTTTTTGCCACTCGCCCATCGGCCGAACGGGCCGATTGATTCGCGAAGATAAAAACGTGTCAGCGCGCCGAAGATAGAAACGTCAGCGTGTCATAGATCACGACGGTCAAGTGCGCAGATAATTTCGCGAAGAAAGGAGCCGGGCTCGCTGGGAGAGGGGACCATGCGTTTTTGCTGTGTTGACGCGATATTTAACGAATGAGCATTTTTACATATCGGCCTCGGCGGACGAGAATCATTTCGATGCGGCAGAATGTAATCTTTGTGCATGATCATTCGCGTAGTCCGTCGCATTACACACTCCACAGACTTACGCACCCTCTCCCCTTTCCACGGACTCCCGTTACGTCCCTCAAACCCACCGAAAACCATTAACCTTACATTTTCATGCCCTCGCGCAACTATCACCTGCACTTGCAACCCCGTAGACAAATGGTCCTCGAGGAACTCCTGACTCTTTAATCAGATTACTGTTTACTTCTTTCGCACGTCTCTCACCCCCTCTCTCTCTCTCCCTCGATCCGTCCCGTTCCAACCCCTCCGCGATCGGAGTTCTTCTTCGTCGCTAATCAACTTTAACCCCTCCGCTTTACTCTAACAAACGTCCGTCTCCCGAGTCCTGAGCGAATATCGACGATCATCGGAGGCCGGCTTTCTTCGCGAAGTGGCCCGCCACCGTGGAAAGTTTCTTGTTGTAACGAGGTAGAAAAGGAGCCGGCTAGGGGTGGGAAACTGGAAAAGGCCGAGGGGGTTGGGGGGGCGGGTTCTTGGGGTCCTTTAAACTCGAGCCCAAGTTGCCTGGCGAGGAAGAACGCAGAGAGGAGGTTCTTGCAATTAATCACTTAGCGGTTTTATTCAATTATGTCCTGCCGCGGGCTCGACGCTAAAAGGGGTGGCGGGGGTGATTTCGTGGTCGGGATGTTGGTTGAGAGAAGGCCGGCGAGGAGGGTGCGGTTCGGACGAGGGACGAGGCCTGCCGGGGGAAGATAGTGGCTTGCTACAGCTGGCGGATAATTTCTTTAAATAACACTGGCAAGTTAATTGGCGAGAAGTAACTCGATCGGAGGGCGCTTCTCGATGGGTCCTGTTTTCGGTGCCGAATTTGTTTTTTAGCAGTCGATAGACGTGGTCGACCGTGGACTGTTCATTGTTGCTGTCATTCTTCTTCTTCGCTTCTTAATCGTCTGTTATCTGGTTTTTAAATTTGTTCTTTAGCTAACTGTCTGTCGACTCTGCGAACGCAATCTGTGTACAGCGGAGTCGTGGTACGTAGAATCCGTGATGCATGGATTCTACAGCGTGTGTATGTGGGTATGTGTAACGCATCGACTGCGTGCAATCTATGTAGTACAAAATGTGCACCGCGCGCAGTTCATACGCCAGCGAATTTGGGGCGAATTCGTGGCAGGCGCGGAACGGGGGCAAATAGAAAGAAAATGAAGGCTTTGTAATTCATTCCGCTTTGATAATGAGAAACTTCACGGTTGTCTGTTCCATTCTATGGCCACCGCCCCCCCTCCGGGCTCATATTCGCACGCTCGCGAGTACCGAAATTTATTCCTGTATTTCGTGGCGAACGGATGGCACGAGGTATTATTATAACAGACGCGTTGATTTCAGTAATTGACAGGTGGCCTATTCAAATTATTGTGCTCTCTAACTTTCGCGTTTATACTTCGAACCGAGCGTAGTGAAATGCGGATTTATAAGATGTTTCTGGATCTATTTCGATTTTTAGTGCGCACGTTTTTTAAATGGCAGCCTGCGAAGATGTGGAAATGTTGTAGTGGCGAGGCGGTGGATAGGTGGCAGGGGGTGGAAAAGGCTGACGAAAGGGGTCGGTAGGTCGGTAGGTCCCGGTTCTGGTAGATACCGTGTTCGGAGTTCATCAATCATCGACGATAAAACCCGTCAAAAAAGTCGATTTACCTTTTCAGTACGGTATGCGCGTGTCGCGCGCTATCGAGAGTATTCGAGAGTACAGTGGAGGAGGGTAAAGTAAAAATCTAGACATAACAGCGGCGGAAAGTGTAGCTCAAAGTTATCGCGATCTCAACTCAAACGTGCGCGACGTACACTTCATTTTGGTACTAATTTAATGAACCGAATACAAAGCCTTTTACATACATGCCAGAAATTATGCGATAAATAATAGACTTAAAAGCGGAGTTAAAATTTCAAGCGCCTTTTTCATCATTTTCTTCTGAACGTATCACGTCGAAACGTTTAACATCGTAAAGTCATGAAGAATTAACACCTAAAACGTTTTAATGCGCTGCACAGCGCTTTAGTACAATTAAACGAATTTCAACATGAGTCGATGCATAAATGTATGATGATGTCTGTTAAATTTTCATGCTTAAAAAATTCACTTCGTGGTTCCTTTTTTGTCAGTCGCGCTTCGAACTTTTGCTGTAAAATGGAAAGAAGAAAGACACGAACTCGAAGGAGAACCGTGACATAAAAATTAGTTCCCAATCCTGTTTCGATTCGATCATTAGACCAGCATTCACACTGTCCCCTGGATTCGATCTCGTGGGTCCTCGGCTTGTACCATCGACTCACTCCTTGTTCTTTCCCGATCTTCGCTTCCCACCCCTCGTCCGCCCTTTCAACGTTCGAGCCTGGATCTCGGTAAGTTTTCAACCCCGAGTTCGGTCAAGGATCGGCGTCCGATCGTTGGGAGGTTTCTCTACAAGTTCTCTCCGGCTCGAGTTTGCTTACAGGGCCACTTTTTCGCACGTTGACTTTCCCTCCTCCCACACTCTTCTCCAACCCCTCATACGCTCCCTTTTCTTTATCTGATTTCTTCTTCTCGTCCGCTTTCGCCCGACCTCTTTTTGCGCTATTCTACTTTAGTCCGTATGCTCTTCGTCGATATTTCACGATGCGACGTCTTTCGATTTTCACGTGTCGCGGAAATTTTTCGTCTCACTCTTCTCACTTCCAGTATATTTTTAATTACATTCATTTTCATGCTATCCGTCTTTATTTGTCTGTTTTTACATGCTTCAATGTATATAATGTTCCTTGTTCATATTTGATACCATCCCCTTTAATTGTCGCTTTCTATCATTCTTGTACTTACTTCAAGCCTTTCGCTCTATACACTTTCCTGTTGTCTCTCGTAGTGAGTCTCGTATTTATCTTGACTCCTCTTGCCAATTCAACGTCTTTCGTTCTCTAACATTTCCTCACCTACCTCTTTCGATCGCATCGTCCTTTTTTCCCACATTCCCCTAACTGCACCTCCACTCACCTCTATTCCTAGGTACCTATTCTTCGTTCCTTTTTTTTCTCTCACTGTCCTCCTTCGTCCTTTTCCTCTCGCCGCTCCTCCAGTCTCCTCGCATGGCAAGGAGTCCTCCGATCGAAAGCCGCAAGCGGAATCGCTCGAGAGAGTCCCGTGGGATGCGGAACGTGTATCCGAATCTACGTGAGTCCTTTTAGCGCGCGGAAACGGAACGATGGAGTAGGAGTAAGGAATAGTAGTAGGAATAAGAGGAGAAATAGGGAAAAGGATGCTCGGGACTTAGGGACTCCTTGCGGGCAACCGCACGGTTTCAATTGTGTGTATGTGTGCGTGGATGAGCGCACAAGGTGTTCTGCATAAAGTCTGTCGAAGTGTATTATTCATTTTTTTGTTTCCAAATGTACGGCTTTGTTCTCGTGAAAAGACGGCATTGGAGATTGATCGTTTCTGCATGTGTGGTTCTGCTTTTTATTTTATAGGAGATTATGGCGTGAAAGTAGAATATTGTCGAAGTGTGAATTGCGATGTTGAGAGTTATGAAATTTGGGGTTTTTAATTCGTTGTAAATGGAGGAGTGTGAATGAGAGAACGATGTAAAATTACTGTCACAACATCGACCCTTTTAATTTTTTTATTAACGTTTCTTTCTTTTGATTTTCAGAATGAACGCGAGTGAAGCCAGCGGACCATCGTCGACTTCACGCGCCACGTGACCAGCGGCCAAAGAAATGGTCCACCGTTTCCGCTCGTAATCCTTCGTTCGAGGGAACCCCGAGAAGTGTGCATGTACCTGGATTTTAAGACCTGCGTCCCGGTATGCCGCGATAAAGGCAAATTTCGCGCGCAACCGAGCGAAGAGCGGAAAGTGTGAAACGAGTCGCGCAGGAAGTGACATGTGTGATCAACGCGTCCTCCGGCCTGATCCCTCGAAATCGAACGGAGCCACGAGACTCGAGTGCGTCGTCGCGCGAAACGAGTAACGCGCGTCATCCTCCGCTTCCAAATCCGCCCGAAAATTCTCCGCGTCAATTCTCAAACCAACGATCGCATCATGCTCGAACCTTGACATCCGAGAGGAGAACAAAAAAAAAAAAAAATCCAAATAATTCCATAGCACGACCCTTAAATGTCAATCCTTCGAATCGTCTCGCAGCGTACAGTGGCGTGCGAAAGAAATGCGACGTTCGGTCAGATGAGAACTCAGGCCCCTGTCACTCGAGGCTCCGACTGAAGAGGACGGCCCGGTCGGTTGGCCAATTGTCACGGCGAACTTGTGGTCCGAGGGACGGTCGATGCGAAGGATCGAAGCGTCCTGCCAGGATCGAGATCCTTGTCGCGCGTGCAACGACGAGGACGAGCGCAAGGACGGCGACGGACGCTGGCCGCCGGACGCGAGTGTTTCTTCGTTGAGTGCGCGATCGAGCTGCTTCGATACGGGAAGTGGAAGCCGGATAACGGGAGACACGGGGTCCTTGCGACAGAGGGAGGAAAGATGCGCTGCCATTTCGTTCAACACGTCGTCGTCGTCGCCTTGCTCAGCACGGTTCGCGCCCAAGGTCAGTCGACAGTCCACTATCCATCCATTATTTACATACGATTATTGAATATCGTTAACGTTCTTTAATGATTACTCTTCATTATTTCTCCCGTTCCGTCCGACGCGAACGTGAGCCTGTTTTTTTTTTTTTTTCGTTCTCTCCTGCTCCGTCCTCGGACAATCCCAGGTCCACGTCGATTCCCTTGGACTCATTTCGTCCGCTGGTCCGGTTTCAGAAGTTTCGTGTTTCTGTTATAACGGTGCATGCGTCCGTGTTTCATTGAATTCTGTCCCGTGGACCGTGTGTACTGGTAGACACGTCTTTCGTACGCGAAATGTAGGAAACGGAGTGGGGTGAGATGTAATCATTTACGTGACGTGGTATGTGGGCGAAAGACAATTTTAAATGACGAATACTGCATGAAACACGTTCTGCATATATGTACGGCGACTGAGTGGTTCATATTTGAAACGAGGATACATACGAACTTTCATCATTACTTTGCTGTTTGCTCAAGTGCGACGTCACGCAGATGATTCTATCTTTTTCACAAGCAGTCGTCTGAAGCCGTGTCTGCTAATACATATGTTCTAAGTTCTGTCCTCACATTTCGTTCCACGAAACTTCCGACGAATTCTGTTCTGATCATCAAGGGTTTTTTTCTTAGTTCTTCCCCAAGTTACCTTTGCGTTGCCGCCGAGTCGAATGATTCGAGCGGAGCGACGGTTCCGTTCGTGCGGACTTTGTGTTTCATGACGGTGCATGCGACGTCAAGCAATGTGACTATCAACAATCACCAATCGACTTCTTAAGACTCCCTCTCGATCCACCGCACATCCCAGATTCCCTCCCCCCCCATAACCACCCCCTTAAAATACACTTCGCCCGAGGACGAACTCTCCGGACGGTTGACGAAGAAAGTGGCACTTTATCATTCTCTGCACTGTCCGAAAAAGAGTCGACGCGAGAGCCGCGCCCCAAAACGGTGGACGTGCCGTTTAAGCCACTTCCACGCTGCCTTAATCCGGGAACGCTTAACGGAATCGTGACGTCGCGAGGGCGCGGAATTACGTATGTGCATACGCTGGTGTGTGCGTGTGTGTGTGTGCGAGCATACGTGCGTGCGTTGTCGAAAACGTGGAGGAGTTTTGGGGTGGGTGATGTGCGAAGCGAGAGAAAGAGAGAGTGGGAGAGAGAGGGTGAGAAAGAGGGCAAACGACGGGTTGGGGGAGGGGGGTGTGGACGAGGAGTGGGGGCTCTTTTGTTTATCGCCCGAGCCGTCATATTTCTCCCAACACGCGTTCGCTTCTTGCGCGACATTTATTGTCACGGCGAAACCTTGCCGCGCGGACGGACGGTTTTTCGTTACGGGATTTTTTTTTCCTCCCCACCCCTCCCGACGCCCCGCGTTTTCGCGGAAAATTGTGCCAGTGTGTGTGTTCGTGTTTTGTTTTTTGTTTAGTTTTCGGTATTTTTTCACGCTTACTGTGTTTCGCGTGACGCGCGCGCGTATACACACGGCGTCGCGTGATTCTCGTACGGGTCGCGAAGCGTTACTTCCGAACTGAGAATCGGAGCATCTCTGCTTATCCGCTCTCGCGCAATTTTCTGTTGCTTCATTGTTTTTTTGTTCTGTTTTTTTTTTTTTTTTGTTATCGTACGTTCCGCGGATAAAATCGACGGACGGGTTCGCGCTGGCGACGATCGAGCCTCGGATTGGGGAGTGGATTTTTGATTTATTTATTTATGTTTTTTTTTCCTGTTTTCGTTTGGTTTGTTTTATCGCAAACGCAGAAGTTTCGCGCGTCACCCGGTACAGAGGGTGCGCGGGCGTCGGGTATAATCTCGTCGGATGCCGGGCGACGAAAAATTTTGCGCGAGCCATTCAGTCTATTTCCCTAACAATGGGACGCCGAGCGCGTGCCGAAAATTCGGGCGGGCCTCAAAACTGCCGTTCCTTCGTTTCGCTCGCTACCCCGTGTCGGGTATCTGGTGACGTGTATCCATTGTGCATGCGACGTCCATTAATCATGGTCGGCGGACGACGCCGCTGCCCCCGCCCTCTCACCCCCCCACCCTTAAAGCAACAACAATATTATTTTACCGAAGTTATGCCATCCTCTCTCCGTCCACCTTCGTGACTCTTCTGTATTTTGAGTATCCTTTTTTTTTTTCGTGTTTTCTGCCGGTTCTCGCATATCGTGCTCTGGGTACTCTAGTAGGCACTCGCTCGTTCTCCGACCGCAACGTGCTGCACGAGTACTTTTTTTTATCGTTTTTGATCCATAACTCTGTGGTAAGCAACAATATGCGCAAGAAATCAGTTTTTCGCGTATTGCACTTCGTTATCGAATTCTATTCTCAATACAGCTCGGCATTTGGGTTTTCAGGGAAATTACGCTGTTTAATTCTCGTTCCTTCGTTCACTTCTACGTTTCACCGTTGACTCGTTTATCTTTACTAATTCGTTTTACGTTCTCTTCCTCCTGATTTGATTTTCATCGTACGGCCGTCCTTTCTCGTCATAATCCAGTCTCCCTCCGTCAAACTTCTCTCTTCCTCCCTCCCTCCCTCTCTCTCTCTCGCTCCACCCTCGTTCTCCTCTGTCACACGCTCTACCCTTGGGCTTTTTTAAGCTAACGAAGTTTTTACGGTGGGTTCGGTACGTCGCGCACAATATTGGCAAGAAATTTCCATCCAGGACACACAACGCGCGCCCCACCTTCTTTCTCTCTTTCTGTTTCCCTCTTCCTGCCCCCCTCCCCACTCCCCACCCCCCCTGCCTACTCGCCCTTTTGTCGTGCGCCCTTTTTCCTTCTCTGCGCTCGCTCGACGAAAATTCAATTGTTTGCCCTTCGACGTGTAATCGACGCGGGAAAATGTTCGATGATAGTGCCGTCTCGGTAGTCGGGTAATCGATTCCGGACCCGATCATTTTTCTCCACTTTCGGCTCACCTTTATTCATTTTTCCACTCTCCGCCTCTCCTTCTCCTTCTTCCGCCTCGATCGCTCCCCGCCGGCCGACGACTCTTTGTCGGCAACTGTTTGGATACTTGGCAAAGTGTATAGGATTACGGACGATCGATAGTCGCGCATAAACGCTCGCCGGGTCACTCCGGACACGGGTCCGAGGCGCGCAATTTTACTACAATTCATTTAATCGGATTCAGCGAGCCATCTCGAGTTACCATCTCTGCCGGGACGATTTTCGACTCGAGACGAGCGGTCGCGAGAAGGCACTTAACACGATTCGGAATGTTTCGCTGATTTTTTCAAGCGACATAAGAATTGGAGGATGTCACGCGAAGATTAAAAACGAATTGAACCTAACACCAATCGCGCGTCTTTCTCAAACATCGCCACCCTATTTACTTCCATACGCCGCCTGGTAGGAACAAAAACGATTCCTCTCGATTTTCAACATCCTCATTTTTCCATCAAGCCCTAAAACTCGACGAGAGAAGAAAAAATCGAGCCGGACAGAAGCCGAGAGAAAGCCACGTCGCGCTATCAATCGTTCCGCACCTAATTTCCTCGACATCTTTTCCCGCTCACACCGCTTCCACCCATCCCCCAACACACCATCGTTAACACATGGCTCGTCTTCCACTCGTGGGAGGCAATATCCGAGCCGGAGGACTCTTTGCTAGTCTGCTCGTAACTGTTTGTAAACGTTATCTTGCATGCGCACCGTGATCATTATGTTCCTCTTCGTCTACTCGTTCGACTCTGCTCTCTCCGACATGAACTGTACGCCGACGCTCGATTCGGAAACGAGAGAGTCGCTCTTACCCGGCGTCCAGCGGCGTGCGCGGGATCAATTACGACGTTTAAATGCGATCGCGAGGAACAATGCATGCGTATGATTTGTTCGCTCGTCCCGCCGGGCCGGCCAAGTACAATAGAGCGAGGCCGACGATAAGTTCGCCGAGATATCGATGATTATAGGATGCGCGATAGACATGCTCGATAGAAGTTCGTTTAGTAGAGGCCGTGAAGCAGGTGACGGTGCCCGCGACGCGAGTAATGACGTCTGATGTACCATGGAATATGTGTAAATATGAAAGGTGCGGTAGGTACGCACTGGGTAAATGAGGCAGTGCATTTTTTCGTCTCCCTTCACAGACACGTGTTCCGTGTCGATCGTTCGACAGTCTATCTATCCCACGTTGCACGCTCTGCGTCCGCTTGCCGATCATGAGTGTTTGTTTGCTGTTTTCACGTCACCTACGACCTACGACCTACGCGAATATGCGCGGTGTCGCTCGACTCGATTCCGTTCGACGTCGTTGTTTTAATCTCTTGAGATCGGAACGAGTGCTGGCTCGTAAGCGGCACGAGCCGGGATACCTTGTCCGGTGGCCCTTTGTTTTCTGTAATCGAATACGGCCAGCACGCGTGCATGCACGCGCCGCAAATGCGTGAACGCTCTCGCATGCCTGCCGCATGATCAGCGAGGCGTGGCCCAAGAATTACACTGTCCTCTCGCCCCGTGCTTCCCCATCTTTTGCCGACCCCAATGTATCTGGTTCGTTGGGGCCATACGGTGTCAGATCGTGGGCTTATTGTTGGTCCTTCTCGGCTTCGTGCTTCGACGTCAACAGGTTCCGCGGGAACGGTTGTTGGGGAGAAAATGAAATGTGTCGATGTTGGGAGAAAATTTTTAAGGAAGAAAATTAATTGATCGATTTTGACTTCGAGTTGGAGGGCAATGTCACGTTGCATGCACGTGTTTCGAGAGGGATAAAGTGTTGGAGACAGTTTTTGGTCAGATATTACAATTTATCAGGGCTTAGTTGAAGGCGTTATATGTAAAGGCTTGAGAGCAATGAAATGTGGGACAACTTTTTAATGTCAACCCCGTTGGCAGTGTTACGGTACACTGAAGTACTTTTTAGGCAGATCATGAAATTGATCAGGTTCTCTCGAAAGCAACCTTTTCTGAGCGAGTCTGACGTGAAATCTGCGAGTCGCGCAGTTTTCCAACAGATAATAAAGCGGATCCATTTTCCTCCACGTGCAGCCAGGGTAACACACACTGATGAATAATTGAATTACTCTACTGGGCCGAATTTTTTTTTCGACCGCTCATATAAAAGTGACGCAGATTGTCGAGGCGGATGTGATACGGTTTCCAGTTTCGACCCCGTCAACTTTAATTCCGGCTCCACGCTCGCCATACGGTATCGGATGCTAGGTTTCATCCTCGAACCCTCCCATTCCACAGGTAGACGGATTCACAGAAATTTCTAGTGGCCCTGAAACGTCACTTCCTCGTCTTCCTGGCCAGTGTCTCGAATTTCGTGTCCCAACCGCGCATATTTTAATCGATCTCACCTAGCTCATCGACTACTCCATTTTCCCCATTCTTGCCCTATTTCGCACACTTCCCGCTCGATAGCAACATTTCACGCGAAAATGGCTAATCCTCTTACATTCCTTCTTTCTTTCGCTTCATTCTACTCTCTGGAAATTACGATAAATTTCGTGGCCTACAACGGCGAAGCTGAGTCCGCGCTTTTGCGGTTGAAACGTCGATCGAACGTCAACGTCAGGACGTCGTTACGCACGCTCTGCGCATTTTTCTCGACACGTGTTCTCCCTCTCGACGTCTCGCCCCAGAAAAGCGATTCGCCGAAAAACGCGAGCTTCCCACGGAAAACTGCATGCGAGGGAAACTGAAAGATCGAGCGTGAGACGTGAGTCCAGAGCCTTTTTCGCGGATGAATATCGGTAATATTATATATTCCGTTTATTAGCGATACCTGAGGCCAGAAAAATCGACGAAACGAAAAGGCATGATCGTATTCGAAATTTAGCGTGTCAAAGAATAGGATCGTATTACTGTTAACGTTTTATACACTTTATAGTGTCGCTACGTATTACTGTCGTTAGAACTATTTTCAGACGGCACCGTAACATTAACGGAAAGTGTGGTTGCGAATAGCAAATTATGTAGGATCTGATTGCTTCGGATTATCGGTTCTTGCCGCGATAGCGGAAAATGGACGGTTCGGTTTGAAAAAAAGAAACACAATGAAACGGCGCGCGCGCTCATTGTTACACGACGAATCCAGACATTTTCTACTCTTCAGGGACCGGCGCAGATAACGTTTCCATTTTTAACGCCGTTAATGGCCGTGTCAGGTGTCCGTCGTCCGCTTTAGCCTAAACTAATTATTAACGACTCCTCTCGTACCCCTAATTAATACCGTTAATTAACAATCACGCGCTCGCGAATTCGCTCGCGTATTAAGTGTCTAATGGACCTTTGATAAGTATTGCAAAAATATCGCGTTTCGGCTGGTACGTTCCGGCCAATTACAACGATTACACAAGACAGACGTTCTCCGACGTGCTTCATGCACACACGCATTACAGTTGCATGCATAATCCTCCATACACGCGCGTATTACGATCGCACGCATACGCCGTAAACACACATGTTACGAATACGCCCGATCGGCCACACACACAGATTACAATTGCACGTGCACAAACACGCGCATTATGCGGTCGGCGTGACGTAATCAGGAAAATTCCAATTTTTACCCACCCCCGGCTCGATCAACGTTCGCGCGAACAAATCCGGGCGCGATTAGCGTTCGAGGCCGGCGTTTATTATTATTCCGACGGGACGGACGATTCCGCGACGTCGTCGGCCTTTTTGGCATCGCGACGCGCCGTTTAATGCCGGCTAATTAACGGCGAGGCCTGAAATTACCGGCGACGCTTTAATTACGCGCCGCGAGCGCGACATTTTTGCATGCCATTAAAGAGGCGGGGGGGCTTGATTAAACACGCCCGATTTCGGGGCTGAAGAGGGCGATTCGTTCTTCCTGCCATTTTATTTTTTTTTTTTGTCCCCCACGTCGCCCGTGTAAATCGCACGCCGGCGCGGTGACCGATCGACGCCGAATTATGGAAATGTGGCTCATTACGGCGAAACGGTAATAAAATATAATGCGAGTAACAGTTTAAAGTTTAATGCGACACGCGATGGCCCGATCGAGTGGGGCGAATGTGCGGTCGAGTGCGTATCAGGCGAGATTGATAATGCGACGAGCGTATTTCTTAATTTGCCGGGTTTTTCTTCGTCAAGGACAAACATCGTTCTGTTCCGGTGATTTTTGTAAAATGGAATGAATATAGGATTGTGCCGTGTGCAAAAGTGGCCCCGAGTGAGAAAAGTTGGTGGTATATTATCCGTATAAAGTGTCTGTTGGACGTTGTTCCAAGGCATCGGAAAGTGAAATGACTCCATAAATATGGATTTAGGTTTTCGCTCGAAAGGGTCACGCTCGATGTATTCCGAAGTCGGTTTCGTCGATTCCTCGCACCCCATGGAAAGCGAGCGCATATGGTGTTAGACGATCACTATCATTCCGCGTCATTCCCCCAACTGCCTGACCCACTTTTCAATTGAATCGATGAGCACCTGCACGCGCCGAGTGCTGCGCGTTAGATGCACAGTCGATGGCATAGGCGATATGGCGAACTGTCGCCCGATCGGGAGCCCATTCTACTCGGTATTATTCCTTCGCGCCATTTGCCACGAGTGCTTCGATAATTATAAGTCGCTCATTCGACGAACGGCGCACGGTGGATGGGGCGTAATGTGCGTCCCAAATGGAGTCTCATGCGCGGAAAGCGAGGTCGGTTGAAAGTGTTATGCGTGGGACGACGTTCATGTACAATTTCTTCTGAACATACTTCTTGCGAGACTTTTACTCGGCCTTCTTCACGTACCGATCACTGCGTGAAATTCGGTAATTTTGATACAGTTCGAACGTTCCGAGTAATTTGGAGTAAAGCACGTTGAAGAGTGGAAGACTGCTAAAAAATGACAGACTGTTAGCTAGATATTTTTGGCTCAGTAATTTTGGCTAAAAACGGACCATTCCTTGGTCGGTCAACTTTGCGTATATGTGGTCAGCGGCAGGGTGGCTAAGTTTATGCACTGTCAAACGTTACACATTTCTATGTGCGGCCACACCGACAAGTCTGTTTGCCCGAAGCGTCGATCCGCTTTTTCCGTTCAGGTGATCAACGGCCGGCCAATTTGCTCGAAGCTGCCGCATTAAATATTGAACGCGTGTATTTAAGTCGGTAGGCTTCAAACTCGTCCCGTAAATTATCTGCCAGATGTTTAAGGTGCCCTAATTGGCCGATTTCGCGGTACTTTGCATTATAAAGTCGATCGTGACGAATTTATAGCATCTGTTTTTATTTTCGCATCGCCAACCGTGTCAACGTAGAAGTCTATGAAAATCGTACCTTCCAAAAGTGTCCCGCGCGTACCTTTTGCGCCCCAATAAGCGTCCTCGGATTCCGCGTTGCCGTTAAAACCAATTCGGCGGATCGACGTAGAAAATATTCGATTATTGACGGACAAAAATAAAAAAAAGAGCCGCGGTTACGAAAATAGAGCGATCGACCGAAATCGCGCGAGGGAGAAGAGGGCAAAAAAAAAAAGAAAAAAAATCGACCGCCCCTTTAATGCGGACAATGCCAATTCAATTCATCCCGAAAACCCCGCATAATTCCGATACACCCCGTTTCGCATCGCATGCATATTACATACATACGTATGCCAAGTGCGACTGCGAGGAGCACAATACCCCCGGTAGTTTTCAACTCGACAACGCGTAATCCGCCGACAATGCGCGTTCAACGAGTCCGCAGAACTCGTCAGTACGCGATTTAAAAAAAAAAGAAAAAAAAAGAATAAAAAAATAATTAATCCATCGGACTGTCGCATTTTATTCCGCGCACTTCATTACAGCCGGCATATTTTGCTCTACCCCTCTCCCCTCAAAAAACTTGATCGGCGCCAAGGGCACATAGACTCTCGCACGCCGCAGCGCAGAACGTACCGAAGCGCGTGACATGAAATATGGATGTGGAAGCGGTGGAATAAAAAGCAAAAAAACAAAAAAAAAATGGTGGGAAGATCGACCGGCGGGAATAATAAAAAAAAATCACCGAAATCCGCGAGGGCCAGTTTGGCGCGTCCCGTAAGACGAAAAGTCGCGCGACACTTTGGGCGCGCCATTGTGACGCAGTCGAACACGTGTGCACACACGACCCTCCCGCACTCGCACCTACACAAACACCGAGTTCGGTAGGGGTGCGCGGGCGTTTGAAGGGGTGCACACGCACGTGACCCCATTGTGGTTAGCACGGTTAATTGTATCGATTCGATACAGTCTCGATGCGCCATGAATTTCCTCCCGCGATATTGCCATCGACCCCGGGAAGAGGGATGAGGGGTGGAAGCGAAAAGGGACGAAAGTGTGATCGTCGCAGCACGCTGTTTCGTCATCGAAGCCGAGAGTTCGGCGCGAAATGAGCCGCGACGGGAATGATTCGACACGCCAAATTCTGTTGAGAAAAGAAAGCGTAAGTGTCATGAATGAGACGAAGCGATAAGACGTTGTAGGGCTTAGACCATATGTACTGATAGGCACGGCTTCAGACGACTGCTTTGAGGCAAAGATAAAATCGTCTAGGTGACGTCACACGTGGGCAAAGTAATAATGGAATTTGATGTGTAATCTTGTTTGAAAATTTGAACGTAGCTGCTTGCATATATTTAGAGCGCATTTCATGCAGTGTCCGTCGTTTCGAATTATCTTTTGCCCACATGTGACGTCACATAGATGATTTTATCTTTCCCTCACTCTGTTTCATGGATTCCTATACGAAAGGCGTGTCTATGAGCATATATGATAGCATATTTGAAGTCGACACGATGTTAAATGGTTAATTGCAACTAGTACAAATTTGTAAGAATGACAAATGATAAAGAAATCACTTATTAAAGATGAAAAGCTACCTGTCTAAGCTACCTCATCGAGTCGAGTATCGAGTAAAGACGGGTAGAAAAAAAAATGTACGACGCGGAAATATGGAAAGACAAGGAGTGCCGCAAATTCTCGAGTGTAACGACACAACTTCGAAAAAGCAAGACGGACAGGGCTGCGAGAGGGTGCACACGCTGCATAACTGGATATACACGCTCCGCGGGGGCCGCACGCGTATGCATGCATGCACGTATGTCTGCGTACGAGTGTAACTCGGTTATGATCTAGGACGAGTGTCGCGTGCGGTCGATACGTGCAAACGAAGTCTCGGAAACGGCTTTGGGAACGTGCACACGCTGGTAATGGCCGCGATACTCGCTGATACTAGACGTAGGGAGAGGCGATAAACGACGCCGGACGATCGTGAGAATCGTAACGACGCGAGACATTCAACATTCAACGCCCGACGATGAATGCTAAATGTTCGACTGTTGCCTGCCTTCTAGGGATCGTTACCGGGCTGGTCGGCAATTTTCAGAGTTCCAACGATCGTCGACGATGGTCTTCGACGACCCAGGTGAGATCGATGAAGATTTCGAACTGCTCGATATTCGACGTGCTTGTCGTTTTCAAGTCGTCCTGTTTTCTGAATTTTTACTCTTGGTGCATGTACGCTCGTGGACACGTTTTCGTATGCGAGTGCACGAAACAAAGTGAGGCAATGATAAAATCGTCTATTTGACGTCAGACGTGGACAACAAATAATTACAAATGATACGCTCTGTATATATTTATGAGCAACTGGCAAACTTGCGGATTGTACGAAGATTTAAAGATGTTACGTTAAAGGCAGTCATATAGGTTATCGTCGGAGGTGGTATCTAAATTTATCGAGTTATGGTAACTGTTTCATTCTTATGTCGCCCGTCGCGAAGACCTTTCCTAGTAAAGTTGCATGGAATCGAGAGCGCAGAAATGATGCATGAATCTACCTTGTACTTTCCACGGATCGCATCAAGATCACTAGCGAACTTATTCAATAATCTAGACTATCATTCGATTTTCGTTATACAACATAACGTAAACATCATTCGACAAGTGGTTCAAGATAAAAAATTCCTTGCGCTGGTTTGCGCTGACACAAAAAAGAAGGTGCAAAATTACGAAAAATCGCCTGAAGCCGAGCGTTTGATTTGTGCAGTAGAATCTTCGGCATTTTGCAGACCGAGATAGAAGAGGGGGGGAAAAAAGTGGAGTTGATCAGTATGCAAATGCCAGTACGTTGTCCGGGCAGGTCGTTAAATCTGGGCGCCAAACGTTGCCCGGAAGTGAGGCCGAGGGTGAAAAGAGGCGAGGCGGGCGAGGAGGGGGATGTTCGTTTAATTGGAAATTCGTGTACGGCTTAATAAGAATTAAATATTCGCCTCCGTAGTCGATAATCGTATTACATGCGGATTCATTAAATCTATTTAAATTTCCATGTCGCCCATGGCGACAAACAGCCCGATAATATTATAATTTCGAAACGATGCGTGTCGCGAGAACGTAATCAGCTGATGTGAGCGACGCTCAGCGATGCGCGCGGAGATGCGTCGCGATTCCGCGGAATTATTCGTTTCCGAAGAACCATTCAAAGTTTCATTCCAAAATCATCGGTAATTCAATTCTTTCCCATCTTCTACGACATTAAGCGCTCCCTTCATCCACCCTTTCCACAACAAACCGCTCAATTCTCCAAGCGTCCGTCGACACATAATCCTGTCATCCAATTGCTCCAAATTTATCTCTCGCCTTCATTCGTAACACGATCTAAATTAGATTTTTCTCTTAATAAAAAAAAAAAAAAAATATTGATGCCTCACTTGTCCAACGACGATGACTGGTTCGACGGAAAATAATTGTGCCAAGAAACATTTCAGCGCGCGCGCGCGCGCCACGACTGTCAGCGGGTGGTAAAGCACAAAGCGAAAGAGGCGAGCGAATCAAAGAGCGACCGTGAGCGAGAGTAACGGCGTAAATTATAAAGACAGAGAGAGAGAGAGAGAGAGTAGGGGTGGGGGGTGTATTTTTACGTCGTCCCCCGACAACCTACTGCCACTGTCGCGAAGTTAATGAATTCCCGCTTTTTCCCTCGCGTTAATCGCCGGCCACGCTCCTTTCTCTCTATAGCCTAAGGGGGTTATCGTGATAACTTTGCAGTCCCGCCAAGTCTGCAATGCAGAATTACAGCTGCCACTGCTCCTGCTTCTGCTCGCCCCTTCCCAACACCCTCACTCTCTCTCTCTCTCTCTCTCTTTCTGTCGTTCTTTCTCTCTCTCTCTCAACATACACACGCGCGCGCATATATCCTTTTCTCTTCCGCGTCCGGAAAAATTACACGGAAAAGTGGCGGGAAACCGTTTTATTACTCGAGCACGGCAATTCCGGCCGGTACAGTATTTTTCCGTGCAACCGTGTGCCCGTGTTCCATCTCTCTCTGCTTTTTCCGTCCTCTCTCTCTCTCTCTCTGTCTCTACTCTTCCGCGCCTTTTTCTTCCACGTGCTCGTTTTTCGGTTCCTCTTCCCTTCTATATCGCCCCCGTATGTGTCTCTCCTTTCACACGCTCTTTACGAGCGGTCTCTCGCGTTATACCGACGGCGGAGTCACGTTTTTGCGCTCAAGTTACTTGAGGTCGGAGGAAAAGTCGGGGGCAATCGTCTGTTTGCCGATTCGGAGGGGGTCAGTGAAATTGGTACGGGTTAAAGAGGTTGCGTGCAGGTAGTGTGCCTGCGGAGATGCGCGGTGAAAGAGTGGCGAGAGTGTTTGCTGAGAATTAACCTGAGAACGCGTCGTGGAAGGCTGTCGGGCGGTTTGGGTTAATTGTTATTTAGTAGGAGTCGTCCCGGTGGCTGTCTGTGATTTTAGACGGATTTTTGTACTTTCTGTTTGAATAGTTTCGTCGTTACGACTAATTATGTGTATATAATACTGTGAAATGAATAATCATTAAAATATTACTTAAATTGCAATATCTCGCCGTAAACATTAACGCAGAAAATTATAATCCGCGTGAAGTTAGTTCGTGTCACACCATAACATCACTTCTAATATTTCTACTTTTGAAAACTTCACTCTTGCCTACCTCATAATCCCACGATTATTCTCAATCTTGAATCATTACGTTACGCTTGATTTAGACCAGTGTCATTACCCGAACGGTACAATCATACAGAAAGTGGCCGGATAAAATCGGTTTAACAGATATCCTATCACTCTACACGTTACGAGAGAGAATAGAAGAGAACACGGGATCGAAGAAGAAAGACAAGGTACGAGAATGAAAGAAGGAAAGGACTCGGCACGTCGGGTCGAAATCACCGACCGGTTTATTAGGCAACTTTTAATTAACGAGAGCCAATAGTTGCGGAAGCTTTCGCGGTAGAGCGGGGCAAGGACGCTCGCAAAAACGTTCTCCGCTTTGGCGCATTCTCCTATCCTTCTCTCTCTCTCTCTCTCTCTTTCTCTTTCCCCCTCCATTTTCTCATCCTCTTTTTCCTTCCCGAGCGTGCACAGGACGGATTTCACTATTAATCAGACGTCTTTCCGAACTACCCTCGAAAACCCGACGTATACACGGTCCTAGACTCCCGCGAGTTCCGAACAATTTTAATCGATGAAGTTTCATTTTTGGCCTAATTAGCTGACCGCACACGACCGGATCGGCGAGGAAAAAATTGGCTCGCGAGTAAAATTAGCTGCGCCGCGAGGGTGGAGTGGATTCATTTTCCTTTTTTTGCCGATTCTCCGCGCTCGGAAACTCAGCTAGGGAGGTTGCTGATTTCCTATCGAAGTCTCGGCGCTGAGTGACGATTGCGAATGCGATGATGTCTTCCGGCGACGACGGGATATTTTGTCTACTTTCATTTGATTCCGCTTGGCGAGTTGAGAAGCTGTATTTTTAATGGATTAACGCTGTCGATGAATTTCAGACGCTTGAAATGCAGGGAAAGAACTCTTGAAACGCGGTATATTCGATGCTTCGAAACGACGGGAATGACAGGTGCATGAGCCGCGTAAAAACGTTAAGTACAGAAACCTATTTCAGTCACGCCTCGCACCGTTTCGATAATATCACTTCCGTTACTGTAGAATTTGAGGCTGACGCGGCATCAGGCATAATGTGCTCGATCGAAAACAAGCGCGTGCCACTTCTGACATACGAATGACAAAAGCGACCCTGAAAACTCTACCTCAGACATGACATTGTTTCAGCACGAAGTCGACTGTCCACGCAAGTCGAATTTCAAAGTTTCGAATTTGTCCGCAAAAAAAGATGTTGAAGTGGCGGGCCGAGGAAACGACACCGGCCTCCTCCGGCTGTGCAGCTTTCGTGAATATTTCATTCCCTTACCACATCTATTTTTCTGACCCACCGCGCTCTCCCCACCTCTCTGTTCAGCCTCGTTGTTTTTCCGCCGGCCGACTCTAGCGTCACGTACGTGCCGTATGTGAGCGTGCATAATTTAGCGCCACGTTCGTTCTCGACGACGAGGAGAACGTTAGACGAAACGACTGACCAAGTTCCGAAATTTCTTTCGTCGGCAGGTGACGACATTTTCAGCCACGACTGGATTTCTAACGCACCTTTCAGTGTGTTGATTTGGTAACAGAATAGGTGAAAGAAGTTTTGAATGATTAGAAATTGTACTGGACATGAGCGCTAGAAGGCATTACTATTTTATATAAGGAAATATCTATGATGTATCAATTACGTACTTAACAGATTTTGAAGTTAGTAGAACTGTCGAAAATTGAATATCAATTATTGGCAGTCGAGGATGCATCGGAGATTGAAAGATGGGATATGTGATCCGAAAACGAGGTCGGCGAGAATTTAATATCTGCTCGAATACGGAAACTGTACACTAAATTATTCGATCACTCACGAAAATATGAATGGCAAACCGTAAGGGTAGATAATATCGTGCAGTCAGTAAAATAGATGGAACGAGACAGGTATCAATAAAAGTTTAAAACCCGTCTAATTTTAGACGTCCAAAAATCATTAAAGCTCACTTAACACAAAAACGTCCTAAAATCCTATAATTCATGCTCTCGAAAGTCGGAATGTTCTCGGCCGAACAAAATATTCCGCATCGACACCCGCATCGTGCACATGCTTCAAACTCTTGTCCGGCTCTAAATTCCATTGCGCACGGAATTGCGGCAAGCCCAAAGTTCTGCACCGGCAGCATGACGCAGTTCATGACGATGATAATGCGGAATATGATGATCATGACGCTAATTGTTTGCGCGAAGCAGTTGCCAAAACTCGATCGTATCGTTTCGCGGTTCAATTAGAGGCGAGGAATGCTGGGCTCGTGTGGGTTGCATCTCTGCCACGATGATACCGCAGCTGGAACTCGTCGGGTACTCGTTGAGTTCTCCCTGCTTCCGTTCCTCTCCCTCTTTCGCGTTTTCGCTCTATCCCGCTAGCTGCGCAACATTGTTTTTCGGAACTTTTCTCTATCCGTGCCTTTCCACCTCTCTTTCGTTCCTTTACTCTATGTGTGACGGTTCCTGATCCTCTCCGTCGCTCTGTTGTTCTCTTTGTCGTTTCTGTAGCATTTGTTTTTTAGTCTTTTCGGATCAGGAACTTAGATCGTTCGCTTTCGATTTTTCGAATTTATTTATTTCTCCAATCATTGCCCTTTGAACCTCTCACGACGCTGGCAATTCGCTGGTGTAATGCGGAACGAACATTGGCGAGTATACCAGAAAGCGTATTCTATTCTGAACAATTGATCGATTTGATCGGACCACCGTCGAAGTCTTCGAACGTCGTTTAGGTTGAAGATTCAAACAAAGGTTTCATCCTCGCATTACTTGAGCTTCGATCATATTTAATTACATATGACCATATTCTTACCTTGATATTCTATACAGTCGATAATTTCCAGTTGCTATCAGTTTCTATCAACTTTCAAAAGACACTCACCACAAACGAGACTAATTGTAAGTTCAATCAAATAGAGAACACTCACCGACGTACACTCTCTACACATAATTTAAACCGTACCACAACAGAAATTAATATGAGTCATATAAAAAAAAAAGAGGAGGACAGAAAAGTGTGCCCGCTGAAGGCCGGACGAAAGAAAGAATGAAAATGTTCGCGTCCGAATACGAAAATGGTAATCTAACGCCGCCGAAATCGAACGATGCACGTCCATACATACGTATGAACTTTACTGAATGCATTCGGTTGGCATTCGACGAGCGTGGGCGAGCGGGAACGAGGATGAACGAGAGGATGCATACGATGTGGCTGATTACCAAATTGCAATCAGGTGCACCTGCAGCGTGCGACGTCGATGGGAGTGTGCAAACTAGTAGGGGTAGGGCGATGGTACATGAGTGGGTGAGAGATGAATCTACCCTATTCTAGGAACAGTGATTAAAATTACACCTACAGCAGAACACATAGAAAGATCAATATAAAGCTGAGAGAAAGAAATGTTCGCAGAAGAGTTCGGACGATAAATTAGAATGATGCAGTTGAAAATAGTGAGCGACGCGGATGATCATGAAACTGAACAAGATTTCATATTTCGTCAGGTATCCATTAAGAGAACCAGTAGACGACCAGGCGCGACTCTTACGTCATCGAACTGAGAGACTGCACACGATGCATAATCGGCGGCGCATCGAAATGCATAATTCCGATCATTGGCGATCGGGGCCACCGTTAGTCGACCTTTTCCGTCGTAATAATCGCGGCCTGCCCGTGCATTAGCCCGAAGTAGGCGTGATGGATCGACTGCGCGTAATTGAAAACTTTCGACTCGATAAATGACGCCCGCGGATCGATTCGCGCGGCCCAACTGCCGCCAGCGAGTCCCATGATCACTTCCGTCTAACGTGGTTGCGAATTAATTTCCTCTCGTTGGGAATCGGAGATAATGGGTGGAAAAAGGCGCAGGAGACGAATACTGCCATTAGGTCTCCGTTCTATAGAATTCTAATTTATATCGAATTAATCAGTTCTCGCAGATATCCTCTTATCTCAAAATCGTTGCTACATTCGCAACAAATTAATCTCAATACGCAGAATTAACTGATGAACGTTTTCCGTCGACGATCGCCCAATAAACCATATTTTCCCTGGAATCATGCATACATAAACCGTCCAAAGAATCAGCACGCATTCCCGAAATCCTCTAATTAGGCGCCCATCGACTTCCATCTCGCCAGCCGCGCTCCGCCGTTCAGTTTCTCCATTTTCCCGCCGACTCTCCAGAATTTCCCAGAATACTCCTCCTTTCTGCCGTCGATCGTCGTTCCTCTCGCGCGTTCGAACTCGATCGCTAGTACTAAGACGATGGAACAGAGTGCGAGAGAGCGCAAGAGAGAGCGAGAACGAGAGTGAGAGAGAGAGAGAGAGAGAGAGAGAAAGCGAGAGTCGAGTGGCATAAGGGCGTGAGTGCGTTTGTGCCGAGCTGCCCTTAAGTGCGCGCGCTAGGAAGTTGGCCGAAAGTCGAAGGAGCATTTCCTTCCCCGCGTTAATTAAAGAACCTCGCTGAATGTGGGATGTCGGCGGGGGGTGGGTTCGGGCAGGCTGCGGAGGGAGGTGGAGGGGGAGGGCACCGGAGTCAAGTGGTCTCTCCTCTCCCGGCTGTTCCGGTTTGCAGCCACGCCGCACATAGACGAGAATCGTACGCGCGCGCGAGCTCAACTTTTGCGGCAGTTCGCCCGACGTCTCGGGGCGAAATCTATCGCGCGCAACTACCACGCGCGTAGTACGTCAAGTATCGGGTCTAATTAAATTCCCCTATGCCGGAACCGTCTTCTTTTATTATTATGCAGCTTTTCACGTCCTTTTGCGCTGCGGCGAGAATCTTGCGGGGGGGTGGATGATTGATGCGGGGTGTTTGTCGGTGGGGGCTTTGATCGTTCGGTGGTGTAGAGTGGGAGAGTTATTTGTTCGTTCGTTGGATTATTGTTTGTTGGATTAAATTCTTGGGTCTTGATCTTTGACGATTTTGAGGCACGTGATCTTCTGGTTCGGTCTGGTAACGATGTTTTCGGAACATTCCAATTTTTTTAGGTGACGTATATTGTATATATATATTTTATTATACTTATATTTTTACCGTTTACTTAGTTTTTTATAGTATTTTATAGTATACTATTTTATATATATAAAATATAATGAATACCTAAAACTAAGTAAACGGTAAAAACGAGAAAACTAAAAAAAGCGATTTAATTATACTAGCCAAGAGACTACTTGTTCGTAAAAGGCAGATCCCACTGTATCAGAGGTGAGAAAAAGAAAAATTCGGGAAATGTAGAAATCTCACGGGAAGCTAGAGCAGACGACAAAGCCGAGCAAGAAGCGGAGAGACGCGGAATATGCGTACACGCAGCCTGGCGAGAACTCACTCGAAACATTCGTGCCGCGGAGTGGTTCGTTTACACGGCGACGTTTGACGTCGACGTCATCGTCTCGGAGGACAAATACGGGAGAATAAATTTCGCGAGGCTCTCCCTCCGCCGAAACTTCCGCGTTCGGGGCCTCTCTGGCGCGCGTGGGCGGCGAAGAATCTCGAATCGCGAACATTCCTCGCGTTATTAAGTCTGCGTACGCTGCGCTCTATCTGTTTGCCTTTGCCGAGCGTCTGGGATATGGAAATACGCGGCATTCGGGATCGAGCTAGATCCGCGCGGCCGGACGCGAGAAGAGGCAGGAATTGTGGCGAGGTAACTCTTGTCTTACAAGGAACTTAATCGTTTGACGCTGTTTCCATTAAAAACAGTCGAAAATCTTTACCGCTGAACACGTTGCTTCAGTGAATATTTAACAATTCCCGCCAGAAGGCATCGTCTTCTCGCTGTCAGATTTCTTTGACACACCCACGCATTTTGTTTCACCAGTACCGAAAAGACATTACACTTCTACAGGGCACACATCGAGCGAAATTGCGATCGCAACTCTCACGGCTAATATCGATCATCTATTAATTACAAATTCTCTCGCGCGCAGTGTAAAAATAAGGAAACGTTCATCGATCGACGCCGAATCTCGTTAAAGTGGCGTCAATTTCTCGAGCGTCTGGCGAAAAACATCCAGGCCCCGCGATTGTCCCGAGCGATTAAGTAGCATCGAGACCGCGTCATGGATCTCGATCTTACGCTTGATCGCGGAATATCGACAGGCTTGCCGATATGTCTCCCGTCAATTTATCCGAAACTTGTTTACCAAGTTCGACGTGGCCGCGGCATATCCCCGGAATACTTGGTTTCAACTACCTTTCACCTACACCACCCCCCACCCACTCTCTCTGTCTGTCTCTCTTGCACTCTCACCATCAGCTGTAGTCTTCTTCGACGCAGTCTTATGCCCCGTTCCTGGATCGGGCACTTCTGGTGCTTCGGAGCAAGTCGTAACTCGATCCTTATTCGCGGCGGCTTCTCGATTAACAGAGAATTCGGAAACGACGGATAATAAACGAAGGTTATGGTATGGTGTAGCGGCGTAGATTATGTATACTAATAGACACGGCTTCAGACAACTGCATCGAGGCAATGATATAATCATCAAATCAAATTTGATTATTAAAAAGATAATTCTAGATTTCAAGTGAGATTACAGACCAACTTCCATCATTACTTTGCCCACGTGTGACGTCACATGGATGATTTTATCTTTGTCTCAGTACAGTTGTCTGAAGCCGTGTCTGTTAGTATATATGGTGTAAGCGTAGGGGTAATGGTCGGTGTTTGCCAATGATACATATCGCGGGCCAGGGTATCTATAAAAATCGATTTTATCAATACTTATGATTAAATTAGAAGTCGAATTCGTGAATGAGAAGAAATGTTTTATTTAAATGAACGGTTTAAGTATATGGAAAACTTGGGAGTATTGAAAGGAGCGAGCAAACATTTACTTTTTTCTTAAGTATTTCATCGTGTTTGGATAAAATCAAGGTCACGTATCAAGTGCATGGGTACGATTTTAAGATTTTATTGTTTCGTCAAGTTTGTTGGAGAATTATCGAGTATTTTCTATGAGAAGTGGTAGTAAGATGAGTAAACCGGATCGACAGAACGTGTGAGATGAAAACAGAGTCGGGAAGTATCCAAGAGATACAGAGCGTTGTTTATAAATAGAGTCCGAGGGTGGTCGTCTCGGGCACTTTCCGACCAAGGTAAGCTGTTGCGGATCGTTGGAACACGAAAATGGCCATAACTCTGAAACAAGGTCAAATACGACCCACGTTTACACGAACTTCTTTCATCCTCTCCACCTCTCCCCTGCACTCCTGCACTGACTCCCGCGCGTTGTGACACGCGCAAGACCTTCATTTTCCGGCCGAACGGAACAGAAACTTCTGGCTGGTCCCATCAAACGTTTCAAGAACCAAATCTGCAACCCAACAGTCGATTCCCTCGAACGCACGAAGAGCCGGCTAACAACAGCCGGTTTCTTCGCGACATTTCTAACCCGAGCGACGACGTGCCACGCGATTCGGAGCGTTTAAACAGTTAAACTCCGAAAGTCAAACAGCGGGAACCTTGAAAGCGTGTGTGGCCGTGCGTGGCGATAAGTTTGTCACGCGAGCGGCAATCGGATTATCGCGATGAGGCATTACCAAATAAATATTGCCGGACGGCGTGTCCGTGCTGTTATACGGAGCCCGATACCAGTCCATCGGCTGTCGATCATATCGGATCGATCTAAACGACCGCGCGCCGACAAATCGTCCGCGCCCGGCCGGCCATTCAAATTGCACGAACGTGTAGGCCGTCGATGGAATCGTTCTAATTGAGCCTCGCGTTATTGGACGTTGCGATGCCGATCGCGCGGCACTGATTTCTTTCCATTATTCAGGGCTGTATAGTTGGCGAGGACGCGGACGAGGATGCGTGTAAGAGACTGTTCGAGGGACAAGGTTGAATGTACGTGCCGCTGGAAGTTGTGCTTTGTGTGCTTTGACGCGTCAGGGCGGAGTGAGAGTGAATGCATGTGTTCTTTTTTTCCTGAATCGGTCGTTTAGGGAGGCTGGTTCGAGGTTGGAGTCGGTGCTGTCGGAAGGTGTGTTTAGGGAAAAATTGCTTGCGACGAGAAGAGTATTGTTTTGGGGTTCTGAGTGTTTTTTGTGCCGCTTTTGATTTCTTGCGGTGAAAGGTCGATAAGAGGTTTCGTTGCGAGGCATTTCGACGTTTTCTTTGACCGAGTTTTACTGATGTATTTAATTTTCTATTCTCGCACACCCCGGAGTGAATTTGCTTGATTTCTATCGTATCATCCCAGCCTCAGCGCTCCTGACTGAAAATAAAATCTCAACAGGCATTTGAAAAGACAGCAAGAGGTGGTATACCAGAACCGTAAAGTGACTTTATTGACGTCGAAACACGCCGCAGTTTCTAATTTCGTCTCCACAGCGTTGTCCGAAACTGTCAGTTCGATGAAAGTCAATAAGCGAACTTATTAGAAGTGATTTGCGCGCTTCTTCCGACCAACTTTCTCTTTAACTTCCATCGTACCAATCAAAACACACCTATTTCGACCACAAAAATATCCCCACGGACATTTGACAAGTCAGCAATAAACGCATCCCCAGAAGCGTAAACTGACTTCATCATCATCGAAACACATCGCACCTTCCGATTTCGTCTCCACATCCTATCGCGTCAACCGAAACTATCGGATTCGACCCCATCGCGCGGCGCGGTTATTTATAACACATCTGTCGGCCCTTTTAACGAAAATAAAAAAAAGTAGGAAAAAAAGAGGAAGCAAAATAAAAACACGAGAATTACGTGGAGCAAGCACGTATGCGCGCCGCGCCAATATCGGCCCGCAAATTATCTCATCCACTTCAAAGGGAACGAGCGCGGCGCGCGCGCGCGCGCGAGTGAAAGAGACAGCGAGGGGTTGGAGTGCGATATACGAGGGTAATCTTTTCGCGACGGCCTTGATAATTAGCATCCACGTATCGCGACTCCCTTATCGTCGCCGGCGTCCTCGAGGTAAATCATCCACTCGACCCTGAAACCGTACTCTAACGTCGGGCCGACTGCTTGAGAAGGATGACGACGGAAATCGGCCAAGTTGATTGCCGCCATAATCGTGTTCTGTTGAAGCGCGAGAACGGAGACGGATCGTTGGTGTGCTGAAATTAATTTCTACGGGACAGCTCGAATCGGCGAGTGGGGAAAAAGATTATGCTCGTTTTTGCTATTGCCAGCGACTATCCATGCGCGCGCGCGCTGGGCAGTATTTGAATGCGATGTAAGTATGCATCGAGGCATATTCTGTGCGATGATAATTGTCCTAAATAGGCAGTTACGTGGTAACGCGGAGCGCGAGCAAACAACGTGAGCGAAGGGCAAATATTTCCGCTCTCAAATTTGCGCAATTATCACGTGTCAATTCGCTGTTATATTTGCGCGGGCATAAATGCAGATGAGATCGACGGCCGGCGACCGTTGTCCGGTGGCACTGTTATAGGAACGTGTCCGTATATCGATGATACTGTTCACGGCTCACGTAATCGTAAATATGCTCGAAAATATAACCGTCAACGTTATTGAGCGACGGTCTAAGATATTTTATTTATTGCCATCCGCCGCGTCTTCGTCAAACTTTTCCATCCTTCACATTTCACTTCTTAATTGTTCGCGATTCTTCCTGTTTCTTCTCGACTTCTCTATTATAATTAGTAATTAAAACAGACATCCGTCTTCGATCCCCAAATCCTCTATCTTTCCACGAAATACGATCCGCGAATTCACTGTGAAACGAGGTAACGAGGTTAAAAGACGTATCTTCGAAGCGACACGTAACACTCTTTTATAGTTCCCTTTTCCTTCTCCTCCCATTCTCGCCGTCTCTCGCTCCCCTGCCGTGTCGGGTCGTTCGGTTCCGGGTCAATGCGACCCACGGATCCGACGTCAGAGAGCGGATTCCTGCGTCGGCTTTTATCCAGCTCGAAGCGGCGTGGAGCGAGAAGGGGGTGGGAATTTTTGAACGAATCGTTCAGTTAGGATCCTGAAGACCGAGCAGCGTGGCTGACGTTCGTTAAGCCGGCAACTGTCGATACGGGCGATTCTTCGCGAGGAAAACAATGTTGCGCCTTTGCTTCTGCTTGTCGAGCGGTGAGGAAAGTGGCGGACGGGCAACGATCACGGATTTCAAGTTGGACGTTGGATTTCCACGTCGTCGCACGGCATAACGTGCCATGGGGATGATCGTCGGGGCGTGGAGGGTTGAAAGGAAGTAGACGACGCGTGTAGATTTCTGTTTTTTTTTTGGGTTCGTTTAATTTATTTTTTAGTCGACGTCAACAATTTTGGTTGCTAGCGGCATATATGTCTGGGTTATTGAAATTTCGAAATTATTCCTGTACATCGTGCTCGTTGCGCATAGACGATGATCCTTGGAGCAGGAGTGCAGAGTACGCGAATAGAAATAGATTCGTTGACATCAGCCTGACGTGAACATTTCGCCCAGATGCCGACCAATTGATTACGTACATTTTCGATCGTCCCGTCAGGTCGAATTTCCACGACGTTCGCTGCTAATGTCTCTTCTGACGAGCACTGTCCCTCTTGCGGAACTGTACTCTGGGTCGGGATTGACCCAAGAGTGTCACTGGCAGCAGGAAATCGCTGGCGCCAAAACAGACGCGATTATTCTAATCATTAGCGACTGGCGACGTAATGAAATGTCGCGCTCAAAAGGCCCAAATAAATAACAACAAAAAAGGGGGGGGGGGGTGGTAGCGAAGAAGGAACGAGAATTGGGTGGCGCGGGTTCAATAATCCAGCGAGAGCGTCGCACTTTAATTCGCGCGCTGCATAACTGAGGTAGCAGGCAAGAAGTATATAGGCTGGCGCGTACGCGGGAATTATGCCGCTTTGAGACGGACAGATTGTTTTGCAACGATTCGTGACACTCGTGATTCCGCGATTTTCTTTCTTTCTTTTTTTTTTTTTTTGTCGACGCGGCACGCCCTGCCCCTTGCGTGTCTCATTTTGCGCGAACTCCTTTCAGGCTTGCCCGTGCTCCAACGTTTTTCACGTGCGAACTTCACTCTCTTTCTCTCTCTCGCTGTATCTTTTTACTGCGAAAATCCAAACTCCCTGCTCCGCCGTTTCTTCGCCGCGAAAATGAACTGAACGGTCTCGCTGTCTTCGTCTTTCACGTTTTCGGACTGTCTCGTGATGCTGTGACGTGTTCATGTTACGCCCGACCGATGTTTGAGTGAATTTTTATAATTAATTTTTTTTTTTTTAATTTCTCGCGCGGCCATGTAGTAAATATTAATCCCTGTAATCAGAGTCACGAAATAAATGTGCAATTGGAGTCTACAGTTCATTTTGTCAGAAAATGTGTTTTCGCAGATTTTTTTTTTTTTTTCTTTTGTTTTTCTGAATGTCCATGAAAAAGAGGAAGTCTTCGATGACGCTTCCGATGCTGTTGCGCGAGGGATCGCGGCGCGTCGTAATAAATTGTGCGCGTGCGGCACGTTCCGTTTGAATAGCGTCGACCGTTATTTCAGCTGCACTTGACGCGTGACATTTTCCATATACGCGGCTGATGCGCGCGGCCTGTCTGAAAATGTAAATTGAAATTATACTTTCGGGACGGAATTAATTCGCGGCCACGAGCGGCAATTATGAAATTGCACTTTTCGAGATTCGGGCGAATTGTCGGACGAGAGTTTCGTTGAAATCTCGTTCTCCTTTGCCGCACGTTGGTTTTGCGATCGTTCCGTGTCGTAGGTGCGCGCGTGGCGTCTGTATCGCAAATGTACCGTGCCCGCTCGACGTGCCGCGGAAATTCTACTTTGTGCCCGAAGACGGTTTCGCGAAGATAAAGGAATTATCCCATTTTTCCGCGGAAGCGGACACAAGCGGCTGCGATCATAATTCCGCGGCGGAATCCTCTCTGGCCGCGGGAGCAACATTCGGAGATTAACTCGAATCTCGCGCAAAATCTGACGTTTCCTCCGCTTTTTGCGCCGCGGCGCCGCGAGAATCCCGGAAATCTCACGTCGAGAACTCGTGCGAATTTCGCGATGAATTTTCCTAGCGTACCTAATAAATCAGGAACGCCAGAGAGAGAGGCACGAGGAAGGAAGTGGAAAAGAAGCTGACGTGAGTTTCGCTTCGAAACTCCGCGCTGCGTCTAAATTACGTACAAATTCGAGATTCGCAGAACCAACATAATAAAGCTGACAAAGAATTTTCGAGCGCGTTCGCCGAGTATCGTGCTTCTGCCGTAATTGTCCAGTACCACCACACGATTTCACAATGTCCCAGAGAATAATCGAAATATCTTCTACTATACTAGAGACCCTATAATTCAGACTCACGGAATAATCGTGCCAGTGTTACTCTATTGGAAGTTGATGCAGCACTAAATAATGAATAAAAATAGAAAAATAAAATAATGGAACTTTTTCATCGCACACACGCACTCGCTCTAACAATAAAACAAATAACGTAGACGAACCTCACCGTCAGACACGAGTCGGAGCGAAAATTTGGCCGTAAACTCGGAATCCACTCTGACCGACTGGGAGGTCGAAAAATTGGCGGATCGACTTGATTTTCGCGCAAACTCAGTTTCCGTGATTTTTCGCCCACTCCGCGCGCGCCTCGAAACTCGTGTCTCTCGAAAACTTTCGCGAAGTGTCGCGCTGAAAGGCAGGAAGAGCCTAGGCGGGCACGCGGTTTTGCGCCGCGTAATTGGCAGCGTCTCCGGCCCGAGTGTTTCGGCGATGTACATTTCTTATTCATTCGGAAGTTCGGCGTGTGCTCCGTGCGCCGGGGGAAACTTCGTGTGTCAATAGGTACGTGCATTATTCACGGAGCGGAAATGAGGGTGTGCCGTGCGCGCCTCGCTTGCGAGTGCGAGAGTGTGGGAGAAGAGTTTCGATGCGGGGAGAAGCTGAAAGTCATGTGAAGAGTTGGCCTTATGCAGTGGACGTTGTGCCGGAAAATTCGGCAGGAAAATGGTCCGCAGAGAGCACGTGATCCGTCCGAATGTGGTGTAGATCGCATTCGCTGGGAAATTAGTACAAGTCTTCCTGTTTTTAAATAACATATTTTTTTGGAGCATATATATTCATGGCATTCTCGGCTTTTTCTTTCGGCCGTGAAAAGTATGTTTAAAAAATGAGTCCTCAAATTCGCAGCACACCGAAACGTGTCTTCGAACGGTCGACAGCAATGTTCGACATCCAAATTTGTATCCGCTCCAAATTCGAATCCTACGACATCGCAGCCTACTCAGGCTGATCGCTGCAAATTTCGGCTCGTTATTTCCCTCTTACCTTTGGCGGTCTCTCAAAATTCTTCATTCTTCCATTACCGTGATTTTTGCTGAAAAGAGAACCGACAACGGACGCACGGTGAGAGCCTGGACAGCGGTAGTAGAAACAAGCGCAAAGAGCAGACGGCGAACAAAGAACAAACGGCGCGGCCGAGAAAGGAAGTTGCCGAAAGTATGTGTTCTGCGGCGGCTGTTTAACTAACGCGGGAACTCGAGTAAATATTTATTAAATAGCGACACGAAGCCGGCGAGCGAATTCTATGCATCCGGTAATGGACCGCGAGCAATGTGCGTACCACACGCGCATCGCACACGTACGCATACACTGCATACACAAACACGTTAATTCACACATGACATACGCACACGTTCCACTCATACACGTGCCGCATGCACACACGAGCAAGCTTAGTAACCTCGAAAGTGCCTCCACACGAACACACACACACACATACCTACGTGTGGCGAAGCTCAACTCGCAACGCGGAAAATTCGAAAACGCGACTAGGATTTGCTGCGGTTTGAAGTCGCCTTCAGAAGTAAAACGAATAATTCATTGCGGTCGGAGCGACGTGGGTGTGCACGGAGATACACGGGGAGACGCGCGGAGGATACGTTAATTCGCCGTTTAGCGGGCGCAGGAACCCACGGACGTGTCTAATTGCGAGCGTTGTACAATCATCCCTGCGGGCCGGTCGCCTGGAAAATCGCGCGAACGAGATTTCCGTCGATTAACTCGATAAACGTCGCGACTCAATAATCGACGGCTCGCGCTGCGGATGTGTCTCATACGCCGAATTTATCCGGGCTAATTGCCGCTGTTCGACTCCGCGGACTTCGTAATTTCGACGTGGATATTGCGAGTCGTTGGAGGATAGGTGCGGTCTCTCGTGAAATGCAAAGTATAGGAAGGTGTATTATTAAGCGAGTCGAGGCGTGTGCTTTTATAATACAATAGTGAGATGCCGGAAGCGTTTCTTCGGACCAGCGACGATAATTGAGTGATGCATGAAATCTGACGTATATAAGGAATGTTATTAAATGGCTCGAGACTAATGGCCCGGCGGATTAATTCGCCGAGGACTCACAGTCGTCGCTTCTTACGGATTTTTGTCGTCTTCTCGCGACGGCCTGAAACGCTTTAATTGCCTCTATCTCTTTATTAATGATCGCGTCAGGGCCCGTTCCGGGGGCAATTTGTCAGACTGCGCCGCCGCCACCACCCCCAGCAAGCTGGGGGGTGAACTTGCGCGTCGTCTGAATATTTCATTTGCGAATCGCGGCTTTCAATTTCTCCTGCTCGCCGACGCGAATGCCTTCGTTATTTCATGACACAGTTAACCTTTGACCCGGCGGATCGACGATTAATAATGCCATTTACGATCACGCCGCGGCCGCGTTAGGGTGCGTCGGCTGACTAACGTTAACCCCCTTTGTGGTTTACGGCCAATTCCGAATTTTCTCTAATCAATTCGCCGATGTCGCGTTCGATCGTCGCTAAGTGCCGATGCAGATATTTTAGACTGCACATTTTTGCGGTTACAGAGTTTAACGGCTGAGCGATCAAGATCAGGGACAGTTTTAATTTGTCAATGTTCTTCTCGGAAACTTTTGCTTTCGAGTCTCTTTCTTTCATATGTACTATTTTCAAGGATTGTAATTTGAAAGGTACCAGGAGCTTCACCGCAGATATAATACGTACTCGTCAGCTTCAATAAAAGAATAGTATCCGACGAAAGTCAACACACTGACAGACACGTGACAAAATAATCATTGCCGCTTCCAAATATTTCCTTTTTTTCCACTATTATCTTTTTAAGCAGTGAACATTTGACGAGAATTTTCCACTGGTCCATCGATAATTTCACTTTATCAACGTTACAATTGAAAAATCTTCCCTTCGACCGAACTGTACCATCCCAGAACAACGATCGGACGAGAGTGCACACTGCACACACTGACAGACACATGACAGAACATTGATGCCTGTTACCAAGCTTTCAACTTTTTCTTGCCCGTCGCGTTCCGATTACGGCTGCCAGACATGCGAGGGACTTAAAGGGTTGCGCCAAAGGGGCGGATTTCGCAGAGGATCGTTGCGCGGCCACGGCGAAGTGAGCGAGCGAAACGTGTGTGTCGGGCGCACGTCGATACGTTGGCTCCGATAAATAATGGAGGTAATGTCAATCGGAGAATACGAGTCGGCACATAGGGCCGATCTGCCTTTCTGTCCGGTGCACACGGAGTATGAATGTTTCAGAGCCCGTCTCTGCCCGGTGGACGTCGGGAACTGGCCATTTCGGGCAGTGCGCTGTGAGCGAGCTCGTGAATGTTGAAAGCCCAGCGACGGCCGGCTGAAAAGAGACGGGGGAAGAGCGTGGAAAATTAACGGAGGGAAAAAAAAAAATAGATATGAAAAATCGGATGATGGCTGGAATGAAGAGAGTGCGTATAAATGAGAGATAAAGGATTTAAAGCGACGCGTACGGTAGGAATGACAAGGTCTCGTGCGTCAAGTGCGGAAGAATTTAAGTGCTCGTTGCGTTGGATATCGTTCCAGCCGACCCGAACTGTTTTGTGAATTGATTTAAGGATCGGAGGTGGGGGTTAGAAAATAAGAAGCGAAGACAGTGTTAGAATTTGATGGTTACATATGTACGTGCGATCGTACGGCGGAAGAGAAGGTGACGTCGGACAACGGAAAAGGCAGCTTCAAATGTTTGCCGGCACAGAGAACAAGACGCGGAAAGTGAAAGGACGGCGAGGAACGGGTAGAAATGAAACACGGGAGCATTTCTAAATTTCCGTAAGTGGGAATGTACGGGAGAGGCGAAAAAGGAAGAGGCGGGCTCTAGAATTTCTGCAACACAGAGCACAGGTGGGAAACAGAAAGAGGATAACATGAGACTAAACACGAAAGCAACCCCGACTCGCAGGCCACCCCCTTTGCTCTAGACCGAAACCGCGCAAGTTAAATATTCTTTCCCACTGGGCGGCTCTAATAAATTCGTAATTCTTCCGCAAACAACCGCGAGCAAATGCGTCGCCGTCGTTGATTCTCGCTTGCCTCCTATTGTTTAGTAGTAAAATGGTGGGACAGATTACGACTCGACGCAGAACAGAAAGGGAGTAGTATTTAAAGAAAATGAAGAATGTGCAGAGGCACATCTGATTGTTAGCGTCAAGGCCATTATTTCGAATGGAAAATTGACACATCTGAACATTGCCGAAATTTCAGTCATCTGGCCTTCGACTTTCAAGACATTTTTATGTCTTTTAAATGTTCCGTAAAATATAACGTCCGTCTGCACGATTGTAAAGCGTAAACTATTAAGCGAACACCAGAATCGCTAAAATCCTGCATTCGTCCCATTACACTCTACAAAACATTCTATTGTTTCCACCTCACCGTGCTGAAAATGCCTTTCCGGCCGGTTTTATTTTCGTCCATGCTAACACTCGAGCAGCGACCACGTTTCGGGGGATGAAAGGGATCGCAGAAGTACACGCTCGTGTATACGCATACGTCTATGTAAACACAATATATATATCTGCGTATGAATACCCACGTCTGGCCAAACAAAGACGGCCATGTTCGAGGACACGGGTTCGTGAGTTTCGTTAAAATCGCATGGATAGCAAAGGGTTCGATGTAAACAGGTAACCCCAGTGGAGTTTCTTGTTATTTCCACAGAAATCGGAAGGTTGAGCCTCGCGTTCTCTTCCATGTCTTCGTTTTCGTTCATATTTCTTCCTTTCTCCTTTCTCTATCTTTCCCTTTATTCGGTGAACTGTTTTATAGTCTGTCTCTCTCGTTCTCTCTGTCTGTCTCTTTCTTTCTCTCTTCCTTCTGCTTTCTCTTGTTTTCCCACTCTCTCTAATGCCTTTTTCTTGGGTCGACCGATTTTCCCAGGGGTCGTGCCTATCGATCGAGAGTTTCGAGAGGTTCGCGTGTCACGAGCTACGTTAAAACCTTCGTCAGTTAGGTGGATAACAAAGGTTCGACCTCTTTCTTCTTCTTGCCTAGAATATCCTTCTCCATTCCCCACTACATTCCGCTTCGTCGCCCCTGAATTCACATAAAAATATGAAATGTCAACTCTGACATCGCGCCGTCGACATCTGGAAAGTATCATCCTACACTCATTATGCCTTCAACAAAATAAAATGTGAGCCCCGACATCGTAGAATTAAAATATAAAAATATCAAAATTTCAAGACTATCATGCCTTGAAAAATCCAAAATCTCAATTATAACGCGGCAGCATCGAAACGCGTAAAAATGTCTAAACTATCACGTATACAAAATCTCAACTCGCCTCTACACATGTACCATCTTCTTGCTCGAAACGTGAGGAAACAAACATCATTTCTCAAAAAATCGACAATCAGCACAACCACTCCACACCTACCGCAAGTCATTTTTAATGAAGATCTACTTATTTCCATATAATAACAACCCTCCCGTCCTTCGTGCCGTTGCCTCAAACGATTCCTATTCCATAAACAGTCCGGCGCTCAAAACGCTGCCGGAAACTGGACGCGCGACAGAGAACAGAACTCGGGATATCAGCGTGTCCGGAGGGGGTGGCGGTTCTTGCCCCGAGGGCAATTTCGCGGCGCGGAGATCACAGAAGAAACTCAGAAATCCGTCTGGCCCTGCGGGGGCGGGAGGATAGAGATGTGGTCAGCAACTGAAACTCGTCCGGCAGTTATAAACTGCTCGCGGTCGGGCGAATATTTCGACGCCACTCTACACACGTATGTCTGACTCTCTCTCTCTTTCTCTCTCTCTCTCTCTCTCTTGCCTGTGCGCACTCTTCGCGCACCCTGCACACGACGTGCGCGGGTCAGTGTGTGTCCCGGACCATCCTCTTTCGCTCAACCTCGACATCGTACGCGCTTACCAATTTTCCGCTCGAACCCGGCGCCCGTTCTCGTCGGCGGCGGTGGCTTGGACAAACAAATGCGAAAGGAGCATCCGCCGCGGGATTATTAAAGCGAATTTCGGCGAGGCGAGAGATCGGAGGGTGGCGAGAAAATTAGAACCGATATGAGCCCGTCGGCGGTCGGGGTAACGTTGTAATTAAGCTCTCGGCGTATTATTTCGTTTCGTTGAGCCCGTCGATTTTCTGCTTTTTCAGGAATTGCTCGAATCGGAATTGTTTAGATAAATTACGATTCATAGATTTGTTATATCGATATATTCTGTCTCTTTCTGGCTCGCTACTTCTCATATTCTTCACGTCGCGTTGCACAGATTATTTCCGTGCGATTCTCTATTTCACCCATTGTCCGGTTCTCTTATTCTTTCCCCCTCTCTCTCTCTCTCTCTCTAATCCCCTTTAGCCATCCATCTCGAAAGGCACTCTCGCGCAGTTCCCGCGAAGCCGTCCGATCGCACCCAATTTTAGCCGCGCCAATTTTAGACCGCACCGTCGCGTCGGCGTCGATTTTGCGATATTAACCCTTTGACCGCTGTAGGCGCCTAAAGGCGGTCAGAAAATTTGCGCTTTTGATACTGTAGGCGCCTAAAGACGCACTGATTAATTATTCGAATATACTTTCTCAGAAATGCACGTCTAACGACAAATTTGCCCGATCTCAGTGTAGATCGCAATTAAATTTCTACCGTATGGTATGGCCGGTACGTCTAGAATCTAGAAGTCTGCCGTAGTCAAAGTTAAGGCGTCCAGCGACAGGAGAACGTCCGCTGCTCCTTTGCGAGGCCACGCTCTCCCGCCGCTCCCGATTCTGACCTTAATCACTTTTTAAACGGCGCGTACCGTGGGGGAGAGGACTCGCTCGTTTGTCATCCGACGCTTGTTTTCCGCGTAAAAGCCTGGACTGGCCGAGAGATCGAGGCGGCGAATTAATAGGACGATGCCTCGCGGCACGGTGGGTTCGAAACTGGAACTGGGACCATTCGAATAGTACGAATCAACTAAACAATGCAACGTATCAAGAAATCATTTCAACGAAATATCATCGTAGCTCGCTCACTCGATGTCTGTCGAACCATTTCATTGTTCGAAATTAAATTCTATTTGAAGAAACATATAAATTATACATAAAACGACGTTCTAGTAAGATTAAGCTAAGAGGTTACGTTATATTCCATTCGGAAAATGTTCAATATTCGCCAAAGCGGCAGTTGAATTCCTGTCGAAAATGTCGAAAAGCTCTTTCTGGGTACGATAAAACCATTTTTAACGCGATAACGCCACAGTCGCTACGTTCCAGCTTTCCTATGCTTCGACCCACTGTGCGACGCTAATAACGTTGCCGATATCGATAACGCGCGGCTGCGAATTTATGCCCGCGAGCCAGCCTCTCTCTTGCCGAAAACCGACCGTGCCGTCCTAGCTTACTCCGCCGCGGAAGATGGACGTTATTTATTCGGGACGTGCACGCCCACGCGTTAGGCATTTCCCGTTCGAGAGATATCATTTCGAGCGTCCGAGCCTGTTCGAATATTGCGCCGCTCGCCCGAGTCGAGGACCGCGAGCTATTGAATTAAATACGAAAGTGGTTGTTAAATGGGGTGTGGTCGGGGGTCTTGGATGTATTTATACGCGCGCGCGCGCGAGCGCGAGAAAGCGGGTGGATTTGTGAATCTGTAAATTTGTGCCGCCCTCCGCTCGGAATACGTGCCGGACGGCGATTTGTGGCCTCGTAGATCCTTGGTTATGGATTTCGTTATTGTGCCGTTTATACACGTGCCCAGATGGATGTTCCCGAGTGTGGGCGGCTGGGATGGTCGATGTGTGCGATTTCGACGTCGCGATTCTTTCGGCAGTTTTAGGTAGGGATTTTGAGGATTTTGTCGCGTATTCGTGGACCTTCGAGTGGTAACACTGGATAACTGAGTGTACATTACACGTCTATATATACGTAGACATTTTTTATTAATTCACGCACTTTTTATGTTCTTTTTAATTTGATGCTTTTATCGGTCAGGATAATTTCAAAAAGTGAAATATATCTGCATATAATTCATTATGCTACATTTTAAACACCCGTACATTTTCAAAGACTAGACGTCACGTCTTACCAGACACCGAAGCCTGCAAGATCCGAAATTTGCTCGTCTATCACTTCTCACCCAGCCACTGTCTCTGCGCCGACTGAAAGAAGCAAAATTCCGACTTTCGCGTGCTGAAATTCGAGGCTACCATTACGTAAACGCCTCGCGGATCCAGGCGCGATGAATATTCGAGATTTATCGCGGCGCGCGTAACCGCTTAATCGAGTTAGCCCGTTGCGTGGGCGAGATTTTCGTATTCGTGGCGGCGTACGCACACATGCTTACGGACCCTAATTACGATCCCTCCAGGTGGTATCCGGTGGTAAAGACGTCCGCGCTGGCTTTTCGACGTGAATTCGCCGGATTAGGCGTATCAGTTTCGCAGCGTCGACGTTTCGCGTTTCCGTTTCTTGCGGCTTCCGCGATGCGCAGAATGCATGCGAGGGAAGCGATCTTGTGGATTGTTGCGAAAGGCGATCCGCGCAGAGAATCGGTGCATCGTTCGGTTAACGTCGCGCGGACGGATTGTCTTGCGACCGTCTGTGAAACTTTAGGAGGCGGTTACGTTCTTAGGTTCTGGGAGAGTTGTTGGAATTCGTGTCAGGATTAACGTAATCGTATAGGAAGAGGATAATCATATGTTGGCAAGATAGTTCTGTATTAAGATGTATGCGGTCGAAATTTAGAACGGAGCAAAGTTGGTAGAATTGATCGTGACCTCGTAATTTAATCATGCACGCTCAAATAAATCATTATATTTTGAGTACATTAAAGTCACCGCGCAGAGTAATTAATAATTGGAACATTAAAAAGAAGCCGTTTTTTAAGCAGTATATTGACATGTTCTGCAATACCAACTGATATTTCGACAGTACCTGCAACCACTTCTGTCACTCCGGCCGCACTCAATCCAACGATCTTACACAAATTGCGCGCGATATCGGTAAATCTCGCGTCTTAGACGTTTGCATAACGACGGGACGCGACGCGCGGCCACCCGGGATAATTTACAACGGCGTAATATTTGTAACGTCGCCGTTGTAACGAGACGGTAATATATTTCGCATCCGATATGGCCCACGGCGCAGTGTCCTGCCCGCGTGATTAACGATATTGATTGGCCGTCGTGATTAACGGGCGCCGATTGCACGTCGATGCTAGCAGAATTGCCGGCGCGACGATTAATAAGTCGATCGCGATCGACGGAAGGATCGAGGTACACTCTGCGCACGTCGTTTATTCCGAGCACGGGATTTTCAGTCATTTCGAATAACGTTGTTTAATGCCGCGTCAGGTTGTTAACGTCCGCTGGCCCAGCTTTATTTCCTCGCACTTCATATCGTCTTTTATTTGTTTTCTTCGCGGGTTTTTATTCGAGGCGACCTGTGATGATTATGATTTATTAGTATTATTTATGAACGGCGGAAAAAGGCATAAGGTAACTTAGCTTAACAAAGCGTGAGTCAATAATAATTACAGTAAGACAGAAAATAGAAAGCAGTGATCCGAAGACGGGATGAAGTGATCCGATAAATTATTATTATCGGTCGTGGATGACGGAAAGTGGCTTTATGCATTGAAATGGGACATTTATTTCGAGTTTGTGATTGAAAGGGTTTTTGCTGGTATGTCGACCATTTCATTTTATTATAAAGGACATATTTTTAGTATCTTGGAATCGAGAAATATACCGTTACTCCACGAAATTGTATCAGAGAGTGATTTAGACTTTATTAAAAATACTCTGGTTAAAACAGTGATCCTTCGAACATGTTCTATATTGGTAATTTAAATCTACTATCAATTATTTCGAATTACGCGTTCCATGAGGATCGGTTCTCTTACAGACGATTCAATCCAACTCCCCTTCGGATTTTCGTCGCCTGTTTGCTGGAAAACGATAAGCGACACGTAACTTCCGTGACCGAATACGTAAATCAGCTTCCGCAAAGGGTTTTCATAAAAAAAAAAAAAATCAGAATACGATCTTAGCCGATAAGAGGTGATGAAATGCGTTGGTTAAGGTGATACCAGATAAGGATGATGAATCGAATTGAAGTTTTGTCGTGAAGAAAAGAACGAACAGGGTCGAAAGAATTCCTCGAGCGAATTACGAACCGAATAATTCCACTCTGACGAACGATAAATTCGATAACCGCCTCTGTCGAAACAATCCGAATCAAGTTTTACGGATCAATGAAGTAGCATACGGACACGGATGACGGCCAACATTCCGGCCCGCGAACCGGCGCGATCATCGAATTAGACAACGAAAGGTGTGGACAAAGACTCCGCGCGCCCGACGCGATAATATCTTAAGCCAACACGCACCGCCGAGGAAAAAAAAGAAACGCGAAGAAACAAAAAGCACACCGCGCGTATCCTCGTCAGCCAATTTCGGCCGGGTCGAGCCGTGCCCGCCTCACATCTCTCCGCCCAGAATTAGCGAGAATCAATTCGGCCGCGGGCGACTTCGTACCTTCGACCGACGATTAGCCCGTCCGATACCCGGCCGCTCTCGATCCACTCCGGCCGCACAGCCTCTCGTGAAAGACCTTTCGAGCAGCAGGCGTCTTCGCGCCGATCGTTTTAACTGATCGATCGATTAAGGTCGAAACAATTTGCGACTTCGGGGTCGCCTTTCATCGTCCGCCCGCCATTATTTATATCCACAAATTGATAATTAGGTCTCGTCTAGAGGACACATATATACACACATACAGGTGCATATGATATATATATATATATACAAGCTGTGGCCACGAAATTGATTTCGTCTCCGCCCCACCCTCCTTTCAGCACCCTCAACCCCTTCCCACCCCCTTTGGACCCTCTGATTGGCGGGTCCTGGCAGTCGCGGATCAATGGCGATTTAATTAAAGATTATGGCTCGGCGAAAATTAAGATTAATCGCGTCCCTGCAACGGGAGAGAACTGGGGGGGGGGGGGGGGGGGGGTGAGACTCTGCACCGGCTTCGTTGGATAAGTGAGAAAGAAGGAGGTGAAGGAGGTGAAGGAGGCGAATGGGGTGGGCGAAGGGTGAAAGAGGCGACCTCGGCCCTCGGCCAATGGCCTTAATTATTCCGCAGGGGGAGGAACGTCGAGTCGCGCCACTTTGAACGGGGTCGAGGACAAGAGATCGGTTCCTTCGCCGTGTTGTGGGTAATTTCGATTTTGAAGCTAGATGAGAGGCCGGATTTTTCAAGAGGCCGCGGTCCTCGCTTTCGTGCCGTCGTAAGTGGACGATTGTTCGCGGGTGCGTATTGAGTGTACGTAGAAATTCTCGACTTCTTCACCTGTACGTCGTCGCACATAAACAATTCTGTCGCGACGAATGCAAGTTTGATAAGCGCCACACTCGAGCTTCGATCCAAAGAGAGCCGAAGGCACGCGGAAAGAAGCGGGGTGTGCTCGGCACAAGTGCGTACAGTGTCGAGCGGGTCTTTATCAGTAACGACACGAGGCAGGATTTAATAACGCGCTCGCCATGACGCTAAAACGCGGCCGGACGGTCGATATTTTACTTAATTAATTAGCTGATTACAAACGACTACGGCTCATAGGCCGGCCGCGCGCTCTCTCCCCTCCCCCCCTTCCCCTCTCTCCACCCCACTACACCCCATTCCACCCTTCGACCGCGCACCGTCCCATTGAAAATCGATGCCGCGGCTATTTGCAAAATTTATGTTGCAGTAATTCGGAATTTTAATCGTCGTATTTGCGTATCGGCCCGAAATGGGTATATTTGTCGAAACCGTAGTCGCTCCGCCCCCCTTCTTCTTCACCCCCGAAACGCACTACCCTCGCGCCCTCGCCCACCCCCTCTTCCACCGCGAGCCGAGCTTTCTCCCCGCCGCTTATCGAGACCTAATTCAATATTTGCCGCGAGCAAATTTAGTATATCGGAATTCCGATTAACCCGAAGAGCAGTGAATCGCGATACGCGTATCTCGGCAAGATTTAACGGAAGCGGTAAACAGTCTGCAGCGGGACAAACGAGGGTAAGGATATTTGTGGCAGATGGGACTCTCTTGGATGCGATATAAGTGTTCTGGGTAATGACTGAGAGAGTGGATCTTTGATCGAACGGTTTCTTGACGAACGACGGTGTTCGGTCTTTCGTCAAAGTGTCATCTTTTACGCATAATGAGCATTTTGTTTGCTTTACTCTTTGAGGTTTAAAAGTATGCTACGGTCAGGGACGATTTTAATGTACGTTGAATGTCAATAATGAAGTTATCGAAGATGAAAGATATGGGGTTATATAAAATTGGACTGTGTTATAAATGACCTATTTGTGTGGAAAATTTCAACATTTTTAGAATCTCTCGCTTGGCCACGTTCCCTTGTTAGGTACAATCGAATTTGACATGGATTATCGTACGAACATGAAAAGGTGAACGAGCCGCCGAGAGCCGGTCGACTTTCACCGAAGGGGTGGACTCTCGAATTAATAAACGCGGAGGGCGGCGTGCGTTAAACTCTCGTCTCGCGCGGCCGACAATCACGGCTTGTTTTTAATTGCGGTGACGCGCGCTTTTTCAACACTCCCGCGCCACCCCCCCTCTCTCTCTCTCTCTCACACACACACACACACCGTGCTGTCGGACGGCTCGATGCCGCTCCCCGGCGTCGATCTCAACCCCCAATACGACTCCACCCCGACGCCGCTGACGCCCGGCGTAAATACGAGTTTAATCGTGACTTATCGTAAATCTTTCACGGCTTTGATTTACGCGCCTCTTGCCGAGCGGAAAGCCCGACGCCGCGCCGACGTCAGTCACTCTTCAGGAGTCATTTTCCACGGTACGCGTCCTCTTCCGCGCACGGGTGCGCTTGTCATTTTTTCCGTTTCCCGCGTTCCGTCGAAAGTTTCGTCGGGCACGAGTGTCCGGTTGAAGGATTACGTTCGGTCGTTGTAATATCGTGCGCTTATTGTTAGTCGACGAATATGCTTTCACTTCTATTTCTTTTTAATTAAGATGTACGAGTTACATTGCTACATCGCTATGTTACTATGTTCCTACATTGGCTCCGTGTACGGTGATGTATTTAAAGCTCAACGCGATTCGGCTGATTCTATCAAGTGACGCATTATGCATACAGTGCACAGTTCTTGTACTTACATTTTATTCTTACGTCATTCTGTTTCATTATTAATATTCGTTTCTTCAGTTCTTCGTCTTACACTACGAAAGAATCTTATTACTTAACCCTTTGACTGCGGCGCGCTCTCGGACGAATCCATCTATATGGACGGCGCGTTTTTCGCTTGTCAGTCGCTGCGACTAGTTGTCCACTGACTAGTGGAAACTGACAGTGACCAAAACAGTACTCGGAAATTTGATGCCATTCTTAGGGTTTCAAAAATAATAATGGCAACAAAATTAAAAATATCAATTAGTAACTTAGCTAGTAAGCTATTTTAATTTTGCTTAACTTATTGATGGATTTGTGAGGGCGTATATATACGCCTTTAGCAGTCAAAGGGTTAATGGCTGCTATCCCGTGAACGAATGAACGAAACAAGTAAATATAAAACGTATCACGTCGCCCGACAGTCTCCTGATAAGAATCACACACACACAGAACTCTCTCTCTCTCAACAACGCTCTGCCCCTCTCGATCACTTTCGCCGGCAAAAATTCCGCACCATCGACGCGCACCGACCACCATCCGTCCAATTCCAGCGATCCCATACACGGCATACAGGGACCGCGTTCTCAAGATGCCGGCAGAAAATACCGGCGCGCAATCGTGGGGAAGTCGAAATTAGGGAAATTCGTCGGCAACACGTTAAAATTGCTCCCCCTCCAGCCCCTCGTGTCTGGTATGCGCGAGGCTTGGGGGTGGCGGGAGGGTACGTCAGGGGATGGTTCGAAGCGGCGCGAAAGCTCTCTGCGAGTAGGAGTGGCTGCGGCGTACTTAAATGTCCGTTAAGCCCGCGGTATCTACGATCGTTGCACGTTGCCGCGCGGTAAAATTACACCGAAACTCGAAACGCCCACGCGCGCGCACACACACACACACTCCGCGCCCGCCTGCCTTGGCCTGGGCCCGAAAATCTGCAACGCCATTGCGGGATATTCGTGCAACCGGGTACCGGCAACCCCCGAGCCACCGTCACACCCCCGGCACCACCACTTTCAACCCCTCTTACTCCTTCTTTCCGCTCTCTTGTCGTATGTACACGCGCCCGGTATATATTGCTGTGCTCGGGCTAAATCGAAAAACTTTGCCACTCGACTCTCGACTCTGGAGTACAGCGAATCGAAATAAAATGATAGCGGCGAGATACGGCCCGGGATTAGAGCTGCGAGCTTCGAAGTGCTTTAAGGGTGGGGATGGCGAAGGCGCGAGGAAAATAAAAATGAGGGGGTGCGAAAGGGATGGATTTGGGGAGGGGGTGGCTTATGTGTGACTTTTTGTTGCACGTCGTGGATGATGCTTTGGTGGAGTGCTGGATAATTGTATTAGGTAAGGAAATGAAGGGTTGGGAAATTGGGGATTATTGTTGTTAGTGTATTTGGTATTTTGGAATGGAAGGGGAATGGGTCAAACAGGGATATGCAGACTGTGTCAGGCAGACAGATTTTGATGAATGTCGACGTCAAATTGAGACAGGCCTATAAATAGTACTTACACCGACGTTTTTAGAACAAATCGTACTTTAAAATGTAAAAATGCTACGAAACGTGGATCTGGACAATATTTAACTGCAGCAGCAGAACGTTTTTTTTAGCCAACCTTCTGTCTGGCGTTAAATTGACAAGTGGAAAAGTCGTATTTATACCGACGCTCTCAGAGAACGAAACATACTCTTGCGACTCCTTAATCGCATCCGGAAAATTTCGTGTCACCGTCAACTGAATTTCTGCCGCCAACGTCTCCCATTGACCATCCCAGACAGCCGTACCCAAATCATCCCGCAATAATCGCGCCGCCATCGCCGGTTGTCTTGCAAATTTCGCGGATCCGTTATCCGGAGTAGGCACTCCAGTCTTCCGGCACAAGCAAGCTCCGCCAGCCGCCTGGCGTCTCGAAGCGTCGGGCGTCGGGCCCTTCACACGGCTTCGGACAAAGTGATCGATCGATATGCCGATACCATAACGCGTGCTTGCCCGGTTTGTCGGGAACTTTGATAATTTAAACCTTCCACCTTAGCGGCGTATTTGCGTTGAACTTTGACTAATGGCGCCGAGTGCCGAGGGGGCTGGGGGTGGGAAATGCTCGCGATCCGACTGCGGATATTTTCGCGGCCTTCAGTGGCCGCCATTAGGGTCGCGCGATTAACCAGCAGCCCGGGCGAGCCTTCTAATTCGTGCTAATTCGCGCTCATCGTCGCTCGTCGGAATTTTCGCGCCGGCCTCGATAATACGCGAGAGCGCGCGATCCGGAGATTAAGGAATGTCGAAGGTTGGTCGGCGAATTTTTATGCAAAACGGTGCCGGACGTCGGGTTCCTTTATTCTTGGGGGCTCTTGTTTTTTGGGATGGCGGACGGTGCTCGCTGGGGTTGATACGTTTTTGATGAACGCTGATGAGTACGACGGAATGTGGGGTGCATTTTGTGGACGTTATTTGTCGGGTTTCGTGCACTTCGCGGGGTTGGTTTTCGTGCTCGGTGCGTGTAGAAGAACAGATGCATGTGCGTGGAGAGATGTAGAGCTTACGGGAGGATCGGGGAAAAGTGACAATTTTATGCGAATACGGTGGACAGTTGGAAATTGATAGAAATAGATGTTCCGTTCCAAGCAATTATCATTATGACGTCATGTTCTTTGGCTCTAGAATTTGATGTGAATGTTAGAGGCTTCTTTCAATTCGATGTAAATAGGATTGATTACGCAATATTTGCGGTGTAGCTGCCGCGGAATCTCGAAGTGCCGAAACGTGCCGCGTACATTAACACGTTGACTGCTGCGTCACCCATATTCGGGTGACGAAAAGATTTGTCCCATGGGACACTAAAAAATAGATTTTTAACGCGTTACTTGACACGATTAACATTAATTTCTTTACGCGTTTTTTCGGAACATTTTCGACAGACAACGTGTTAAGAAAGTCGGAAAGTCGGAAAAGCTCGTCGGTCGTGGAGCTCGTCCCGTTAGTCCTGCTCGCAGGAAGTGGCCGGACGAGAGTCCGATGTCCCCTCGAGGCCAATTTCCGTCCTGCAGGCGCGATACTCTTAAAGAGAAAGCGCCCGCTCGCAGAGAATGCAGACTGATTTCCCATGACGAAATAAGTCAGGTGTGCGGAATAAATTCCTTCCACGTGCCGCCTCGTTCCCGAAAACGACCGGCCAATTTTCGGTGTTACTCCGTTGGGTAAAAAAAAAATGATAACGAAAAATATTTTATACTCCCCACCCCTTTGAAGAACCGACTCAACGTACTTACACTTGCCACAGTCTCACCGAGCCAACGCCTACACACATGCATGAACTTCACGAGGAACGCACATCGAATTCTCATTTTCAGAACGAGTGGACACGCATTATCTGTTCGACGATGTATACTTTTCATTTTTCTTGCCCGACGAAACCAGTACGTTCGAACGACGCACGCGTGCGTCTTGACGATGGTCCGACCGTGCCAGTCGAACACTCAAAACCCTAATCCCACCGAGCGAATAACACAGGCGCCCCGTACGATCGCGCACACCGTCGCACCGATGCGCACGCGAGCGGAAAAAAGCACACATCCAATTCCCATTTTCAGGGCGCAGCGGCCGGCGACGGGGTGTATTTCTGAAGCGGCGTTTATTTTTCCTTTCTAGAATGAGCCGTACGTACTTTCGCAAATGCGTTTTGCATGCAGTGCCAGATGGTACGTTGTTACGTTATATCGCGCATATATGAGTTCTCGTTTTCCGTACACCAAGAGCGTCCACGGCCCTCTCTTCTATTTCTTCTCCCTCTTTTTCTTCCTTTTGTTTCTTTCGGGTTTCGTTCGACCGTTCCGACGCCTCTCACCCTCCCTTTTTTTTTTTTTCGTTTTCCACCCCCCATACCGTCCCTGGCGTTGTATATTTCGTGAAGGCGCAGAATTGAGTCACGTTCGACGCATCGCACGCCTTTGCCTACTTCGTCGGGCCCGATCCCGAACACTTTGTCCCACCCAATGAAAAAAGCACGACACGAGAGAGAAAGAGAGCCCGGAGGTTGGGGGATCCGCCCGAGGTACGATTAATTTGCCTGCCATTTATTATTATCATATTATTATTATTATACAGTATTATGCAGTACGTTCGTTTTTCTTGACCAACAGCATGCCCGTTATGTTGCGACGATTGCGTTTATATTCCTTATACGAGCCTGCCGTTCCGAGTATCATATTGTTTGTCGTATGCCTTCTTCACCTCGATTCTTCTGTTACCTGTTTTCACGTGCGCATGGAACGAGAGCCGTTTGCTCGAGAGGTGGGCAACTGCGATGTGGGACCGTTTGATGGATTTTGCTCGATTCAAAGAAGGGGGTGGGGTGCGAAGATTCTCGAGCCTTCGCCGAGCAGCGATTTTATATTGGAATGCGTCTTTATTTTCGAACATCGACACCCGGTTTCGTTGAAAGTCCGTGTACGATTTTTTGGCTCAGCTGACAGTGATAAGGGCACGAAGAATGAATCGAAGTCCGTGAAGCGTCGCATGCCGTCGAAATTCGCCACTTCTCTCCGGACGAAGACGACGACGACGTCGAAAATCGGCCGTTAACGAGAGGCGCGCGCGCCTGCAAAAACCTTGGCTCAATTAACGGGCCATTGTCCGCTCGCGTCGACCTCCGGCCTCTCGGTCTCGCCGGATCCGACGACGAGATTCAGTTTGCGTGTAAATAGACGCGGTAACGAACGCCCTGTCAACTCGAAACTGCGCCGAAGGACGCCGTCATTGGCCCTGCCGAGGGGCGTCGATCTTCGTGTTAACAATTTCGCGCTGGAGCGTCACGAATTACGTCGGTGTCCGTCGGAACAAGATCGAACTCGAATGAGGACAATTAAACATCGACTTTTCCACCGGCGACACTGGAACTTTCTTTCGTCCCGTGCTCCATGCACGACGTTTTCTTTCTCGTTCCGACGCGGGCGATATTAATATCATATATACCGGGTGTGATAGAAAAATTACTGAGAAAACAAGAAACATACTCTGGATCCGATAAACGTCGACAGCGCGATCGATCAGGCGTGTCGACGGTGACCAAAAATTGGCGCGCGCGCAAAAAAGAAAAAAGTAAAACGACGCGGAAGAGCGTCGAGAGGCTTAGGGTGCATGAGACAAAGGTAAGGAATTAATCTTGTCGAAGGGTGAGTCCGTGCGGAAGGGTTATGGAGATAATAAAAGGGTTTAATCTGGCGACGGGCAGAGGAGAGGGTCGGAGGGGGGGGGGGGGCTGGTGCGTTAATCTGCGAGGGCTAAACGGCGAAGGGGTTAATTCCGGCGGAGTTGATCCGCATCGATGTTCATCAGCGAGTTTCTTCGCCGAAGAAACGAAAGCCGAGCGTCGCTTTCGCTCGGACTTTTTTTGTTTCTCTTGTTTCTTTGTTCGCCGCTTCTTTTGGCTGCCAGATTACGTGCGACGATGGCTAGGGAGAGGGGTAGATTGGGGAATTCACGTCGACTTCTAGCCTCCCTCCGACGCGCGCACGCTCTGGCCTCGATTAACGTCGAATCGCACCTTTTCGACGTTTCCTCGAACATTCTCTCAGTTTTTCCGCCCTCCGCACTGTACGGCGCGGTCGACTCGCTGCTGGCTGGCTTCAACTCTCTTTTTCCCGTACGGTTCTCCTTCGCTGAGGCGGTTCCTTTTTTTTTTTTTTGTTTGTATTTTTGGTTCTCTCAAACGTTCTCTGATACGTACTGCGGCCTCAGCGCTGCGATCTTGTTTTATTCTGATCGTTTATCTGACACTCACTCCCGTTCCGTGCTTCCGTGTCTTTCATCATGTTCGAATGTTCTCTATTTTTGTGTACTAATTCTGGCGTCGCTCTATTTATTTATTTAATGAATTTAATCCGGTGCTATCCTTTGAATGAATACATGAGTAAGTGACATGAAAGGAGAATTGGAAGAATTCGATCTGTTTCTTTCGGTCAATTTATTTAAATTCATTTCGTTGTCTTTTCTGTCTCTCGGCGCACCCTTACATTTCTTCGTCACTCTTTGCCTTTTTTTTGTTCTCTTCTCTTTATCTCAGAACCTTAACACCTTCACCGCACCATTTCCGCATGTCTTCCGAACTCTTTCTTTCGAACGACTCCTCTCTCTCTCTCTCTCTTTCTTTCTCTCTTTTCGGTTTCTCATCTTTTCCTCATCTCTTCCTCACCCATCCAAGCCCACACCACGCCTCCTTCTTCCTGGGACTCATGATAGTCGAGTTCTTACACCCTTTACTCTCTTCCTCTCATGAGAGCCGTGCTCTAACACCGTTCCTTCTCGTTCGTTTTCTCCTGTTTTCTTCCTCTTTCCTTCTTTTCTCGCTTTCTCCAGTTGAGGCAATAAGACGCGAGGGTGGATCGCCACCTGGTTCCAAGTGTTATGAGACCCTGGACACGAATTCGTGTGTGTGTATGTATCTATGTATGAATGTATACGGCACGAATACGAATACGACTGCGTGTGTCATCTGAACACGAATACGACTGCATACATGTGTGTATTCTGAACTCGATAACAGGGAGTCTATGTGTGTGCAGTCTGAACAGAAATACGAATGCGTATATGTGTGTATTCTGAACCCGAATATGAGTAAGTGAATGTGTGCGTATTCTGAGTTCGAATACGAGTGCCTATATGTGGGCGTGGGTGTTTGTGCGAATATTTGTGCGTTTGGACGTGCATATGTGAGAAAATTTGAGTGTACGCGGATAGACACACACGTTCACACGATGCGGTACCGCGCACGGATTTCGCATCAGCCCGCAACCCCCGTTAACACCAACTTCTGCCCCCATCCACCCTATTACCCCTGTTCTTACCGTTTCTGTCTCTGTCCTCGTCCCGTGATTACGGCCCTTCTTGTCTCGGGCTCTCATTTCGAGACTTCGCCTGTATCATTATTTCCTCTCCCTCTCCTCTTTTTCTTCCTCCGCGCGAACGTTCCGTCACTTTCCACTTCCAATTCTCATTTTTGCTTCACTTTTAGTTCTCTTACTTACTTCCTAGATACGCGGCTTCGGTACGTTCCTTCCTCTCTCGTACTTGGCTTCGCGCCAGTCCGCGCGACATTTTCAAAAATCTTACCCGTACTCCGACTTCAGACCGTTTCGTTTATTCCTCCATGCCTCGCCGTACTCTCTTCGGTCAGTCGTCCGTTTTCGAGCGTCGTCTTCGTATCGTATCGTTCGTATCGTTTCACTTCCCACGTCCTTATCGCGTTCTTACTAGAGAGCCTCTAATCATAGTCACGAAATTGTCCGAAAAGGTTTGGTTAGAGATGCCAGTTTTCAACAAAGTCTATACTACAGACTCTCCAATTGCATATCACATTGATGTTGCACAGAGTACAGATTTTAGATCATATTTACTCACAGATACGCCTTTCGAATACGTATCGTACAATAAAAAATAAATCATCAGTCTGACGTCACAGGTGGGCCAAAGACAATTCCAAATGACATATACTGCATGAAATGCGCTCAAATTTTCAAATAACATCACATACCATCACATACCAACTTCCATCACTGTTTTCCCCACACCTGACGTCACACAGCTGATTCTATCTTTGCCTCCAGACACTTCGTATGCAAATGTGCCAGATCTACTATTTTCTTTACTACCGAAACCCCATCAATCAAAATCGACGCATTTATTTCGTACCTCTGATTACTCGTTCTTCAACTCCCGCGTGCCACTCGAACCGCCCACTTTTTCCATTCTTCCAACCTCGAAATCCGAACTACGTCACACCGGGCCAGCATCCCAGACCTACTATTTTCTTTACTACCAAAATCCCATCAATCAAAATCGACGCATTTATTTCGTACCTCTGATTACTCGCTCTTCAACTCCCGCGTGCCACTCGAACCGCCCACTTTTTCCATTCTTCCAACCTCGAAATCCGAACTACGTCACACCGGGCCAGCATCCCAGATGACGCCCAGTTTCTTCTTCCGCTTCTTCCTTCTTCCGGCCATCGACGCCGACAATCTCGACTTTTTGCCGCCGCGACCTCGCTCCTTCACTTCTTCTGCTGGCCGGCGCTACAGGGTGTCCCCTGGACGGAAGTCCGGGTCACATTGGCCGCAGTTACATCTGCCGCCGGATTCCTCGCACTTCGCTTTCCGATCGTCGTAATGCCTTCCTTCGGCCGGCTGGAATCGAGAAAGGGGTTGGACGGAAGGGTAGTTTCTTCGGCCGGATTTTGCGTGGCGTTTCGAAGTTCGGGTGGGACGGACAGAGAGAATGTGTGAATTAGGAATTATTTTGAGGGTGGTCTGGTTGTTCTGCGTTGGAATTCCTGGAGTGTGGGATGTAGTTGGAGCTTTGGCGGTGGGATTTGTTGGGGGAAAAATGGGACGTATTTGTTGAGGGAAGTTTGTACACAGGGCGGTGGATGGAGTTTTTTTCGGTAGGCTCGTTGAAATTGTGGTGGTAGGGTTTAATTTGTGGCGTCGGTGAAAATGTAAGGGTGGGATAGATTTTCAAGAGTGGCTACCGATGTTTCTGTGTTGGTAAATTTAATCGTACGAAATACTTCGGTTGAGTTTGATTATTATCGGATTGATTGAATAGGAATATATCTGAATTAGGCGATCACTGATCGCACGACTTCACTCCCGAAAATATTGTACGATATTCTACTCAAAGTTTGTCTACCCTTAATCGAATATCAGAAACCTGAATTAAGAACACCAGCATCGACTGCTGCACTCGTAAAAATAGTGTACAATATTTTATTTAAAACTTGCCTGCGCCCGCTTGATCGTTCGAAAAACGATTTAAGAACACAATTACTCGAACACACTAAAACGAACTCATCCACTTTCCCGCCAACACTAAAATCCACCGACTAAATCATACGATCACCGACATCAAGAGTTCATTCGCGAGCAATAATCCGCGGCCAAACCGTTTCGGCTTCGAGAATTACGTATTCCGGCTCGAGCGTTTCTCTCGTTACTCCGCGCTCGCGGCGCGCATATATCGAAGCAGCAGCAGCAGCGTAGAGAGAGTACGGGAATTATCTATCGATTTTCGGCACGTAAGTTACCGCCGTCGCGCGGACCACGTAAACGATCGTAATATTCCTCGGTTCAACGTAGGTTTGAACTGCCGTAAACGCAGAGTCGAAGAAAACGGCTGGCGAAGCTTAACCTTCCGCGTTGCGCGCCGCTCACCATACGCAATGAATGCGATTAATGCGAAGGAATCTGAAAAGATCGCGCATAACATTATCAGCGTCACTCATTAACGGCCGACGACGAATCGTTAACGCCGTTTCGTCGGCCGACGCGCGAGAATTTCGTTTCTGGATCAAGACGGGCTTACGAAGGCAGATTAGGAAGACTGCCGCGCGTTCATCTCGTCACAGTTGAATATTTCAACTCCCTCTGCTAATTTCTACCCCCATCCTCCACGCCTCGCGACAATCCCCGTTATCGTCCGCGTCACTCAGCTCAAATCTGACAATGAGTCCACCCCTCCGATCTCGTAATCCGACCTCCGACAACAGCACAGCGTTTTCAACAAATTTCCTCATTTCGTCCCCTGCCACATTCCTCCGTCCTCTTTCTTTCCACTCTCGCCGCCGAAGGAATCTTACACAGACCACACAAGCGTATCGATCGTTGATCAGAAAGTTCGCTCGAGCGTCGTTTAACGATTCGTCGCGCTCACTTCGACGCAACGTTTTTCCGAGGCATCCGATATCAGCTAATCGCGTTTCGAACGGACCCGTTTACCATGCAAACTTTATTTCGCGCCGACCACCTGCTCTCGTTTTCTTTCGTGCTCTCTCTCTCCGACATCCAGTCACCCCTCCCTCCTCCCCCGCCTGCCACCCCTATCTCGCGCCACAATATCCATCGAGCAACCCTTCCCTCTTGTACGGCTGAACAACCGACCCGACAATGACCATTGAAAAGGATATGTAGTCGAGCACGCCTGCCGGGCGTGTCAAACGCGATACAAGGGTTTTTCAGTGTTAAGCTGGATGAGAGGAGAGTGTTGGGGTTTGGGGGCCTAAGTAGTGCAGGTGGATTTTTGGATAGGGCTGAGTGGGGCGTGTGGATTTCTGTAGCGTGCTCGTGGGAGAACGAATCGTTTATGCGCGGCGTGGTTAGCAGACTGTTGGAGTAGATTTCGAGCGGTGTTTAAGGTCGGTAGGTGCGGCAGATTGATGTCGATGGGAATTGAGTAGAAGGAATGGAATGGTGTTGAGTAGTGGGAAAGATGTGGGTTAGAAGTGTCGTTTTATTGGGACAGGTTTTGTGCGGGGAATTGATGTTGGCTGGAATTCAGTAGTACGAGTCAATGTGAGATGGTGTTAAGTAGTACGAATGCGAGAGAATTATAATTTTTTTTTAAATACGAGTACGGACGATTTTGTAGTACGGTTAGCGTAATATAGGAACAGATTTTGTACGGTATTCAATGTTGAAAATTTCGCGAAATTGGTTTTTATCGGAATTCAGTAGTAGAAGTCAATATCATACAGTGTTAAGTAGTACGAAGACGAAGCAGTTGCCGGTTTGGGGAGTTCCGTAGTATGATCTATATCACACTTATCATATTACAAAACCACATTTTGTACGGTATTCATAGTTAAAAAATGCACAAAATAGATTTTACCCGGAATTCAGTAGTACAAGTCAATATACAGTTTGAAGTAGTATCAATGCACAACGCTTACGGTTTTGGGAGTTCAGCAGTACGATCTGTATCACACTTATCATATTACAAAACCACATTTTGTACGGTATTCATAGTTAAAAAATGCGCAAAATAGATTTTGCCCGGAATTCAGTAGTACAAGTCAATATACAGTTTGAAGTAGTATCAATGCACAACGCTTACGGTTTTGGGAGTTCAGCAGTACGATATGTATCACACTTATCATATTACAAAACCACATTTTGTGTGGTATTCATAGCTGAAAAATGCGCAAAATTGATTCTGGCCGGAATTCAGTAGTACAGGTCAATATCATACGTCATTAGGTAGCCCAAATGCAATTTTTCTTGACGCAAACTTTTCCGCTACACGCAAATTCCAGCATTCTTACCCATTTTGAGAAATAATAAGATATAAGAATACTCTGGCCTCCGCTCTGTACTGGTATCGGTGGCACGTTCGCACCCGTGGAAACTCGTTCGCTGTCTCGCTCTACTTTACCTCCACGGTTCTCCTGGTAGAACCTTTCTCGGAATACACGTGTACGCTGACTATTTTAACGCATTAACTCGACAGCCCCGTCTGACCCACAATACGTCGCCTCTGCGAATCGCGCCGCACAAACGAAATCTTACATAATTCACAAGTGGAAGTGACTTAAAACAAAAGCTCGAACCGAACCGTCCTCAATTTTCAACACTTTAATGGACACAGCGTCCAAGAGAGTCGAATAACCGTATCCCACGCTCACCGTACCGTGTCTATCGCGAGCGAAAACGAAAAATCCCCGAAAAATGACAATGGGCCAAATACATGAGCTTGAATAAAAATCGATCACTCCGCCGCTCTCAGAACCACTCTTCAACATTTCCGTCATTCTAGGACACACGTCGCTTCGGCACCCTCTCCCACCAACGGAAACAAAACCAAAAAAAAAAAAGAAAATATCAAAAATCAAACCACTGATCGCCGGACACTTCTATCCACTGTCTCTCTTGTCCTCGTCAAAACTAGTCGCTGTAAAAACCCTTACCACGAATGTCGGTGGTAGAACCTGACAAAAAAAAACAAACAGTCTCGTAGTTATTTCTTTTCGTTCTCCTATGATTTCTTATGATTTATATATGTTTTTGTTACAGGGGTCCCGCGAACATTTTCGGCTAGGCCTTACCGAGGAGGTTGGTTCGTTTGTTTGGTTTGCAATTAGGATTAGTCAGTAGATTTTTTTCTCTAATGCCCTTACTAAACTCCTCTCTCTTTCTCTTTCTCTCTCTCTCTCTCTCTCTCACACTCTCTCTCTCTCTATCTATCTATCTCTCTATCTGTCTGTCTCTCTCTCTACCTCTAACTATTCTCTGTCTTCTTTTTCTGTCTGTCTGTCTTCCCCTTCTATCTTCTTCACGCGTTAGAGACATCATCGCTTATACAAAAACGTACTTCGTCTCTGTTTCTGTATCTATCTGTCTGCCTATCTCTCTGTCTCTCTCATTCTATCTATAGACCTGCCTCTCTCTCTCTCTCTCTCTGTCTATTACACTACGAACTCTCCCCTGTACTTTCTTTGACTCTGTCTGTCCTTTTTTTTCTATTTAATGCCTCGATCGTCGCTCGACCATGCTAACACCAATCACCACCTTTGATCGTTTACTAACCCTAGCGTATATATATATCTACATACGTACACGCAGACCCCGGCCCTTGCATATGTGTACCTAGACGCACACGTATCAAGATATATATGTGTACACATATATTCGTCTGTGTATGTCGTCATACAGGACGTCCCGTCTTGACGAGCTCGCTTTCACGTTCGTCCTCTGTTTTCGTGCCGTTCGACCGAATTAAATGGTAGACCAAGAGAGACGTTCTCGCGACAGAGCTGTAGTGCTTCGAAAGGGGACGTCTTGTGAATAGAATACTCACGCTAAGTGATATCGAGAAGACTTGCAAGCTGACTCCTACCTCTCTTGTACATGGAATGTCGTAGCTGCCGATCTCGCCGCCAGTTCTTGGCGGGTCGGACGATTGCGGAGAACATTGTTGTCATTGCTCGAGTACATACGCTTACGAATGTTCATGATCTCTCACCTTCCACACGTTTTCTTATACTTGTAGCTTGCGATCCGTAGACTTTTTTCGAGGGGTGCTCTTCCATGTTCCGACGCCATCCAAGCACAGTATTGTTTCTTTTTTTTTTTTTTTTTATTCTCTTTCACAAGATCCTCGCCACGAGACTTTGCGGCTCTCGCGAATGAACGCTCTTCTTTCTACCATTTGTCGCCGAATGAGAACGGAGTGGGCTCGTTGATGCGATCCTGGACACGATGTATATGCATATCGATATATTTCTACATGATAGTACATATATATTTATATATATGTGGTATATATGTCGACTTTTATATCCGCATAATGTGTGACCTCCCCCCCCCCCCCCCCCTGGATTTTTAACTGGACACCAAGCTCTCTCTATCTTTTTGTCGACAGATCCGTATCTCTAGCTTTAGTTGATCGATGTTTAGATGTGTGATATTATATAACCCTACATGATGCGTCCGATGAATCGCGGCACGATCGTCAGTAAAAGGCAAAAAAGATTAATAGATTAAAGAGAAAGACATGAAACGATACCTTGTGAATAAACCAATTGAAGCTGTAGAATTATTTTTATGTTGAGTGCAGCAATATTAGCTGCACGTGAAGCTCTATTCATTACATGTGTTTCGATATTTAAAAATGAGTCACTTCTACATAGTCGGACAATCAAAAATCGGACAGTTCCATATGTTTTCACAATGAAAATTTGGCCTTCCGTTGTCCGGAAGTCGATCAATTCTGCTTTACACGACGTAATCACAGGAGATCACTCTTTCTCCTCGATCGTTTTACGATTCATTGGACGCTCAGCATAATCGTCTCTCATATATACGCGCGCCCGCCCTCCGCCCCCCAATTCGCTGCAAAACCTCTCTCCCTCTGTGTATGTTAATGTTCGTGCCGTGCGTAGGGATGTCTTCGAATATCCATTTTTGTCTCGTTCCATTCGCCAGACCTACCCCCGCCCCCCCCACCCCGAACGATTGCTAATTGCGCTTTGGAAAGTGGTCGTGCAACATTTAGATCGCTAACATAACACTAATTAATTCAGATGTTCTACCCTGTGCGGAACGTTCCGACGTTTCTTTCGACTCTGAAGAAGTCGGACGACGTTTGACTGTGACTGACAATGAGAGGTGGGTTGGATTTCTAGAGGCAGCAAGGAACCATTGGTAGTGTATACACTGTTAAGTACGTTGACGCGAACAAATATGTGGCTTGGTCTCGCGCCTTAATGGACAGGAGCGGTGAACGAAAACGAAAGAATTTACATGTCGAACGAAGAGCCTCCTCATTTTTTGAAGCCGGCTATGGAGGAATCGGACACACATACGAAAATCGCGGGAATTCTTCAAATTCTGTGGGACAATGGATTTTAATGTAATAACGAGCATACCAAATTTCCGAATTCCCTACTGCATAGTTTCGAAGATAATAATTTAATAATTTAACACGCTCCCTCGTGGAGAAATCGCAATTGAAGCTCTTTCGTCATCAGGTTCAGCAGTTATGTACTCAGTAGACAAAATTCTGTGCCGTGTCACCGAACAATGGTATTTCTTACCGTAAACATTATTTCAAACGAGAAATCAATCTTTTGCAGTACCAATCACGCGTTCGTAAATATCAACGCATTTTCGCTGTGTGGCATTTACTTTCGACCAGATCGTATGTCCGATTCGTCCTTAAAAAGTCCAACATCCAAGAATTTCCTCGCTCGCACTTAATGCGCGATGCAAACATTCGCTCTGCTGGCACTGAACATTACTCTTGGACCACTGCCTCTCTCAGCAGCGGTCGTTTCTTCGCACGGACAAATTTCGTTCCCGCGCACCGTACTTATTTTTCGACGTCACACTTTCCGCAGTCGTCCAGCAGTCGCACGTCAGTGCGCTCGGAACGAACTGTCAGCGTTCGTCGGCGTGTCCATTATCGAGCGAATTAAACCACACTTTGTTGCGGCCGGACGAAAATGGCGGTGCACAATCGACGAGTCCGGACGCGAGTATGCCGATTGGGACGGCACCGTGAGCGTCTCGAACGAGTGCACCAAGAAGTGGACTAATGTTTTATTTAGCAGATCAGCAGCGTCGTGCGAGGCGCCGGGTCGAGAGCGGATCGAACGATCACGGACTCTGCTCAACGTACGCGCACACGCACACACCTTCACGGTAAGGCAAGTGTTCCCCAGCACCACCAACTCACCCTCATCGTCTCCCCGGTTTTCGCAAGGGATGTTATTTTTGCGCGTCGCGATATCGATTCGGTCCATTTCGACGCGGAGCTAATTGTGCCGAAAATAGCCGCAGGTACGTCAACGAATTTATTTATTCGCACGAGAACGGACGTCGTCTTTTCCAGCGTTTACGTCACTTCCCGTTTCGTCGATTCCGTGGTATGGAGTCTAAGATTATTTAGAGTGGAAGTATCTGTTCATGTGTTTTGTATGCACCGGTAGGCCGATCGTGGTTGTTCTTGCACATCGATTGCTTTTATATCTGATGTTTGACTGACCTGACGGATCAAGATTATTTCGTTTGCCACGAGAATCGGTGTATTCTGTGAATCGTGTGACAGTATTGAGAAGTTAGTTTGATGTAATGAAAATAATGAAGGAACAACTGAATACAGTTACAAACAACAGATCGGAATATTCTCTCGGCATGATCGAATCAATACCGCGTGTAATTCGCTGTAATTAAAAGCTGACATGCGATACTCTCGAAAAATGATCCTCCCCCGGGGAAACAATATATTGCCGTTCGCTTCGGTGAGTGAAATATTTCTCCTAAAATGTGGCCGGCAACGACCTTCGCATCAGGTCGCCGCTGTTACGATTCCCTGTTATGACCGTTGTCACGATTTACGTCACGACTGTTCGTCTATATTCCCAGTTTTTAACGTGTCTGCGCGTTTCCCATCGACGTAAGACGTAAGACAACGTCACATCCGTCGTTCCCACTGTATTCCGCCGCACACGACAAAAATTCGAGCTCGAAGTAGGGATGTTCGAATCCGATTAGATTCTTCAGAAAATCGATTTTTCTTTTATCCAAAGATCGATTCATTGCTATCAGACTATCGCAGAGACTGCGATGATAATAGAATGTAAGAACAAATAATATAAGAATAGAATTAGGAATATAGAATATAACAGAATTCACATAAATTCGCTTATTTCGTCCGCGCCGCGAAATTTTCCGCGGCAGAAGTATTTAAAGCGCGCGACGAGAGGTTCCGAAATGCACGAAGACGGAGTGGCTGAAATTTCTCAAAGGGGGTCGAGAACGTCCCGTAAGAAACGTTTCGTCAGACCTGCGACGCGAGATTGACGCTCGACTGACGTGGCAAGTATTTCAACCCCCTCCCCGCCGTTGCCAACCCTCGCCCATGCTTTCTGTCCTGTTGCCACCCCCGCTTGCTTCCGTCGTCCCAGTGAGACGTCGCGTCTGCTCATTGTCAGACGACGCGGGCGTCTCGATCGGCGTGCGCGCGAAATCGGACGCCGGCGTCGCGGCGGGCAGCTGAGAAATCCGGCCAGATCAAGAGTGACGCCAGTCGCATTGGGAGAATTCGGCTGCGAACTTCTGACAGCGATATGCTTCCCCGACGAAACGTCGTGAAACTTCTGCGAGCCGTATGGAAATGCTGTGAATCGAGGCGCTCTTGGACGACTTTTTTGTTGCACGTTAGCGAAAGCGTTCGTTTTATTAGTGTAGACTTGTAAAGCGACGGAGGATGAACACTAGAACTGCCGAGCAGTCGAAATGACTGGTGCGACATTTTGCTGTAACGAAGGCACGTGTTCGAAAGATTTTATTTACGTGAATTTTGCTTGACTTTTTTGAAATATATACATTATTGATGTATAAAAGTGAAGCAAAGTTTCGGAGAGTAAGGTGACTTATGAATGAGCTATCGTTAGAGTAAAATGTCAACTCGTCATTTTGACCGCTCGGTAGTTCTCGTGTTAATGAAATTTCAAATCGTATCCAAAAGGAAGGTCCTTGCTCGTGCATGGAATATTTAGCACTATAACTACGGAGTGATCAGAATCTTGGGTCATCTTACTCTCTGAAACGCTTTTTTTAATTTTTTTTTTATATGTCGATGATGTATATATTTTAATAAGGGTTAGGAAAAGAATCCGGAAACATCGGATCAGTCTTTATTTCAGCAAAATGTCATACCACTCGTTTTGACGGCTCGCCAGTCCTAGCGTTAATCGGAATTGAATTTCGAAAGCACGCATTTCGATCCATATTCTTTTCTTGTCCACGTTTCTTTTTCGGCACGTTCCTCGATTTCTGTGCTTCCTTCATCGATGCTTTTAACATTGCCGAGGTGTTGTGGTGCTTCTGCCGTCTGTCGAGTTTTCATAATACTTTCAGGTGGGGCAGGATACTTGCGCGCTGTTTCTAGAACGGATTTCGCGTATTTACGCTGCTTCTCTAGGAGCCAGCCAATGGCACTGCGGTGTTTCTAGGGGTCCGTAGAATGTAGAATATTCCAGCGATATTTCCGGAATCGATGCGCGCCGTATAGGTTCCAGTTCGCAGACACTCCGTTTCTACTACAGGCGTTGACACGATTACCGACGGCCGTGTATAGCAGTTCGATTATAACGAGGCTAATGATAGATCGGAACAAATGAGTACGGCGGAATGGTACAATCGATGCGGATGGCAAACGATATCACTTGAATTCTTGAGACGAGAGCCTACAACGTACATTCTACTTTGCTGCGTATTTAGTTCCGTAATCGTGCACCGGTGCGAGCGACGTTCATTATAAACGAGTTTTTGAATTGGTCTGGATTATAGGATATTTATTTATTTATTTAATCCAGTTATACGGGAAAAACTCAGCGTGTACAGTAATACTGAATGAGAAACGGACATAAATGAATAATGACGATAATTAAATAATAATTATGACGATAGTACGAGAAAATAGAAAAACAAGAGGCAAAATAACTTTGGATATTAAAAAATGTGAAAAATGTTATTTTCTGATAATTGTCGAAATCGTCGAAATCGACGGATGGCATAATATTCGTTGTTTATTTTTGGACGAAGCGACGCGCGCAGAATGATTACGGGGCATCGGCCGACGTAATGAATGATCTATTTGGATCTAGGAAGCCTCCTTTCTTTGCTGAACCCGGCGACGTCGATCGAGCGTTAAACTCACATTACCCGTAATTTCGCCCAGAAAGTGTCGTTCCTCGGAGGAGGAAGATCTCGAACTTCCGGGAGATTGCAATTTTTCTCGACGTCGCGCTCGCGACCGGCTGCAACGGGGCAAAAAAAAAATGAAAAGAAGGCGAGGGAAAAAGATCTAATAGACGTCTCTTGACCTGGCACACATCGCGATTCTCGGATCTTCGCCCCGCTCGCTGCCGAAACTTTTTTCGTTTTTTCGAACTTTCGCCCACCCTCGTTAAATCGCGCACTATCGCATTGTAATTCATCTCGTTCTTAGACCTGGACCCAGATTAAAATGGCCGAAATTGTATTACATTACTTTTTCCACCGTCACTGTACAGTTGAGTACATACTTTAAACGAATCACAAGACTAGTAGTATCTTTTTCATATATCTATATTTCACATTTATCGTTAAATCTCTATTCGAAAGAATCGGAAAAAGTTGATCGACCCAAGTTACAGTGCAACTAAAAATAATATTTCTTTCTTAATTCAACATAGGATTCAACTCTCCCAGTATAAAAATGATCGCATAACAAAATTCGTGTCTCTTAAATTTCGACGTTTAACAACGTACTTCGATAAAAGCAAAAATTAAGAAAATCTTCTTCAATTTCGTCGGTTGACAGTGTAGTTCGATGCAATCAAATCGTATCCGCGCACTCTTTTCCGCCAAAACGACAGCCTCTCTGCCTTTATTTTCCGCGCCACTTCCATCCTTCCATACTTCTCTCCTCTCATCCACTCCATCATCCCCTCGTCCCCTCATCCCTTATCTCCTCCAGTTCCCGTCTTGCCGAAGGGAGAGAGACGGCCTTACGTCTTAGCTCGTAAAACCGTGCCGGCTTATAAGCGTAAGCGCGTCTAATCCGGCCTGGTCGTAATTTAATGACGTTTAATATGCAGCCACCGGGCCGGGGCCATTATTCTGACCTTTGCACTCCGCAACCTTTGCCCCCGGGACGTCCCCTGTGTCCTGTACCCTCCCCTTCAACCCTCCCACCCCTTCCGCCCTCTTCGTATTATATCCCCGTGGCACGGGTCATCGATTCCGGTAATTATGTAAAACTTTCGCAATTTCCAGGAAGAAAATAATCCTCCCCGTGCCAAGTCTTCGTTCGCGTCCTGACGATCTTCGACGTTCTTCAGTTCGGTGGGGCGAGCGGGCGTTGTGTGCGAATTATCGTGTAATTAGTTTTCTGGGATATGATACCGAGGTTTCGATGAGATCGATGTCGACGATTTGTACGATTTTTAGTTATTCGGTAAACTGTTAGTTGAAGATGAATTATCAGCTCGAAATGTTTCGGGTCGCTCGAATTTGTTCGAGCAGATCGGTCATTTTCGTGTCACTCGAACATATTCGGGTTGCTCGAATATTTCGATTAGTTTTGTGTTCGCGTGATGTAAAGATGATGCTTTCTTTGATAAGGATAACGGTAAATGGCCGATTGTGTGCGAGAAAGAAACTGATGCCCCTGGAATACTTGATCTTCTCGTAATGGAGAGGAGGAGCAGTACTGTGCCGTACTTCTGTCCGTTTTCTTTTTTTGCCGTCGACGATCCTCGTGACCAGGCAAATGGCGTGGGCGTTCGAGCAATTACGGGACTCTTCCTTTTTGTCTCTCTGCATTCCAGTCCTTTGATGCCTCCGTCGACGCTGTGTACACGCCGATAGTTAAACGCTGTCTCATCCGCATATTCTAGCGCAGCGTAGACTTGCTCTAGAATACGTACAAGCATTACTCGCACCTCGTAGACCTGACTGATGTGTCCATAAGAATGATTGTGCAAGCACAGATAGTATATCCACCTTTAGACGTAAATGTTTCGTATTAGTTCCGCACATTAGTTTCATATACAGCGTCACATGCCGCACTACTGTCCAAGTAGTCCAAGCATCATATAAAATTCTAATTTCTTTCAGATTTCTCCGACATCTTTGCTCATTACATCACTTTCATAATCAGCCACAATGTCACGAAATACTACTGTCCAAGTAGTCCAAGCATCATATAAAATTCTAATTTCTTTCAGATTTCTCCGACATCTTTGCTCATTACATCACTTTCATAATCAGCCACAATGTCACGAAATACGCGATCGTCCCTGTCATTCCACCAAACTCGCCGACCACCAGCATCAGAATCCGACCACCTTGTTCCGCCGACGAATAACGATAACGACATTATAACGGCGCCGGCTGCAATCATCAAATTGGAAACGTCATTACGAGACGAGACCGTCCGCGAACTCGCCGTCATTCCGCACTCACGTCTCTCACGTCTCGCCCTGTCAGACGGCCCAGACAATTACGATGGCCTCGCGACGCATATAAATAGGGGTGCTCCGCAGCTTTTCGCCGCATTAATTATCCACATGAGAATATCGTCGAGACGTCATTATAATAATGGAGTGCCCTCGGAGCGGCGAGGAGGGAAGAAGCAGAAGAAGCGTCGGAGAGAGAATGCGATCCTCTTAAAAGCGACGGATCGCCGTAATTTATTAATGTCGAACACCTCTCTTATCGGGCGCTGCCTCGCGAGCCCGGGCGATCGGGATAATTCGAGGCGTCTGGACGCGTGAGTGGTCTCGTCGGAAGTGGGAAGGGTGGAGGGAGAGAATGGGAGACGGAAAAAGCGTCGAAGAAACGACTGGCCAACGAGCCGAACGAGTTGGCCCTTGGCTAAAGTAATTTTCGACGATTTATCGCCTCTTCTGGGCCAATGCTGGTCAGGGGGGGTGGGGGAGAGAATGGGGGAGAGGACGAATGTATTGGCCGTTTCGGGGGTAGGCCCTCGAGAAAAAGGCTTGTAGGCTGGGAAAAGCGGATTTATTCATTCGCGGCGGAGAACGAAATTTCGACGCCGACCACCTGGGTCGCTCTTCTTTGTTTCGTGGGCGTTGGAGGGTCCGTCTGGTGGTGTAGTCTGTAGTCTATGAGGCTTAGGGCTCGGGAAGTTGGTGCGGTTGAGTTCGTGATGAAGAACGAGGACTGTGCCGGATACGGTGCTCGAATAGTGTGGCATCGTATGTTCGTTGTGAACTGTTAGAAATTCTTATAATTAGGTGAGATTTAGTTGAGAAATTTGGAAAATGTCAGTCACTTCTTAATCTTCGGTATTACGATCCGGAAATAGTAGTAGGACGGAAAATTATCTATACAATTTTCTCAATAAATAATCCACACGGTACGGAAGGTGTAATAAAATACTGGGGACCATTTCCGAAATTCTTTCAATCTGAAAATTAGACGTTCTCATCGCATCGTTTACATTATTCGACACCGACCAATGATATAACAATACTCTAAACTACTGTGCTACTGCACCAATTATTTCCGTTGTCTCCCGCGAGAAGTTTGCCGACGTAAGAACCGAAGAAACTTGCGTTACGCGCTTACTTCCATTTTCGTCAGGATCATTCGTCACAGGCAACGAGTCGCGTGAAATATTTCGGTTATCTGGCAACTTGCGGCGCGCAGGATCGGCCGAAATGCGGCATTGCCTAGGGCGCTACCATGACCTATGGACCCAGCAGAGAGCTAAAACTCCTCTTCCTCTTTCTCTTCCTTCTCGTACACCGACGCGCGGCCAATACAACCGAGGCTCCCAACACCGACACGACCAAGTCCTCCCGCACGTCGTCGTAACTTTCTCGATGAAAACTGCATTACCGAGTTTCGAAGCTGCAGCCAGCCCGGACAGGTGCCCCAGCACGCGTCATGTACACATGTGTGAAAATGTGTGTGTGTGTGTGTGTGTATATATATGCACGATGTGTGCATATAGCTATGTGTACACGTATGCGTGTGTGCATAGACTTATCTGTGTAACGTGTGCATAAGTGCATGACTGTGTGCGTGTGTATGCGAAAAGTGGATTTGCATGTGTGAGCGGGCCGCATATGCGGCAGACTTTGGGCTATTAGGACTTTGGCCTCCTCGGTGCATTTTGTATGTTTGCGCGAAGGAAGAAAGTCGCTCGGCCGAGAAATCGTACGAAGACGTGAAAAATTCAATGTCGACGAAATTAAGTTCGTTACGCGGATAGTAAGTACGGCTAGCCTAATTCGGTGGCGGTGAAAAAGCCGGCCAGTTTATTATGGTTAATGATTACGGAGACTTGAGTTGCCGGTGTTCGCGAAGTTCGGAACCGCGGTACGTGATAAATAAATCTGGTTAATCTGAGAATGTTGAAGTGAAGAAGCAAAGTTAGATGCGATAAGTAAATTGGTAGTTAACTTGATTGTGGTTCTTGAGATATAGCACATTGAACGTTGGTTTACAATAGCGATAGTTTCGGCGCCTGTACTCGTACACTTTTCGGAAAGCACTATGAATTACACAGACTAAACTGGCTATCCAATACACAAAAATGTGAAAGAATTAGGAGAAAGAAATAGACGGTTCTGAATGAAAAATAATATAAACTGTAACTGTAATACTTTTCTCGCAAGTATGATCAAAAGCGTACGCTCGCGATACGAAGAACTGATCCGAAAAAGAACGACGGAAGGAAATGAAGGATGAAAGCGTAGGAACGGGGTAACAGAGGCGCCTAAAGCATGCCGTCGACAAATCATTCGAAAGGAAGTGAGCCGCTCGCCGCTCGTACTGTTTCTACTGCGGCAGAACGATTTGATTTATACGTCGGTCTTGATTACAATTGATTTCAGTCCGACCGTGGGTATCTACCGACTCGCACTCTGTATTGCGCCCTCGAAACCTTTGCCTGCTTCTCCGCACTCACCCACACGCTCGCTCGCCAGCTCCGACCCTCTTTCACCCCTAACCGTTCACATGCAAATGCCTGCTCGGTTTTACGTACGCGTCCGCTCTTTTTTTTTCGAATTTGTACCATACGCGAAAATAGTACGTATTTCTAAAAGTACCGAAGAGTGATCTTCAAATACAGTTTGTTCACATTCTTTAATACAATATGTACAAGAACACAGAAATAGCATCGAAAATGTTGGGATCGCACGACATTAAGCACGCGAAATACCTAAAAAAGAAGAATTTTAACACGTACAAATTACGTCCTAAAACAGATCGAATACCCTTAACGCCGAAACGTAAGATGCTTCGGAGGAGAACGCGAAGTCCTTCGCATCGTTCGCTAAAACACTCGACGCATTGAAAATTATCGGATCGCCCCGTCGCAAATATCCACCCGTCCGACCCGCACCCGCACGTACGTGCATGTAGAAGTGTGTCTATATGTGCGTACTTGGCATCGCGAGGCCACGGAATCGTTTACGCGGGATACGCTTCCGTGTTCAAACGGGCGAGTACGTGATTTCATTTACGATACGAACTCACGATCGTTCTACATCCGCTGGAAATATGGCGCCTCACGTTCGCATACCGACGCCGCGAGCGTCGGTACGGTTTCAGCGTGCTGGTGTGATCGTCATCGCCAACCAAGCCACGGCCACTCTTCGCCAACAGTGGTCAACGTCCTGCGCACCATAAAGCACGCCGAAACGGATCACAGGCCGTTTAATGCGGAGAAATTATCGGCAGGGACGGAAGCGGAAGTTGCACGGTCAACGAACGAAACTCGGGGCAGGGCCTCGTTTCCGACGATCTGGCTTCTTGAAAATCTGCCCGCCGCACGGAACTGGGAAACGATTGCGCGGGGTCAACGTGGTGGTAATAGGAATAATAGAAGTCGATAAGAGGAGTGAGAAGTGGATTTTTGGGCAGCGAATCGGATAAACTCAAATATTGCTTAATGGATAGAGTGTTTGTTTTGAGTAATTCAGACGATTGACAGATGTCGATAGCGTAGTGTGAGTTTAGCAGGGAAAATTGGAGGATTTTGCAACGACTGTTATAATTAACTCAAAGATAGGAATGGTAGAAGTCGATAGAGGAGTGAGAAGTGGATTTTTGGGCAGCGAGTCGGATAAACTCAAACATTGCTTAATGGATAGAGTGTTTGTTTTGAGTAATTCAGAGGATTAACAAATGTAGATAGTGTAGTGTGAGTTTAGCAGGGAAAATTGGAGGATTTATACGTAATAGTGTGAGAACCGGTGTAATGTTATTAAATTAGTTACAACTACGTTCTAAGGAATTCGGAAATTTTTCCGTGCTGCTATATTACAAAAAACACATAATTCCTAAAAATTTCCAGATTCACCCCGATCTTCTAAATCATGCTTAATTCTTTCCCAATGACCTACTTACCGAATCACATTACTTGCGAAGCCTCCGCGCAGCAAATACTTCTGCAAAATGTCTCCTGCATATAGTTCGATGAAATTCAATGCATCGACCACTGGTAACGACTCTCACAATTAATTCAAATTCAAATTAGTTACAACTACGTTTTAAGGAATTCGGAAATTTTTCCGTGCTGCTATATTACAAAAAACACATAATTCCTCAAAATTTCCAGATTCTCCCCGATCTTCTAAATCATGCTTAATTCTTTCCCAAGGACCAACTTACCGAATCACATTACTTGCAAAGCCTCCGCGCAGCAAATACTTCTGCAAAATGTCTCCTGTATATAGTCCGATGAAATTCAATGCATCGACCACTGGTAACGACTCTCACAATTAATTCAAATTCAAATTAGTTACAACTACGTTTTAAGGAATTCGGAAATTTTTCCGTGCTGCTATATTACATAAAAACACATAATACCTCCAAATTTCTAGATTCTCCCCGATCTTCTAAATCATGCTTAATTCTTTCCCAAGGACCAACTTACCGAATCACATTACTTGCAAAGCCTCCGCGCAGCAAATACTTCTGCAAAATGTCTCCTGCATACAGTCCGATGAAATTCAATGCATCGACCACTGGTAACGACTCTCACAATTAACTCAAAGCGCAAAGATCAGGCCAGATTTCTCTGCACGGCAACAGCAGCGGGTAGAGAGGAAGAAAAGCACGGTGCGCGATCGACAAAGCGTCCCTACACACTCCGCGCCCGCGGTCTCGGCCGATTAAGTTTTATCGCTCGATTTCGCCCCGGGCATTGTACACCTTACCGCCACCTTTTTTCCCTTCCGAAAACGAGTGCCCGCGTTATACGCCGATACGCGCGCACACGTCCTACCGCGCTCGCGGCCGCTCCGATAAGTGTTTTCTTCGGGGCGAAGTGATTGGCGGCTGAATGCCACGAGGGCATTTCCATCACAATGCCTTTCGAGATATACACATCGACTGTACATTCCACTCCTCGCGCTCTCTTTCTCTCTCTCTCTCTCTCTCTTTCTCTCTATCTTTGCCGACGTTTTCTACAATACCGCGCCTGTCGATTTTTGCCCGGCACTTTGTTTCGGAAAAAAGGAACGCTTCGAGCGAAACTCTCGGCGTCGAAAACGAGGGAACATTCTTCCCTCGGGACGGACGCGGTCCTGCGAGCAGGGAATCGGGGATGGTTGTCGCACCTTTTTAGTTCTTCATTCTTATAATTTGCCCGGAAGAAAGTATCTAAGTAATTTCGTTTGAAAGTATAGGTAGGATCGTGACAACTTGACTCATTCGTATCATCTCAATAGTCAAATATGAGCCTTGTCTTGCTGTGCACTTAACACGTTAAGCGCGACTTTTCGTTCGGAGAACGGCAGAATCAAGGTTAAAAAATAAATATAATTTTATTAAAGTTTATTAAAACATTCTAAGCAAAGATATGGTTTAATTTCACAAGTATTACAAAAAGTGACTCGTTTGGTTAGCCGTCATTAAAAGTATACCCATTTATTTTCTTATAAAATAATTAAACATTTGACGCCGTGCTTAACGTGTTAAACGAATCTCTGAAATCACGAGCGCGCGCGCGAAATCTCGAGAGTGCAGACTACTTTTCAGTTTCCTCCGTTTTCGGCGAGGAGAAGTTTCGCTGCGGCGAAATAGTCGGCCATTGTGCCTCGCCAAGGGGCAAAAGGGACCGCCATTCTCCACCTTTTACATGCACCTACACCAGCCCCGCTCCTTCGGAGTATGTGCCCCGGTCCAAAGCCCCAGCGACGCCGCATTTCGTGGTCAACCTTTGATTTTCGAGCGGCCGAATTCCTGCGCGTGCCTCGACGCTTCTATAGCGTTGGAAAAAACGGGCTCGAGAATTTGGGTATCTAGGAATATGGGGAACGATATGGGGAGTGATACGGTGTTCGGTCGACGCAGATCTGAAAATCGACTATGTGGCAGCGTGATGAGTGGATACTTCTTCTGCGTAGATGGATGAATTTTGGGAGATGTGAAGATCGAATGTGACGCTTGGTTAATGTACGGTATGTGTGAATGGGTAAATGGGTAAAAATGATAGTTTGTTATTTGTCGCGTTGTTTTGTAAAAATGGTAAGAATTGACGAATTCATCGGTGGGACTAAAGGACTAAATATGATAATCAGTTCATGCACGTGACAAAATTGACTCTGTGGCGAGCATAATGAGTGTTTGTCATCTGTTTGCGTAGGTATAATCATTTAGGGACTGAAGAACGTCAATAAAGAACTCAAATTTGAGAATAGACTCTCTATTAACAATATATGAGTTCTTCACGCTTTCTAAATATTCCAAACAACTAATACGATTCTCTTCACCACTGTCTCAGAATTTAATCGAAATTCGCCCTGTACAGCACTGACGTGCACTTTGGACCTGTAGCACATAAAAGCTTATCAGATTTTCTCTTAGCCGCGATTTCGTCAATTGTCCGCCGCCTCTCTTAGACACGTGTACAGATTTCCGCGTTAGCTTTCTCTTTTTGCCCGATCCACCCTTTCAAGCCTTTCCACCCTCCCCTCCCAGCTCTCCCGGCCTTTTCGGCCGCTCTAGGTCCTTTTATTTTTCCGCCTGTCTATTTCTCTCCTCCGGCAGCTTGCTTTTCGTCGGTTCTGGCAAGCCTGGCGAGACTGCCTTTTGTCCGGCGCACACGCCGACCTAAAGTTTCCCTCTGCCGCAAGGGTAGGGGGTGGCCTGACATTTTCCGCTGGCCGAGCGATAGCTTGTCGTGATTTAACCCTCCCTCAATGCAGTAAGCCGATATACTATTACATTGTTATTATTACCGTTCGTAGACTGTTGGTTTAGTCATTTTTCCGCCAAGTTTATTTATTTCCCATCCTCGTATTGCATGTCGCGGTTATTCTTGTTTATCAAAATTGTATTTCTACATTTGTTCGTTTTACAGTTCTTTCATTTCAATTTATTCTGTTTATACGTCATTTGTTACTGTATTGCAAGATAAGAAAAAGAATCGTCAAACAAGTCAGCCGTCCGACGAAACAAGTATAAACGCACGCATTGCCAGCAGAAAGACCGAAAGATGCAACCGTGGGAAGCAGGAAAAACGTGAGAATCCATGCATAACCAAAGCACACCGCGAAAGCGTCCTCGTAATCTAATAGAACTGCCCTCGAAGTCGAGTCGAGCGAATGAAGGAGCGCGTTGTGGCTCGATCGGACGATAATTGCCACGGACGAGACATTAATAGGCGAGTCCGCATGCAAAGGTTTAACTCGCCGTGGACCTGAACTCTTCCGTTCGTCGATGAAACGTCCGTCGAAAGGGCTCTCCTCGCCGATCGCTTAGGTATTCGTTTGCCGGTCGATTGTTCGATCGATGACAGAGCACGCGACCCGACGTTCCGGGTTCCGGCCCCTTCCAGTTGTCGATACGTCACGTAATCGGCTCGCAGTCTATTAATTGGCGCCCGGTCTCTGGCCGTCTGCCTTCCAATTTGCCGCCGCGCGTCAACGGGGCCGATCTTATTGTTAGTCATCGTCGCGGCTGACAAATTTGCGATCGTTTTCGAGAATCGAAACACGATGCGGCCGGGTCGGTGAAGTCTGACGCCTGGGTGTCCGGCTCGCGTTGGCAAAGTGTAGCGTTCGGAAACGATCGAGTCGGAAAATTTCAGGCGACCGGACCGGGTCAAAGTTTGCCGGCCTGTTTTATGGGCGGACAAAAAGAAGCGGCCGTCGAGGTAGGCTGTGATTTTTGGCATTTAATCGAGTTTATTGAATGAATGTTTGGGTGACTGGAAATCAAATTAAGAATCGAATGATATGTATTCGATAGATTGGTTATGTAGAGTGATGTTTTTGTAATACTAGATTTTCGGTCACTATGACGTACTGTGAACAGTCTTCTTTGCACTCCATCTATTCATGAAACGTCAATATTAAGAACAGATCTTTCCAAAAATTCCATATTCAAGAAGTAAAAAAGTCACGTCACGTTAAAAAGCGAAACCAACCACAAAACTGTACAGAAAGCACTCGGTCTGCTCCCCAAGCAACGTCAACCCAATTTCTTCGCCCACCCGCCGACCGACCGCGTCGAAATAAAGTTTCGACCCACCCCCATCCTTATCTATCACACCCACGCACTCCTATTTTTCGGGCACCGCATCCGCGCCGCGTTTCGTATTCCGCTCATTTCCGTCGTCGGCCGCGTCTCAGGTGCCGCGAATCCTTAGACGGGCAATATGTAGTTCGCCGGCCATTTTGACGCGTGTGCCGTTCGTCGTGGCGTGCGGAAAATATGAAACTCGAGAGGTTCGCGTGGGCGTAAAGGAGAACGAGCGTCTTCTCGCCGATCGGAGAAGAAGCTGGAAAGGAGTCGTGCGCGAGGGAAACAACTGGCGAACGTGTACGAGCTCGCCGCCCAGCAGATTGCTCAGAGAACACTCGCGTATCGTTCGGACGTAGAAAGAGAGTCGTGGGTGGAAGACGATTTCCATGCGCACGTACGCAGCTTGAAACGACGATTCTGTGGTTCGGAATTTTTTGACGTCGCGAATGGAGGGGGGAATGATGCACGATTGGGAGGCGCGTGCCTTGAATTCGAAGAGTGTTCGGGAGGTCGCTAGTAAATAATATGAGCGCTTAGTGGGCTGCCGCCATCGTGCGGCGTGATGGGAAAGTTTCGTTCTTGTGCGCTTCGATAATGGATAGGATCGCTGTTTTCGGTTGCGTTCGTAGAAGTTGGCTGTGTGGGATTCGTTGTCCGCGGTGCGAGGGTGTGCGGGGATAAAGCGAAAGAGAATCGGATAATAATGATAACGGACGGTGCAGCAAGGTACACACGAATTAAGACGGAGATACAACAAGAGCGCTCCACAAATCCATAGATGGAGGGAGAGACCCGGAGATAGGGGGATTAAGCTGCGGCCGTAGTACGATTGCCCTTTGCAGGCCACTGATCCCGATTGTAAATCGGGTAGGTTAAGGTATAATAACATTGCCGCAGGGTCTGGTAAAAATTGATAGCTTCCCCTAATTTCGGATCGTAGACTATAGAAAATATCATGTAAAACGTATAACGTAGGCGTGAGTAATATTATCAAGATGAGAAGGAATGAGAGAAAGACGCAAGAATACTAGGAAACAAAATATGATAAGAAGTATAATATACTATACACCGAGAGACTTTTCCACTAGGACGTGAGAAGGAAAGATATGAGATTGGTTTGAAGAATTAATGGGGCAACTTTCATGAAATAAGATACAAGAGTATCTCAACACATATTTCTAACTCCCACTACTTTCCAATCACAATCCACATACACCATGACCCGACCCATCCAACGAGACCAATAAATCCGCAACTTAATCAGAAATCACAAATAAAATCCGCGAATAAAGCAAGGAGCAGTAAAATGAAGATCAGCCAGAAAGTGAAATCTGATAAGACCCATAATACACGAAATAGCAGGAGCCTTTCGCAGTAAGACGAGCCCACTCCAGCGGTCCGGAAGCCCAGCCAGAGAAGGAGGGCACGCGCGAGATACTCGGATTAAGGAGCAGCCGCAGTACGATTGTCCTTCGCAGGACACTGATCCCGCCTGTAAATCGCCCAGGAGCCCGCGACAGGATTCGCGGACACGTTAACCAGGACTAATGTGTCGGCGCAGACGACGACACACGCCGGCCGAGAATCCCACGGGAGAGTGGGACTCCTCTACTCCAGGCTAGAGAGCGTGTGTCGGCCGCACGCTTACCACTCTCTGTTTGCAGCGTAAATCTCGGTCGGCCTCTCTAGTGGAGACAAATGAACCGACGTGACTGCGACGACTTTTTCAAACTCCGCCGCGCTGCGGAGAAATTTTGGCACCGCCCAGCTGTGTGTACGTCGCGGTCTGCGAGTTCACAGGAAAGTTGACTGGGGTGGTGGCGGGGCAATATTCGAGGACGAGAGATTTTTGGTATTGGGTATGATGTTAAGGAGGAATTGGACAGACATAAGAAAATTGCAGAATTTCTTGCAATTTTGAGGGATTATGTATTTTAAGGTAATAAAGGAGTATACCAAATTTCAGAATTCCATACTGCATAGATCAGAAGAAAATAATTTGTTAATTCAACACGGTTTCTTATGGAGAAATCGCAATTGAAGCTCTTTTGTCATCAGAAGCAGCAGTTGTACAGTCAATATAAAAACTTCTGCGCTGTGTTGCCGAATAATGGTAATTTTTACCGTAAAAAGGATTTTGAACGGGAAGTCAATCTTTCGTAGCACCAACTACATATTAATCATTCATTTGTCCATGTTAAACATGCACTACATTATCCTCATTTGTAAATATGTATGCATTTTCGCCATGTGGCATTAACTTTTGACCAGATTGTCTGTCCCATTCCTCCTTAAGTGATAGACGTCGAGTGAAATTCGAATGTCGCTTCGAAATTCAAGCTCGTTCGGTATCGATGGGATTTTGGATTGTTGAGTTTAGGTGAAGATTGGATCGTTGCTTCGATCGGGTGATGTAATGTGGAGTAAGTAAATGGGGGTGCTGGTTGGGCTGTGTTCTGTGTAAACGGGTGGGTGAGGAAATTTTCGTGTGCGTGGATACCTGCCGGGCTGATGTCAATATCGAGGCGTGTATGGAAGCAGTGTGGGGGAAACAGATGTGTGGGTGTGTGGGAGTCAAAGCGAGCCACCTGGCGAATTATTCGAATGACAAAGGAAACTAATAACTTTGACATTCGTCAGTTAGCTCGCATTAATCGGACTCGACTGTGGCTGGCGAATTATAGAAACTTAGCCGCGTTTTCGACAATACGATTTATTCGGCATTGCCGGCGTTTTCAGTTTATCCAGCTCTGCCACTAACTAATACGCCATTTCAAATCCCGAAACTATTGTTCCTCCTCAGTATCCGTATCAGACGCTTGTCAGGGATACGAATCAATGATTGGTCGGACGAAATCACGAGCACAATAAAATGCGACGTTATTTACGGAAATGATTGAACACAGTCATTTCAGGTCTGGACGAAATCTAACAGACATCTACCGTGCACCTGTAAACATAATTCACATAACGAAATGATATAAAACGCATTCTTTTACATAATAACCCAGTCGCAAGAAACAATAGTGTTCTATGATTTCTAGCGAATTATCAATGAATGTATCTTGTCAATCGGCGTGTTCGGCGTGTATCGAAACAATTTTCATGCTCGTCGCACAGTGTACAGCATCTGCCATACATACTACTGCATACGTACGTAGGTCGAAAAGAAGAAATCAGTGTCGGGTGTTGAGGAAAATCGGCGCGAGGTTCTTTACTACTTTCCGCAAGGGTATTGATTTCGAGGGTGGGGCACGCGGGTCACCGTATTATATATTTTCCAGGTGCAACTGATATACACGAGCCACTTCTAGTCCACGTACGGTATAAACGTATGTACGCGAAATGCACGTGATCGTTCGTTAACCTATACGGGGTGTGCGAGAATCGTCGGTACAAACCAACAACATCACACGCGACTGAAACTCTCGATACATTACTTCGACACGATTTTCTAAATCGAAAAACTGACGACTCTGACGAATAGAAAAATCGAACTTGCTTCCTCATGGATTAGCTTCCCTTCTGCCCGAGCACTGATTCCATTTCCGAAATAAATTTCACGCGCCCTACACGACTACCCGCCCACGTTTATGCTGTAGAAAGTTTGCAGCAAGCATTTTCTTCTTCTTTTTGTTCTTGTTGTGCACCGCATATAAACATATATGAACGCGCATGAATATACATGAACGGCACCCGGCACACACGTTCGCGGCCGGCCACGTGTGCGTGTACGTGCGCGCACGCACACACGCGCGCGTGCACTTTTCACAATACACTCTTTCTCGCTCGCCATGCTAGAGCAAAATAGTATACCACTAATTACAAAAAAAGGGTTGAAACTGGGTCATATTGATCGTGGCGACCGCATTATGTACGGGCACTCCCCCCCCCCCCCTTCACCTCTTTTCTCTCCTTTCCGCCCCCTCCCCCTCTCTTGCGTTCAGGTAAGACCTCGTTTCGAAAAGAGCGCCTGCCGCCTACGCTTAAAATATTAAATAAGTCAGGGACTCTCGTTCGCCGGCATTATCGACGAGAGTTCGCTGCTTGTTTCTGATAGACCTTTCGGGCGAGAGTGCCTGATTTCTCATAGATATTTAGATTCCAGTATGAATGATATATAGGGTGATTCGTGTATAATGTACTGACATTGGTGGCATGTCTGGGAAATCTATTTTGTTTGTGGAGAAATCAATCGTGGATATGGAGTAAACGGTTAATTGTGAAATTGAAAGTTTCAGAGTAGGACGGTGTCATATTGAACGCTGTCAAAATAAATTATGTTATATTCCGTGCTGTAGAATCGAATAATTCAAATTAACATCTGCGACTTAAATGTTGCCGAATTAAACAGTGTCGGAATCGATTACAACAAACTTAAACCGTATTCAATTCTATGCCGTCGAATTAAACGTCGAATTGAGTACTGTCCAAATTTGTCAAGCGCACATTTAAATATTTGAATGCTGAGACCTGCGCAACCGGAAGTCTGCAAACATCGTAGCTGTCAAATTGATAATTACGATGCCACAAATTCGCGAGCGGGGCGGGGGAGACACGAAGCGACGCCCTGCTTTTCGACGAAATCACGATAATCCGAGCAAATCTGGCTAACAATACGAGAAAGTATCCGTTTCGCGAGAACGATATCAGCGAGCTGCGATCGGCAGCGGCCCCCCGGCACGAGTCCAGTCTATTAACCGAACGGACACGTGTGTCCGTGAGCCGCGTGTACACTCGACGCCGTTTTTTATCGCTTCACATCGTGTTCGTAAGCGTTCGGCGCATTTTTGCCGAGTTCGTTAGCAAACGTGATCGAGATTCCGACTCCGTTTCCGTGTAACGTTACGCGCGCTATTAGCACAATACCGCCCGCCGTCGAATGTACAGAATGTACCTATGCGCGGGATATACGAGAACAAAAGAGAGAGAGAGAGAGAGAGAGAGAGAGAAAGAAAGAGGGAGGATGATCAATACAGAGTCAGGAAGCGGTAAAAAAAAGTTCGTCTGCATAGACTGAGCACAGAGTCTCATCCATTCCCATCCCACCTGCAAGTTCACTCATTGGCTTATGCCAACAGAAAGCATCCTTCCGTTCGACGCAATAAAAGACACAATTCTCTATCAAATCATTACTCCTCGCACCGGGTGCCTAACATTCGTCCTACCTTCCGAGAGAACAAATCAGCGGCATGAAAAACTCACGCGAACGCATCGTCCAAACTAGACGCACACACGCCGAAGCCATCCTCCAACCTCGGCCGCCAGCAGAGCAGTATATGTAGTTCGAAGCTAATCGGCGTCCACCAGGACTTTCAACGGCGCCATTAATTTGTACACAGCACACTTTCACGCCACTTCTGCGTACTGCATCGATGCCGAGCAGTTTATTCGCGGGCACGTAACGCGGCGACAGATGCAATCGCGTATTAACACGTGCCGTAAACGTACGCATTAAAAGACGCACATTCGAGGCCGTGCGCGGGTGGTGGTACGGGAGGGTGATGAGATCCGAAGGATGAGGGGTGGATGAGGGTGGGTGGAAGGGGAATCCTATCGAGCCTCGACATCGCTCGCGGGTACACGGCTGGTACACACGTCGGCGCGCCTCCTCTTTTTGCTATTTCGCGTGTCGCCCGATAAAAAAGGCAGGCTTTTACAGGGCCCGGGACGATGATCGACACGCGAACCGGATGCACGACCGTACGCGCCTATCACTTTTATGATTTAACACGAGGTTTTGCCGCTTTGCTCGAGAGAGTGCCCTCGCGAGTGAGGAAGGCTTAAGGATATGAGCGGCGGATAAGGGCGAAGCGTGGGTGCTTCAGGCGCGGATTCGATGCGAAGGCGTTCAACTTGATTTTCGATTGATGTCGCACTCGTGTGTTAAGGTGAATTCGATGGAACGGTGTAATTTGTGGGAGGAGGTAAAGGTTGCTTCGATACGGAAGTTCAGTGGGTTGGAATGGAATTAAAAGGAGAGGATGGTGTTGTGTGGTAGGGATATGTGGATAAAGTGAATTTTGATTTAATTTATTCTTTAATGCGGCGTTAATTACGGGTGTATTAAGCTATTAATGACTTGCTTGACGTTTTGCTGTAATGATTGTTGATGTCTAAATTATGTATAGACGCATCAGTGGTAAAGTGCCATCATTTTGACTTGTCGCAAGTTCTGGCATTAAACACTTTTCGAGAAACGTTCAAGGGAAATATTTGATAAAATCATGCTTCAGAAATAAATCAGCCTTCCACCAAAGATTGCCGTTGAATTAACAGTTCTTAACACGTCCACAGGATCATAGAAATTGTATTACGCATCGTCCACCTTCAATACAGACGTACGTCTATTCGGCACATATGAAATGATTGGCCGTGACGAATAAGTGTCCCGCGGAACTGCGTGTAACGTACTCGTAAAGTACGGGCGATGCAAAATATACACGGTGTAAGGGAAATGTGCCCCCGAGGCCACGTCAGCAGCCGATCATAATCGTGAATCGAAACGGTGTAACGTTAGGGCGCCCGCTACGTTCAGATTTCGTGCCAGGTTCGTAAAGTCGATGCACACGACGTGTGCGCAATGTGCGGCGTATATAAAGAGGCGTATTTTCCCGAATACGAGATCATATGCCACGTCATGAGAACCTTCCCCCTCCTCCGACTCACGTAACGGGTGGTGTGTAACGTTTTATCGAACGGAATATTTCTCTCCTACTTTTTTTCTTCGACACTTTATTTTATTTTTCCAGTTTTCACTCCTTCTTATTCTTTAGTCTTATCGCACACTCTCGCGCCACTCTCTAGTCACAGATAAACACTACTATTATTATTAGCCCATGAAAATTTCTGTCCCACCTCCCACCATTATTCAACTCTCCATCCGGTACGTCATGCTTTCCTTAATAACATATTTAAACAATCTAAAAAAAAAAAAGAATACTCTCGCCAGTGCTGTTACGGTGTACAAAATTTCTCGAACATTCTCGCACGGACATTTGATCGACCTCGCCGTCCACGTATTAGCGACGCCTAAAGTTAGCGTCGTCCGCGTCGGCCAATAGCGTGAGCTCGCAGAACATTGTCTCCCTCGTTCCTCGACAATCCGATCATCGAACCCGTCGTAAAAGCTCAGTCTCTCCATTTTCCGGCCGTCCCCGGCGGGACAAAACGACAATAAGGGCATGATCGCGACACTATGGGGTGGGCGTGCGCGAAATTTCGCCATTGCCCGGGCGAATGAAAATGGACGATAAATTTGCCGAGCAGCGTCGCAGCGGGGCTCGCGCTCGCGGCGGAGTTGTAAAACGGTGATTTATTTACAATGCCGGCTAATTGATTTACAATCGTCCGACCGTTGCGCAGCGGCCGCTCGCGTGTCGTGTCACCGTCGACCCACCTCACTCCCCTGCCTACACACCCCTCTTGCACCCCCTGTTTCCGTCTGAATTTAGTCTCATCTTTCGCGACGGTCGCGGAGTGGTTGGAAAAGTTCAATTCAGTCCTCGCGAATTATAGCGTATGGACGGTTGACGCGTTTTCTTATGTAGCGTGGATTTATCTACTGGAATGTTGGGGGTGATGTGGGGTACACGGTTAAACATTTATCTTCTTTAATACTTCAATGATCGCGGTAGTGAATTGGTATTAGCGTGAAAATGAATTATCAACGTCCAATTATCGATTCTTTGTGACATATTTTTGGTAATCCTACTCTGTGCGGATTAATATTCGTACTATAAAAATCCAGCTTTACATATACTTTGCCCTTTCCAGTTCCACCGCCGAATCACACTGTCACAATACCAAATTTCTGCGAACTTACAAAAATGCCCACAAAGATCACAGTTCCTGCTGCACACCCCGTTTCTTCTCTATCCAAGACACAAAGAGAGAATGAAAGTCGTCGGCATCATCGCCTTAGCAAGACATCCCTCAATAGACAATCGATTCAATATTTCATCATTTAACAGATAATGAAATCTAATCGCCCTTAAATTCATTATCTATTCCCAACGCCCCCGCTAATTCCTTTCTTTCCACAGACATCATTCAACCCTTTCCCGTCCAGATGTCCCGATCTAGCAACCCCTAGTCCACCACCCTCGCGAATCGTTCTCTCGCCGAACGGCCGAAAACAAAGAGGAAGTCGGCTGGCCTGGGTGCGTCGGCGGGGGCAACGAAAAAAAAAAAAAAAGAAAAGAAAGAAGTAGGAAATGCCGACGCGTCGAGACGACAGTGGGCCGTGAAACGACGACGAACGAAGGTGGCAGGAGGGGTTCGGAAGAAGGGGCTTTAGCCGGTTGACTGGCTGCAGTTACGCCGGGGGTAGAAACAGAGAGAAGCAAAGTGCTATTACGTCTCCTGAATGGAGCCAGCCCTGGGGAGGTTGTAATTTCAGGAAATAGCAATTTCCAGGCCAATTAGTGCGCGAAATATTGCAAAACAATGCGCCGGAGCTTGACGCGCATACAATATGGCCGACTGCCGTATACAATGCTACCCTCTTTCTGCCAGGCGCGCGCGCGCGTACGCGCGCTCTCGAATGTGTGCATATTACATGACATGTAACGGGCGCGGGTAAATATTCGCTTAGAACTCGGCAGACGTGCGGTGTATCTCAGAATTGTAGGTGTGCGCGAGTGTGCTGGTTGATAGAAGTTGTTAAGGGAAGGGGAGAGATTTTGAGGAATTTTTTTTTTTTTTTTTTAATGGACGTAGTTTTAGGTCTTGCGGATAATGTTCAGTCCGCGCGGTTGGTTTGGGGTTTCTTGATAATGGGTGTCGGGAAATAATTTTCACTTCTATTCTTATCTTCCCGAGATTTCGTGCTACGTTTTGCGAACCTCTTGACTCTTTCATGAATATGCGTCGACGGGGGATTCGGTTGACGACGGGCTCCATTTACGAGCTCACGCCCCAGGAGTATTTAGAAATCAAAGTTTTATTTTCAACGGACCCGGTGGGCCGAGAGTGTCCAGTGGACTTTAAAAATGTCGATGAAAAATAAAGAAGCGAGCGCGCACGTACTCCGGAGGACGCAGATCGGAAATAGAGAGCTGTGCATCTCGTGTGAGCGCGCGCGAATGTGCACACGGGATAGGTCGGTCGTATCCTGGAGGAAGAGTGATGCTCGTAGACAACAAATCGGACGTCATGAGAATCCTGCAAAATGCGTGTTTGCACGAATTATTATGAGACTTTCGGCATAAGCGGTGTCATAATCATTTTCAGATTGAATTTGCACAGGCAATATACTTCGTAGCCGTAGAATGTATCTTTGCCACGCGACATTAACTTATATTTTATTTTCAGAAAGATTCTCTTCCAGTAAACGTTCATTATTTTTCACGTATTAATGTTTCATATTTTTCTGTATTAAATCTATCCACCCGCAACAGCCCGGAACACTTTGCGTTTTCACAAACTTTCCCCTGAAACCTCCTCGAGTCCCACCTCATGCATTGTCGCGCGTAACTACATTCCATACATTTTACTGGAAAATCTGTTCCCTCATCTGCCGCTCCCATAAATATTTCACAGCAGCTCGCGCATTTTGCGCTCTCACAAAGGCTCTCCTCAATCCTCTTCAAGTCGGCGTTCATTATTTTCCGCGGCAACTACGGTCGCCGAGTGAGAATCAGCGCCGCCGGGGGGGCGGGGCTGTAAATTATTAACACGCGGCGTTACGTACAGAAGAGTCGTGTGTACACTTTGTTTGCATGCCGTACGACTATCGGCGACAACGGTGCCGCGTGCCAGCGCCAAATACGTGGAATACGTTGTGCGCATTGTGCCATTGCCCGTTTCGCCGTTTGCGTCGACGCATACCGCGCGGTATGCAACGTCTATGCAACATCTATGCAACGTGTATGCGAGTACAGTGGCTGCCCGCTGCAACTGCTGCGCCGCGTCTTGCTGCATTAGGCTGCGTCGAGGCTCTGCAACGGCAAACTTTGGATTCTGACGCCGGCAGTTGCTCACGGAATCCTGTGGATGGTTCGATTTTTTTCTTCGAATTTTTTCACTTCTTTTCCTACCGACTGTGTTATTCCGCTCTGGGCGAATTAGATTTTTGTGCGTTGATTTATTATTTGTAACACGATGTCCATCGTAGTCTGTTTTAAATACGGCGTCCACATTTTCGATTTTCTTATGGCTAGTCTATATTTTCTCGCGCTTTTAATTTATCTTCTTATATTCGTATTCTTTTAAGATTTCAGTTATTCAAATCTAATGTATAGATAGGTTCTTATTTGCTGTCATTTCTTAGTTTTGATTTTCTCTGATTTCGTTTCGTAACTCTTGCGTCATCGAACTCACAATCAGTTTTACATAGGATGGTACGTTTTATCTTAGTCTTGAAAATGTACGGTGTGAATTTGCTGTAAAAATTTCTAACCACATATTTAAATGTTGCTACTTCATCTTTGTTTCCGGATCACACGTTAGTCATTGTAGAAGTGTTAACGGAGTTGGATGGGAGTGTAAGTCACCCCGGCACTTCGACTGGGATTTCGTGGCACGGCAAGCATGCAGCGAACATTGCGCACATACGTCGATATTGGTCGGTTATGGTCA